>CAJQZJ010001826.1:27903314-28038226 GCA_907164525.1 Lophiomys imhausi | reverse complement strand
TGTGTGTGTGTGTGTGTGTGTGTGTGTGTGTGTGTGTGTGTGTGTGTTATGTATGCCCTTCCTTTAATTCTTCAATGTGCTCTTGCAAGAGATAATGGAGAGGTACCTAGAATGTAGACTTCATCCACATATTCATATTTAGGTCCCAATCTTATTATTTATCATGGTGAAAATCATTAAATATTCCAGAACTTAGTTTGATCAATTTGATTAGCTCAAATTGTAAATGATAACTGCGTATCTTATAAGGACAAAATGAGATAACCGTAAATAACAGAGCAAAACTGAACTTCTCTTAACTCCCCATTGCTAATATTGTCGCAAGTTCCAAGGTTATAATTGAAATTTTTTTCTACCAAAAAAAAAAAAAAAACCCTAACAGACTTTTCAGGGAACATCTGCAATCTTTCTTTGCCTATTCTTTTTATTCTTTGCCCTGCAGCCCTGACACATTCTCAATAGCAGGCCATCACCACAGCTGGGTTGAGACTTCAAGTTTCAGGGCTCCTGGCTGTTCCATATGTTGAAGTGTTTCCTTTTTATTTAACATTATTGCTAGAAAGTTAACAAATTCTGCTTTCTATTTAAAATTTCCAATAGCTTATATATGCAACGAACAATTCTAAAATATGCATGAATAAAGGTTGTTTATTCTTTTGACATGGTCATTTTTTATGTCCTTGTTTGTAGTACACCACCAGTGTGGCTTATTTTGATGACAATTGTGGATATAACACATACAGGTGGATTGGAACCAACTAGGAATTTCAGAACATCTTTTTGTCCAAGTTATGCAATTATGTGTTAAAACAAGATTTATGTCTGTAAAAGAGAAAGATACCTGTGCCCTTAGTGCAATACAAACCAACTTCATTATGTATTATGTTAGTTTTCAGTTATCAACTATTGTGTATGCATACTGAGTAGTTACTGAGCTTCTGCTTGGAAGGCTTCCTATTCCTTTCTTACTCTATTGTCTATTAAACTAAAAGACCAAAGATGCAGTAAAGTCAAGTCTATTTGGAGTTATAATGATGTCGTCAGTTAATGTCATCATGTTCAGCTAGGAACAGTTCACACACACTTATTCATTACAGAAACACCATGAGCAAAGTAAATCTTAGCTATGTCCATCAATAGTAAAAACATGTATAGTCATGCCTGTTTTCTCTTAGTACTCAGTGAATGGAGAACATTTCTAAGTTCTTGGTGGCAACACATCTATATCCATTGATAAAAGATGACCAATCAACATTCCAACTGGTGAACAATAAACTCGGATCCCTTTTTTCTTTCATGCTGACTACATAAATGTGAATTAGCATAGTGAGGGGCATAAGAAAAATTGTTCCAAGGAACTGTAGAGTGTACAAAGATAAAATTAATATTATACTTTCATGAAAAGTTATTATTTGTACATTAAACAAATTGAATTTCTACCTTTTTGAGGTACGTGCATGACATAGAATAATTATAAATGTTTAGTTAAATATTAGCCTGTAAGATCATCAAGTGGGGATATATAGAGAGGGGAAACAGTGTATTTTGGGGCATCCACACTACTTTACTTCATTAGCATAGCACTTGGAGGTAGATAGGTATTTTGATATAACAGAGGGAGAAGAGAAGACTAGATCAGGCTTATCTCAGTGGCTGAGTATAGAAAGCATCCCATGAAGGAATATGTAAATAAATGGTAAACTGCCTTCTTCATGGCTAATGTCTTTTTAAAAAACTATGTAGAAAAACTGCATCAGTGACTTAGATATTTACATACATGTAACTCAGTAAAAATACATCTAAAATACTTAAAGTATCTTGGGCGTCAAATGTGTATATCTGTCTTTATTTGGGCTTTAAATTACATGAAGTCTAAAGTCACAAGAAAAGTTGAATTTTCTGAAGCTGATTATTTTCCTAAGGGTTTCCTATAAGTAGTTTTTCTTACTGTAGATTTATAAAGGTAACAGTTCTTTAAATAAGTATATATATATATATATGTACACATATATATATTTACTATATCATATGTATAAAATTAAAGAGTAGGTATGAAGTATCTATATTCATGTGGTTTTCTTTGCAATAAAACATCATGAAATGTGCCTAGGTTACAAAGTAAAAATCACATGTTACAACTTTTCTTAGTGACATGACATGTAAGTGAATATGAATAAATCTCTCTAAAACTGTTTTTCTCATTCAAGAGCTAAAACCTTTCTATAGCAATTGAAGTGCAGGTGCTTTGAAGTTATTAGAGTGGCTACTATATTGCAGTCTCATCTAACAAATATAGGGGGTGATAGTCTAATAGTCATTGAATCTGATTGTTAGGAGTCTTATAGTTGAATTTCTTGTAAAAGATTCTGAAATATCTATTTTCTACATATTTACTTTTCTGGAAATTTCCATGAAGTAAATACTCCAAAGGTAAATATTAACTATGAATCTACTTGGTGGCCTCCTTCTATGTCATGTCTTCTTGTCAATGGGTAGTAACCAATTTTTGTTCCAGGTGGATGTTAATGTTAAAGACATAACAATCAAAACAGTAATATGGACTTTAAGAAGCATTTCCCCCAAGCACGTGTATTAGAAGGAAGAATTGGCCTAATTAAATGAATATGATTTTGAATATCTTTATTATAACATAATAGATCGTAATATTCTGCTTCTGCCAACAAAACTCTAGAAAAATCATACAATATTTTAGAGAAAAAATTTAGCACAGATTAATAACTTCCATTGTCCCTACTTACCCACCAGTACCTCTTAATTAATTGTAATTTGAAAACCTTGAGAAGCAAATTAGGAAAAATGCATGAGTGTATGATAAGTTTCTGCTTTTATTGACTCAATGCTGTTACAGGCATAAGATACAAATGAGAAAAAGTCTACATGGATAAGACAGGTAGGACACAGCAGTTTGAAGGATATAGGTACAAATAAGAAGAGACTGTTGCTTGCAATGTTGTACTGGTCTAATGTTCATGAAATCTTTCAATAAAGAAGATCACTGGCTACTTCTCTTTTTGTTACAGTACAGGTTTTATGGGGTATTTTTTTTATTTCTTCAAGTTACATCTCAATCACAATCCCCTCCCTACTGCCCCCTCCAGTCCAACCCTTCCACCCTCCTCCCACTCAACCCCCCTATCCTCTACCTTTTTTTTTAGGTTTAAGGTATATCTTCCCCCCTCCCCAACAGCTCCCCCTTTCAGTCCAACAAATGGCTCTTTCTCTTATAACAATAAATACAACACAAAACAACAGAAATATATAGGCCACAATTATGAGAGTTATATGGCTTAGCATACATTCCCAATGTCCAGGCCATATGTATTTGACACCTGACTTTAACATTCTACTCTCTAACCATCTCCATGAGTTTAAAGTTCTATATCTAACTCAGATTTCATACTAGCTTGCATCACAATTTTAAAAACATCTCCTTAGATTCAGAACACCTTCTTGATTCCTAAACAACTCAAAATTTAACTATGAGACTCTAGCTATCTATTCTTCAACCACCTCAGAGACCTGAGAGGGATAAATATATCTGATTATATAGGAAGTGCAGGGCCAGCAGCTTCCAAAACTAAGAAAGACATACCAGTGGCTGCCTGGACAGTTCCCACTTTTCTCTCCATACATTACAGCATCGATCTTCAGCCATTTGACCCCATTTCTCTTACAGACATTGATTTTAGAGCAGGAATTATGAAGGACTTGCCTACCCTCTCTTGGCAGAGCTAGTTTGTCGACATACCTGCTTCCAAGTTTTGTCCTTTTTGGACAGCATTCTGTCTACAGTTGAAGCAAGGGTTTTTTCTTGCCAAGAGATAGGCTTGCCACTAATTCAACCACCTCACACTGGAGATTCTTTGATGCTCATCTTCTACTTGAATAATAGAATAGGGGGTGCTTTCAGGAGCTGACATGTCTCGATATCCAAAAATCATAAGTTAAGAAAACATCTTTGAATGCCATAATCTGCAGATCTCTTGAGGTTTTTGAAGATGCCCTATCTATCTCTTATATTTAGATAAGCAACTGTTGCTTGTCTCTTAGCAACTTGATTTCTGAGTAGCTTAGAAAATAACTGTGAAAGACTGTTATAGTAACTAACAAAATGACATGCTTGCATGACTTTTGGTTTGCATTTCTTTATTATCCTAAACTGTTTATGACGGTTGGTAGCAAAAGGCCAAAACTTCACATTTCATTTTTAAGTATCACTACGTACAATACCTTTAAGAAGAGTTACCCTTAATTTTTGTATCAATATACAAAGATCAATACCAATGTGCCCAAATATAATCTTAATTTTGTATCAATATACAAAGATCAATACCGATGTAGTCCAATACAATCTTAATTTTGCATTAATATACAATGATCTATACCAATTTAGCCAAATATAATAATAACTTTGTATCAATATACAGTGGTATAAAGGCATATTCTTAATCTGTCCTTTTTTCTTGATGTTTCCTATACTATGTCTATGTCCCATTTTTTTCTCAAATCTATTTACTCCTACATAGAAGAGAAAGAAGGATAGAGAAAGGAAAAAGAGAGAGGTCCCTGAGTCTAACCTCCAAAACCCATTTAATAAGCCCATTTAACAGCTTGTAGTCTCTTCCCCTAAATAATAAAATTTTCTATTATCCATCAAATGATCAAAGGGGGAGGCAATTGGACGTCGCTCTCTTAAAATGACTTCCTGCTGATTTGGGACGTAGTAAACCTATTTGGGATCCAAGTAAGAATGAAAAAAATGATTAAAAATATTAATAGAATCATTTGATGTTCAGTCCTTTTGTGCTCAGCTATTTAGATGACCTAAGAAGTTTGTAGAGAGAAGCTGATCTTTAGGGCTTTACTGGAGTTCTGGTTGGAGCACTCAGTGGACCTGAACAATCTTAGTGATTTTGAGTTGTTGTGGTTGTAGACTTTTGAGGAAACAGCTATTGAGGAAATCTGCAAGGCTGGATTGTCTGGGCCACTTGTCTTCTTTGGTGTCTGATCTATTTTCTGCTTAGGTTTTCCTTGTCCAGTTGTCCCTGGATTCCTTGAATGGATGCTTTAAATCTCCTGGAAAGATAAGAACAGAGCCCTGCCCTAATCCTAACTCTGGGACAATTACCTTTTTTTTGGGGGGGGGGTCATGTAAAATTTTTCCTGGACCAAATTTGTTTTTTTGACAATATATAAAGTATTATCTTTCAATCTGGATTAAAGAAGAAATTATTTTGATATTTTGGAACTAAACAAACCTTTAGTGTATATATTTTGAGATTTCAAAGGACAATTTGTTTGAATTTCAGCATGCCTTTTGTAAGTAGCTTTTAAACTTAAATCCTTCCAAATCCTATGTGCCCGTCTCTGCATTCTAAGTATTGGGTTCAAAGACATGTGGTTCCCAACTGATGGGATTCAAGATGTTCTCCACCACCCCGGATCAAAGTTTTTCTCTATTTAGAGCTTGTTTTGTATCATGCTGACCTTGAGCTCTGAGATCTGCCTGTTTCTGTCTCTAGGGTGTTGGAATTAAGGGTGTATTCTTCTCAAATGATGGGATTAAGTGTGTGCACCATCACCACCCTGTTCATTGTAACTCTAGAATTTATAAGACTACTAACTCTATAGTGATCCTCCTGTCTCTGCTGGAATTAAAGGCATGGGCTAACACCACGCATTTCATGTATTTTACCTTAGCTCTAAGTTTTTTCAACTCTTGGAGGTTTATAAAACCAGGTTGAACAGCTGTAACCTTTAATTTATTTACAGTATTTTAAACCTGTTACCTGCTTTTTAATGCCAAACCACGGATACATCCTATACCTCTACAAAAAAAAAAAAAAAAAGAACTTTTAAGCTGCTATCAAGTTTGTGTAATCTATGTGGCCACCTACCATCTAATATTCTAATCTGAAATTAAGGCCATTTTCCTTTCATGCCAGTAAGGCAACTATACCTATGGTAAATTATAGTTTGAAATTTTTATATTATATTTTTATTATATTTTTAAGCTTATTAACTCTTTTCTCAAAAAAGTATTATTTACTTCTAGAACTTCCTCCCCTCCTGGCCCCTCCCTCCCTCTCCCCTTCCCTCCCTCCCTCCCTCCCTCTCCTCCTCAGATGAGGTGGGCCCTCACATATCATACTCCCTCAGATCTTGCATCATGTGAGGGCCAAGAGCTTCCACTTGTACTGGAGCTTGATAAGGCACACCATATAGGGTGTGGTGTTCCACTAACCTGCAGCAGATTCCATGACTCACTGGTTGGTAAAATTTTTCCTAGGATAGTTATGCTAGGGTCCTATCTATTTGGGTGTGTGGGTTGTAGGATAGTTATCCTGTGATGTATGGTTAATATCCATTTATAAGGGAATACATACCATGTTTATCTTTCTGGGACTGCGTCAGCTCACTTAGAATGAGCTTTTCTAGCTCCATCCATTTGGTTTCGAATTGCATGATTTCCTCATTTCTGATAGCTGTGTAGTATTCCATTGTGTAAATGTACCACAGTTTTTTTTATTCTTTCTTCAGATGAAGGACACCTGGGTTGTTTCCAGTTTCTGGATATTACAAATAAAGCTGCTATGAGCATTGTTGAGGCAATGTCCTTGTGGTTTCGTTTCAAATCTTTTGGATATATGCCCAAGAGGGGTATGGCTGTATCTTTAGGTAGATTTATTCTTTATGGGGTAATTTTTAAAGCAGGTGTATGTATGTATAACAATACATAAGTAAATTACTAATATTTTCAGGAAAAGAATGATCTAGAAACTAAACAAACTACCAATGTCTTTTTATTGTACTTAATTTTTCTATTACTTTCATAATCAAGGTCACTTAAGATATATTTCAAACTGGCTTCATAGCAAGACACAGAATAAGGATTACTATAGTCACATTTAGCATTTAGAGAATACACTAAGCTTTATACATTCATTAGTTAAGGAATGCTCAGCATTGAATTATAGTCCTAGTCAGTATGCCAAGATGGCTCATTAAAGTCCAAATTTTATTATATATTACATGCTTTATGCTTTTCACACAAACTTATTACACTGCTCAGATTAGGTGCTCTCCAAAAGGACATTAGGCTAATGGTCCTGAAACTCTGGCTAATGTAAGTTTTATTGGATCACTGTAGCCAAAAAAAGGTCACATAATGAGTTGTTCTGATAATGATTTACTAAAAGAAGAAAATAATTAATGACTTATTGTTAAATGTTTGACCTTGGAATAACTTATAGGTCATTGAGCTGTATTGACATCACATTGCCATGAAAAGAAAACAGAGAGTTAGATGGTTTGCCATAGAATTTTTAATATTCTAGTTTTTCATAAGTAGGGAGAGAAAAAGACAGAATATAATGCTTACCTTGTGCCTGATTCTGAGACAACATTTTGACATTTCTTGCCCCACAAAAACTCTTGCAGCTTACTCATCATCCTGACTTTACAGAAACTTAAAGAAGTTAAGTAACTTGGCCAGTTATCCAGCTACTGTTAGGCAAAGTTTAAATTTAGACCCAATCCTTGGATGCAAAGCTTGTCCACTACATAATGAGTAAAGCTTGATCCTTTAGAAGCAGCAGTCACTTACAGACAGTTTGGTTCCCTCTCCTTTGAAAATAATGTAAGTAGTCTTAAAATTGGTCTCTTAAATAGTATCATTACAGAAGAGGTCAGATAATTAAGACTTTAAAGTTAACTCTAGTGGTTCAAATCCAATTTGTGTCACCTGTGCTATGAACCAGTTATTCAGCACTCTATACTTTTGCATACATGAATACCCATGAGTGTTATTTGAAGATTGAAAGAAACACTGGAGCAGACTTATAAAGCACTAAAATTCCATTAATATGGAAGTTGAAAAGGGTTTATTTTCACCAACGAGTTCCATGAATGCTGTTGTTAAAAATGGGAGTGAGACTTTATGCTTAGTAATTTAATTTTTTTTCTTACTTAACTTTCCTATATGCATATATACATGCATTACACAACAACAGATAATTTGTATTAAGGTTTTTAAAGAGGATTTTTAAATCTTTGAATCTGTATATGTATGACATATTAGGTTATAAGAGAAAAGTAGCCCTCAAAATGTCAAGAAATGAATGAATGTGGAATGTGTGTTGAAGTTTGATGCCATATAATTTAAAGGAGTTGAGTAAGATCTTTGAATATTGATAAATTCAAAGTCTGTGAATGAACTTGTTTTTATAAGCTGAGTAGTATCCCATTGTGCAAATGTACCAATTTTTCTTTATCTATTCGAAGTTAGTCAATGCAGCACAGCTAGGGAAAAGGTATCAGACAGTAGGCAACAGAGTATGTGTCAGGGATAACCTCCACTCCAATTGCTAGAGAGTCCACATAAAGACCAGAATGTACCTCAGCTCCGGGAGTGAAGGGGCCTGGGTTCAGTCCATGCATGGTCTTTGGTTGATGATTCAGTCTCTGTGAGCCCTCATGGGCCTGGGCTAGATGCCTCTGTTGGTCTTGTGTAGGTTTTTTTTTCCCCTTCTGGTACCTCTGTACTTTCCCCAACTCTCCCCCAAGACTCCCGGGTCTCTGTCCAATGTTTGACTGTGGGTCTCAGCACCTGTTTTGATCCTTTTGATCCTTTGCTGGGTGGAGCCTCTCAGAGGACAGTCATGCTATGCTCCTGTCTGCAAATATAGCACAACATCACTAATAATGACAGGGTTTGGCTCTCTCCCATATGTTGGGTCTCAAGTTGGGCCAGTCATTGGCTTGTCATTCTGGCAATCTCTGCACCATCCTTATCCATGCATGTTTTGTATGTAGGGTAGATTTTGGGTTGAAGATTTTATGGGTGGGTTGGTGTCTCCTTCCCTCTCCTGGCAGTCTTCCCTGTTTTCAGTCTGCATATCCCCTGCTGCTAGGATTCTCAGCTAGAGTTTCCCATATATCCAAGTAGGAGCCTACCCTGTCACAGGTCTCCAGTGCCATCAGTTTCAGTTGCAGTTAGTTCTGATGGGACTTGAAGTACTAGGACATGTTGGTGAGGGGGTAGTCCCTCTTCTGAGAAGAAGGGGAAGGCGGAATGGGTGCACAGGGTGGGAGGGTAGGATTGGCAGGGGCTGAGGGAGGGGGCTGTGAGTGGGATGCTAAAGTGAATAAATAAGCTAATAAACAATAAAGACATTTATTGAACTTATAATAACACTTCATGTGACTTTTTAATAAACCTTCAGACACCAGCTGGGATTTCATGTTCTGTAGTAACCCTATCATTGTCACCCAGCACATTTGTCAGTTGACCAATCAGAATTATCATTGTCACGGTTAGCTTCAGTTGTTTAGGTAACACAAACTCATCATATAAGTGGGAAGGAAGAACCACATTGAAGAAATTGCCTCAATCAGATTTGCCTTTAGGTATGTCTGTTGGGAATTTTCTAGATTGCTGATTAATGTAGCTGGACCTAGTCTACTGTGGGGAGTAACCTCTGTAAATTGATGGGCCTGGCTTATGTAAGAATTTTGGCTTAACAGGAGCCAAGCAAGGTCCTACCACTATACACACACAATAGTATTGACTGTAACTACTTAAACCATGAGCCAGAACAAACCACTCCTGTTTTAAATTGTTTCTGTCAGGTGTTTTATCACCATGGTTATTTTTTAGTCTGTTGCTCTAGAAAAACTCTTCAAAGACTAAAAGCATTTCCCTTTTATTAGTATTTCTATCCTCATATTTTATTGTAGATACATTTTCTATGCAATATATTCTGATTATGGTTCCCCACCTTCTACTCTTCCTATATTCTCTCCATTTCCCCACCTACTGAAATCTCCCATGATCTTATAAATAAATCTCCATTTATCCCCATGTAAACAAGTCTAATTAAACTTGTTAGGTAACTCACAAAAAGAAGATGTTGAAATAGGAGAGGCCTTGTAAAAAGTATTTCATCAAGACAATGAAGGGCTATGAGAAAGGACAAGGGGATGAAAATGACTAAAATTCATTATACACATGTATGAAACTGTCAAAGAGTAATAGTAATACAACCACTAAGATTTACGATTTTCATCATTTCTGAGTCTCAGAGTTAATAAAATATTAATTTAAAATCTCTTCCTTTTGCTGAAGGGTAAGATCCAACTGATAGCCACATTCTACCACAGTAATGCCACCTGATTCCTCATTTTAGAAATTACCAATCTTCTCTACATTCCTCCTTTTATATGCCTTCATAAAATCAGTTGGAAGTTGAAATATGTGTCAAACATTGCTAGTTAGATGCTGTTTTAAAGCTGAGGAAATCAATCCTTTATACCATTTTGCCTGGATTCTACAGCTAGGAACATCTCTCAGTTATTTAGGGAAATTAGCTCCCCAACTGAATCAAGCAAATTGAAAAGGAGACTTAGTGAACAGAATATTAAAATAGGAGGTAAGATACTCAAATTCTCATTTTAATATTCAGAGGTTAAATGTATGGAAGTTAGTCTTCTTTTACTAGCTCAATTTTCTTACTTGCTACCAAAACATTAGGCTCCATTGCTAAGTTGATTTTGTGTTCTACTTATAAAGACCTAGCAGTTGTTTGTATTTGCTGTTTTAATCTGTACTTAAGAGGGTTCAGAATTTTTAAATAGTTACGTTTTTATTAACTGTTAAGTTTTATTTTATTTACAAAGGCACAGTGCAAAGAAAACTCATACAATTTAATGTGAAAAAATACCCAGTATGCTACTTGAATGTGGGGAGATGGACTTCCTCAGGGTTTCAGAAGTTTCTGTCTATGGAACTCTGGATGAACTCATAGTATAAAAGAGCATCATCTTACCTAGTGGTTCTGGCAGAATAAAGGCTACCCACTTCATACCATGAAAGAGCTAGAAATGGAGAGATGAAAAATGGAGAAACAAAATGGAGAAAAAGAAAGAGGGGCAGGAAGAGTCAGGATGTTTGTGACTAGATATTCCTTCAAATGCATAGTGATCTATTTCCTCTGTCCATATGTACTCCCAAATGCTGGATCAGCAATGAACTCAACCATGAGCTAAGCAATTGATGAGGTTAGAACCTTCCTGACCAATCACCTGTCAGTAGCACATCAACTTTTCACAACGAGTGGTAGGAGATTTCTTCTAAATCAAAAACATATCTTTTAGTACATACAATACTATTAGTTTAAACAAAAAGTCACATGAGGTATTAGAGCTAGTAAACTGTCTATGTAGTCCCATCATAGTTTTGAGTTTGAATAACAGACATGTTTTTAAATTTTTTAGTTTACTTAAATATTTGTTAAATTCTTGCTATATCCTTGCACATTATTAGATGTCAATGATACCAAAATAATGACAGTTTCTGTTCTAAAGGAGCTCACAATAGGCCACATATAGTAGATAACTCTTTAACCCCAGCACTCAGGATACAGTAGACAGAGCTCTGTGAGTTAGAGGCCAGCCTGGTCTATATAGGGAGTCATAGGCCAGCCAGGGTTACTTAGTAAGACCAAGTTTAAATTTTTTTTCAGCATTTTAACTAGTTATGAAGCTCTGCATTAACTGCTCCCCACTGGGTGGTTTTAGGATTCTATGGGGCCTCCTTGATCAATAACTTGTAGAGTGCAATTTCACACCTGGATCTGAGAAGCTTGTGTTATAGCCCATGTCTTCTGTGAAAGCATTGTCCATTTATGAAGGGAACCTGTGTTCAAATGCCTTCTTCACTTTTTGATTATATATATTATAGTATATTACATTACATTACATTATATTTTATATTATATCATATAAGTTTCAAGATACTACAAGTTTATTTTCTTCCTATGGGAGTTAACTCTGGAGGTGGATGCTCTAGAACTACAGGTGGCTCTATGGCATAGAGAACTGAAAGTCATTCTTCTCTTGTTGCTCTATCTATACTGTCTGATGTTCCAGTTGACTGCTAAAGCTCCAGCTATCAAGCATTTCACTAAAAAATAAGGAGGAAATTATAACTGTAAGTGCTTAGGTCAAGGCCTTAGGTAACACCGGGGAAGAAGAGCTGAAAAGGAAGTATGAACCTGAGGGTGGGGCAGAACGCTGTGAACACTGTCTCCGGGACATTCATGGTTGTTGTATTCACAAACTCATTTTAACTATGACTATGAGACAAGTACTGCTTAAGACCAAGTCAACAAGAGCAGTCAACATGCCAGTAGTCAGTAAGACAGGGTAGGACATAAAGGAAGGAGGGGATGTGTCAAGAAGTATTCAGAAGGAGTAGGGAGGGGTTGGGGTGCACATGATCAAGATATAATGTATGAATTATAAAATTGTCAAAGAATAAATAAAATATGTTCCTAAAATAAAAATAAATAAATAGAAAAACATAAAATAAAATTTTAAAACCAAAAGTAGGAAAAAAGAGATATTTAGAAATAGAATTAAAGTCTGTATTATGTGATACAATGAGTTTACTGTAGGCAAATGGGGAGGGGTTAATTTAGCCAGAGTAAAAGATATGTTTCTTTTCTTTTTTCTTTTTTTTTTGATAGTTGATGATGTTATATTCTCTTTAAGTGTGAGAATGAACTATAAAGGTGGAGGAAATTGGCAGTCTTAGTGTGTAACATCTACCTCTCAGAGAGGTGAGATATTGTGTAAGCCCAATAAGAGAGCAGAAACATGTCGTGAGCCTGTGTGCAGCAGATGACCCGGGGGTTCTTGAAAATTAGAGTAGCTGGATATTTTAATAGAGAAACAAGTTAAAGTCTGCATTACAAGTAGAGTCATTCGAAATAAGGTTTACTGATGAATTCCATTTCATTTTCTTATACATGCCAAACGTTTGTGCATACTGACTCAGCCGTAGATATTACGTCTATTTTAATAGTAACGTAACTGGCAAATGTGGTGGTTGTGGTGCTAGTCACGGTGGGGGTTGTGGTGATGGTTTGTGTGTTCCTTAGCGAAGAGTTTCCTTATAAAACACTGTATTCCTGCTCCATGTAGCTCACTGACAATGGATTTACAGACTGTTTTAATAGCAGTCTAACTAGCAAATGGGTGGTGATGGTCGTGATGTTTGTGTTCCTTAACACAGCACTTCCCCATGAAATATCATATTCGTGCTCCGTAAAGCTCATTCACAAATGCAGCATGTGGACTCCTTAATCATTTTCTGTTCATGAGTTCTTCACAGGGAAGTTTGGGGTTTTACTGGTTTTTGTTTGTTTGTTTGTTTTGTTTTGATCGCAGAAACTATTACACAGCCTTGCTCAAGGTGACTAGTAAGTATGTGAGTGAATGAAAGACTCAGAACACATCAGATCAAGCCAGGATCCTCAGAAGCTAGTTCAGCAATGTGATTTTAGCCGTACATTCCATTTCAATAGTCATCAGAAAGCACTGTCCCTTCTGTTCCCACAGCATTTGTTTTTGTCACATGGTTTATTGATGCTGCTAATGAGCTGCTAATTAGCTGCCAATTCTTGTGAAATTGGAAGGAAAAGTCAGAGAAGGGCTGCTTAAAGCCTCAGTGATCTTGCCTATTTGTTTTACATGTCCATGGTCCTGTAGTGCAGAAATGTTAGACACAAGTGGAACAGGCTTGCTGAGTCTGGGAGGGACTACATCATGACTTCATTAAGAAAGCCAATGCAACTCAGCTCCATAGAAGAGCTATGCTTCCTCTCTGTAAGGGCAGGAGTCTCAAGATGGAGCTTCTAGGTTTGTTTTTTTTACTTACAAATTTTATTTAAAAATTTTACATTTAGTTGTTAATGTAACTTTATACAATTACAATGTTTGTTTTTCACTTTCTCTCTTAACCGGGATCTCACCCAAAATAGTTGAGACAGTATCATATTGTTTGTTAAAAAGGCTTCACAACACAAAAGCTGAGTGGTTATTACTCTATTCTTAACCCACTAAGCTAACATGGTTTCCCCCAGCATAAATCCCAGAGATAATTTGTGATTTCCTACCTCAGCTGAACCTCTCCTGATCTCTCCTGCCTTTGCCTCTTTAACAAGCCCTCTACTTCCTCTCTTTAACTCATCCTCCCCTGGAAGGCAGGAAGTCCAGCCCTATTCTCTCTCCTGCTCAGTGATTGGCTGTAAGTTGCTTTATTGGCATATCTGGGGACAATTGGGGAGCAGTGTTTACACAACATTCAGGCAGGAGATTCTAAGGATTGCAAGATTTGCAACCAGATATGGGGCACGGAACAGAAATCAATATTTGAAATACACAATAACCTTATCCCTACATTTACTTATGTGATATGTGTTTTGATTTCATATCTGTCTCTCTGCACACCATGCATGTGCCTGGTGTCAGAGGAGGCATCTGACTCCCTAGTGACATAAGGTTGTGAGTTACCATGCAGGTGATGGGAATCAAACCTGGGTCCTCTGGAAAAGCAGCCTGTGCCCTTAACCACTGAACCATCTCTCCAGTCCCTTATCTATCTATCTATCTATCTATCTATCTATCTATTTATTTATTTATTTTTAATGAAACCATTTATTTAGCTCAATATATCTAAACTTTATCATTTAAATGTACAATCAACATAAATACTAAAATCAGACAAATTGCATTCTCTCTCCTGTATGAAATCTACTCCACCAACACCAGGTTATCAAGTGATGTACATATGGAGTTTGATTTAAAACAGAAACCAAACAGAGGGCTCTCTTCCCTTGTGAGGCACATTCTGTACACATGGTTAAAAGTCACTTAGCCATTTGCTTTTTAGTTCTAGTACAGATCATTTTTATCTTTCACATATATCTTCTTTCATCACTCAACATTTTATCATCTTAGAGAAGGAACAGAGATAATTCAGGTATCACACACCAAAGAGACATATGAAAAGTAGTATCTGCCAAGCATCACTGAAGCCCAGCTAAGCTATAGATGTAGCAGAAGTTTGCTGGGGTCTTGATCTGTAGGACAATGAATCTTTTCTACAGAGGACTACATTGCTGGAGTGTCAGAGCAGAAAAGGCTGGTGGTTGGTTGGATGCTGGCATAGCATGTTTTGGAGTCCAAAGAGCAGAGGGTGCTGACAGGGATTGGATCCAGCTGATGAAGTCTGGGACACACTAATGAAGTGAGATGTTCAGAGCAAAAAAAACCAAAAAACAAAAAAAAACAACAAAAGAAAAAAACAAAATTGAATCTTGCAGGAATATGAGCCAAGTATTGTAGCCAATGCATCTCTCATTTACAGAAATCAATAAATCAACACATTACATATTATGAGTGGTCTTGAGTGTGTTACAGAGAACACAAATAACACTTTTTCCCTCAAGGAGCTTACCATCCATCTGGGGAAATAGAATTAATAGGAAAATTAATTCATGTTGCACATAAAAAATGCAGTTTCATTGTATGCCATGAATTTCAAATATTTTAGAAATATAATAAATACAGGAGTTTGGGTGGTATAGTCTTATGCCCTAAACACATGGGCAGGATAATTGCTGTGTGGATGATACAGGATGATCCCTACCCACAACTACCACAAGGTGATGGTCATACCAGCAGGCAGGATATGATCTTAGCCTTTTTTTCCCTTTATTTTTTATTTCTTCAAGTTACATCTCAATCAAAGTCCCTTCCCTAATCCCCCTCCAGTCCCACCCTCCCACCCTCAACCCCCCATCCTCTTCCCTTTTTTTTCTTTTAAGTTTAAGATATATCATATTTCCCGCTACAGTTTCCACTTTCAGTCCAACAAATGGCTCTTTCTCCTATAATAATAAATACAATACAGTACAACAGAGGTAATTAGGCCACAGTTATGAGGGTTATATGGCTTAATGTACATTCCCAATGACCAGTCCATATGTATTTGGTACCTGTCTTTAACATTCTACTATCTAAACATCTCCATGAGTTTAAAGTTCTATAACTGACTCACATTCATACTAACTGGCAAAACAATTTTAAAAGTATCTTCTTAGATCTATAACACTCTCTTGACTCCTAAACAACTCAAAATTTAATTATGAGAATCTAGCTATCTGTTCTTCAACCACCTCAGAGACCTGAGAGGGATAAATATATCTGATTTTATAGGAAGTACAGGGCCTGCAGCTTCCCAAACTAAGAAATGACATACTGTGGCTGCCTGGACAGTTCCCATTTTCTCTCCATAAATTACAGCATCCATCTTCAGTCATTTGGCCCCGTTTCTCTGAAATACATTGATTGCAGAGCAGGGGTTATGAAGGACTTACCTACCCTGTCTTGGCAGAGCTAGGCTGTCGACTTACCTGCTTCCAGGTTTTGTCCTTTTTGGACAGCATTCTGTCTACAGTTGGAGCAAGGGGCTTTTCCTACCAAGAGATAGGCTTGCGACTAATTCAATCATCTCCCACTGGAGATTCTTCGATGCTCATCTTCTACTTGGAGGAGAATAGGGGGTGCTGTCAGGAGTTGATATGTCTTGATATAAAAAAATCTAAAGTTACGAAAACATCTTTAAATGCCATATTCGGCAGATCTCTTGAGGTTTTTGAAGATGCCCTATCTATCTCTTACATTTAGATAAGCAAATAGTGCTTGTCTCTTAGCAACTTGATTTCTGAGTAGCTTAGAAAATAACTGTGATAGACTGTCATAGTAACTAACAAAATGACACATTTGCATGACTATTAGTTTGCATTTCTTAATTATCCTAAACAGTTTATGACAATTAGTAGTAAAAGGCCAAAACATCACATTTCATTTTTTATCTTTACCTCCTAACCCTTCCATCCCATTTCTCTGGGGTGGGGTGTCCTTATATAACAGTCCATCATCTCAGTTGAGAGGTCGTATGAGGGCCAAGAACCTCTTCATTCATTGGGGATCTACGAAGTAGTATCATCAGTGAAAAGTGTCTCGTTGCCCGGGAGAGAGAACTACTAAACAAACAAACCAATAAGCATACAATAGATAAAAAAGACTAAAAAATAGAAAAAAATATAACTAATATATAAAAAATAAATAATAAATAAAAATTAAAAATAAGAAGTCTATGTTCAAGTTCCCTTTGGTGTGTTAGTTGTAGTATCGATACCTTCTACTATATAGCTAAAATCCTACTATAAGTGAATAGATGCCATATGTGTCCTTCTGAGTCTGGGTTAGTTCACTCAGGATGAGCTTTTCTAGTTCCATCCATTTGGCTGCAAATTGCATAATTTCATTGTTCCTGATAGCTGAATAATATTCCATTGTGTAGATGTACCACAGTTTTTTAACCCATTCTTCGGTTGAAGGACATCTGGGTTGTTTCCAGTTTCTAGCTATTACAAATAAGGCTGCTATAAACATAGATGAGGAAACTTCCTTATGATTCCTTGAAGAGGCATTTGGGTGTATACCCAGAAGTGGTATGGCTGGGTCCTGAGGCAGAGCTATTCCAAGTTTTCTAAGATATTGCCAGACTGACCTCCAAAGTGGTTGCACAAGCCTGCATTCCCACCAGCAATGGAGGAGAATTCCCCTTTCTCCACACCCTCGCCAGCATGTGCTGTCATTTGAGTTTTTGACCCTAGCCATTCTGACAGGTGTGAGATGGAATCTCAGAGTCGTCTTGAGTTGCATTTCTCTCATGATTAAGGATGTTGAGCATTTCTTCAAGTATCTCTCAGCTATTAGGGATTCCTCCTTTGTGAATCTCTATTTAGCTCTTTCCCCCATTTTTTGATTGGATTATTTGGTTTCTTGGCATTTAATTTCTTGAGTTCTTTGTAAATTTTGGATATTAGCCCTCTGTCAGATGTGGGGTTGGTGAAGATTTTCTCCCAGTCTGTAGGCTGCCATTTTGTTCGAATGACAGTGTCCTTTGCCTTACAGAAGTTTTCAGTTTCATGAGGTCCCATTTATTGATTGTTGATCTCAGGCCCTGAGCTGTTGGTGTTCTGTTCAGGAAGTTGTCACCTGTGCCAATAAGTTCGAGGGTTTCTCCTATTTTTTCTACTAGTATATTTAGTGTGGCTGGCTTTATGTTAAGGTCTTTGATCCACTTGGATTTAAGTTTGGTACAAGGTGATAGGTATGGGTCTAATTTCGTTCTTTTGCAAGTGGACATCCAGTTGGACCAGCACCATTTGTTGAAGATGCTGTCCTTCTTCCATTGTGTGGTTTTGGCTTCTTTGTCAAAGATTAGTTGGCCATAGGTGTGTGGGTCCATGTTTGGGTCTTCAATTCGATTCCATTGATCCACTGGTCTGTTTCCATACCAGTACCATGATGTTTTTATTACTGTTGCTCTGTAGTACAGCTTGAAATCTGGGATGGTGATACCTCCAGATGTTTTTTCATTGTACAGGATTGATTTAGCTATTCTGGGCTTTTTGTTGTTCCATATGAAATTGAGGCTAGCTCTTTCCTAGTCTATAAAAAACTGTTTTGGTATTTTGATAGGAATTGCATTGAATCTATATATTGTTTTTGGTAGGATGGCCATTTTTATTATGTTGATCCTACCTATCCATGAGCATGGGAGATCTTTCCATCTTCTAAAGGCCTCTTCCATTTCTTTCTTCAAGGGCTTGAAGTTCTTGTTGTACAGGTCCTTTACTTGCTTGGTTAGAGTTACCCCCAGGTGTTTTATGTTGTTTGCGGCTATTGTGAATGGGGTTGTTTCCCTTATTTCTTTCTCAGCCCATTTGTTTGTTGTATAAAGAAGGGCTTCTGATATTTTTGAATTAATTTTGTATCCAGCCACTTTGCTGAAGGTGTTTATCAGCTGTAAGAGTTCTCTGGTGGAATTTTTGGGGTCGCTTATGTATACTATCATATCATCTACAAATAGGGATAATTTGACTTCTTCGTTTCCGATGTTTATCCCCTTGATGTCCTTTAGTTGTCTTATTGCTCTAGCAAGTACTTCAAGTACTATATTGAAGAGATATGGTGAAAGTGGACATCCTTGTCTTGTCCCTGAGTTTAGAGGAAATGCTTCAAGTTTCTCTCCATTTATTTTGATGTTGGCCACTGGCCTGCTCTATATTGCCTTTATTATTTCTAGGTACGGTCCTTGTATGCCCGTACTCTCCAGAACTTTTAGCATGAAGGGGTGTTGGATTTTGTCAAATGCTTTTTCTGCATCTAGCGAGGTTATCATGTGGTTTTTTTCTTTCATCTTGTTTATATGGTGAATGACGTTGATAGACTTTCGTATGTTGAACCATCCCTGCATCCCTGGGATGAAGCCTACTTGATCATGGTGTATGATACTTTTGATGTGTTCTTGAATTCGGTTTGCTAGTATTTTATTAAGTATTTTTGCATCTATGTTCATGAGGGAGATTGGTCTGAAGTTCTCTTTCTTTGTTGGGTCTTTGTGTGGTTTAGGAATCAGGGTGATTGTGGCCTCGTAGAATGAGTTTGGCAATGTTCTCTCAGATTCTATTTTGTGAAAGAGTTTGAAAAGTATTGGTGTTAGCTCCTCTTTGAAGGTCCGGTAGAATTCCGTGCTAAAGCCATCTGGACCTGGCCTTTTTTTTTTGGTTGGGAGATTTTTAATGGCTGTTTCTATTTCCTTATGGGTTATAGGGCTGTTTAATCTGTTTATCTGATCTTGATTTAGTTTCGGTAGGTGGAATCTATCAAGAAAATTGTCCATTTCACTTAAGTTTTCAAATTTAGTGGAGTATAGATTTTTAAAGTAGGATCCAAATATTCTCTGGATTTCCTCAATGTCTGTTGTTGAGCTTCTAGGTTTGTAATGCATCCATTTGTCATGCCAGAAAAACACACATGATGTTCCATCCTCAACAGTAGGAGAACAAATCAGGGTTTGGAAACTATTGTTGTTTTTTTGGTTTGGACAGTTAGTAATTATGTGATAGAAATATATTTGCTTCATGTTTCTGATCTCATCTGTAAAAGGAGAATAATGTTTGGCTGAAAACGAGTTTTTCCAACAAAAATTAAGAAATGTACATGAATCATCAGCAGTCTATTTTGGTATGGAAGGATCTGAAACAATTTCATTTTCATATTTATGTGTGTATTTTCCTTAACTGTTTACTAAATTCCATGACTATTTCAATAAGACAAATGTGGCATGTCTTTTTTATGGTTATATCTCTAAATAATGTTATCCTGTCTGCCTATTTCTAGATGCTTAAAAATTTTATAATCCATATCATCTGATTTCTCTCATCCATGCTTGGTTCACCAAATGCACTCAGTTCTCTACAATTAAACATGTAGCACACATTGTATCTCTTCAGTGTGGAATTCTTGTAACTTAGCGAGGCCTTCACTGACATCCTCAGTGAGTGTAGGACTCCAGAGGGAGACTCCTAGCCTGTGATATCCTCTCCTGTTTTCTGATATCCCTCTCTGATTTGACATTTTTTGAAGATAGGTCATTGTATAGGGTGCTCATTAGGTATAAAGTAGTCCTAGACCATTACAGCAGGCCTAAACTACTCCATATATCTGACTCTACATGTTCAAGCTCATTTTAATTTAGCCTGGACAAGTTGTTGAACTTGTGTGCTAATCTGGGGAATACAGTGCTATGTGTAACTTTCTCCTGGACTTGGAGACACAACCAAGCCATAGCCTCAGCCAGTACTCTACAGTTCCTTCATCATGGAATAGGCTTCAAGCCCTGATGGCGTAGCCACAAGATGCTAGATAGTTCCCTCAGTGAACACATGGAGTAGACCTTTCATTTTCTTTTTCCCAATCTCAGCTAATCCTCCCAGGACCTTCAGTGTGAATGGGCAAGACATATTCATTGCATTCAATACTAGTTCATAATCAAATTCATTACCATAAACTAGTCTCCTTGTGATGAGGCCTTTTAAGAATATTTCACTTGCTCTTCTTCAATTTATTTTAAAGATAAAGAAATAACAACTGAGTATGTATTGGATGAAAATATTTTAACAAACCCATAAATAAAACCTATATCTCACAATAAGTTTTTATGGCTTATTAGATAAAATATGAGAATTGATTGGTTTGGGATTATATTTTATTTTTAAGTATCTTGAACATGTTCATATTTTCAGTGGTATTTCCCTTATTTATGTCCCATGTAGTTCGATAATATACTTGTCATATCACTTAAGATATGTAATATCCTTGGAATTCCTACCCAGGCATCAGTAAATAAAATTTCCAGGGGAGACACTAAAAAATATAGCTTTCTACAAAGCACCTTAGAGGAATTTTATAATCAAGAAAGTTTAAAATCATCCTTCCTCCCAAGTGACATAGACTTTATGTTTGAAAGTTGTTAAATAAATAACACACACACACACACACACACACACACACACACACACACAGGCTGGAGACATTGGTTAAAAACACAAACTTCTCTTGCAGAGGACCCAAATCCTCTTCCCAGTACCAACATACAGGCAGCTCACAGATGCTTGCAACTCCAGCTCCAGGTCCAACACCATCTTCTGGCCTCTAATGGCAACTGCATTCACACACACACACACACACACACACACACACACACACACACACAGAGTCATAATTCAAAAGCAAATACATCTTCACAATAAAACCCCAAAACACTTTACTTGGATGGTATAATAAGACAGTGTTGATTTTGTTATAAAATATGAAACACTTTTATTCATTGGTAACTGAAAACCTCTACATGGAAACTTACTTTTAACATATTATGAGGATATAATTATTTGAACTTAAATGCACTTTCACAGATATCCTCTCATTTCAGGATGTATTGTCATGCTAACACACTACAATGCTATTTTCAGTCCACAGTTAGGAAGCCTAGCAGGTTTCCCTTCTGCTGCTTATCCATACAACACGAGGCTTTGGTAATACAGGATGTCATCCTGGAAGCATGAGCATGAGCAGGCTCTGAACAGATCAAATGAGAATGTTAGAAAAACTGCCATCTAAATGCCAATATATCTTTATTTTGGTCTTGGTAAGAAATTAAGCCTCTATCCCCTTATTGTATACTATGGGCAGGGTTTGACTTGAAGTTCACAGCTTTCTTGACTGGTGCTTGAGACTTAGATAATTTCTGGAGACAATGAGAAGAGTACTGTAGCATAGAAAGTAACCTGAGCTGTTTGGATGTGCTAGATGCTTGCAGTTGGAAACTTGGTTGCTTCAGCAGGTGTGTGACTGCCTTTCCCTTTGACTTCTGTGTCTGAGTTTCACCAGAAAAATGGTGATAATATTCAAACCTATACCATTGTTTACTGTGAAAATAAGTTTGGCTGTAAAGACAAAGCTCTCAGAAAAGTAATGCAATGCAAGAACTATTCGATTCTTTGTCTTTAAGGCCCTTGGGCCTGCAACAGGCAATTAATTCTATGTCTCGCAGAGAAACAAGAGACACAGGTGTCATAAGTCACATATTATTCTCTCACCTACATGGTGTGTCCGGAGCAGTTGAGTAGTTACAAAAGTATTGACCCATAAAGAGCGCAATGGCCTGCAAACCTATGGCATAACTGGAGACATTGCTAACAGGCAGATTTCTAGTTCAGGTCCCAAGCCTCTGAGTCTGCACACCTGGGTGATACAAATGTTGCTGAACCTCACTTTTAAAGAGAGTGTACAACCAATTCAGAGCCCTAGGGAAGACCCTGAAGAGAAGATTGAGAAATCTAGGCTTTCTGCAGAGGAACTAGATTGTAGCAAGAGGCAAATGAACTAACTCTCCACCACTGCTGTTTAACAGTTTATTTTTTTTATTTTTTTTTAAATAATTTATTTTTTATTTCTTCAAGTTACATCTCAATCACAATCCCCTCCCTACCCCCCCTCCAGTCCCACCCTTCCACCCTCCTCCCCCTCAACCTCCCATCCTCTTCCCTTCTTCTCCTTCTTTTTTTTTTTTTTTTTTTAGTTTAAGGTATTTATTTTTCCCCCCAACAGAGCTCTCCCTTTCAGTCCAAAAAATGGTTCTTTTTCTTATAACTATAAATACAATACAAAACAACAGAAATAGATAGGCCACAATTATAAGGCTTAGCATACATTCCCAATGTCCAGTTCATATGTATTTGGCACCTGACTTTAACATTCTACTATCTAACCATCTCCATGAGTTTAAAGTTCTATATCTAACTCAGCTTTCATACTAACTTGCCTCATAATTTTAAAAATATAATCAGATATATTTATCCCTCTCAGGTCTCTGAGGTGGTTGAAGAATAGATAGATAGCTAGAGTCTCATAGTTAAATTTTGAGTTGTTTAGGAATCAAGAGGGTGTTCTAGATCTAACAGTTTATTTTTTAAACAATGCAGATAGTTTTGATGTTTTGATCCTGGCACTTGAATCTTCATGACATACCCTAATTGTCTTTGGATTTCCCTCAGAGAAATTCAGTCTTCGTTCATCCTCTTTCAGGTCTTTGTGCCACTGTCAATGAGATTTGCTATACCTCTGGACTAGGAAGAAGAGTTGGGATTGAATAAAACTAAAAGCAACTGTATCTGTAAAAATACAGATTCCCAGGCCTTGCTGATGAATGCAGTTCCATATGTTTGGCAGAAAGCCCAGAATTCTACCCTTTCTAGTACACTCACATTAATTTGATGCAGGTGAATGATTTGTGCACCACATGAGGGAGATAATTTTTTGCCCAAATTCTACCTGCTATTGAAGGAAAATGAATATTGCATTCTTTTTTTTTCATTTTTAAAAATGTAATTTTATTTTTAGTTGACCTTTCCGAACAATTTGTTACATTTCATTAGAATCTGCTTGGTCTACTTCTTTTTCCAATTTCAGCATTTGGTATGAGGGATTTACAGAAAGGCAACTTGAAAGCAATTTAACCACAAGCTCAAATTCAAATTAATTTAGGGAGAGTTTAGTAAACAGCTTTTGCTTTCTGTACTTAAGTGATCAATTTCAACACCTGCTTTTCCTTCCAGATGGAGTTAATTAACATTAAAATTATTGCCTATAGCAGATAAATTTTTTATAACTCATAGGCCTCCAGCTGCATCTAGATTCCTACCCTACTAAATTAAGACAATGATAACTTCTCTATGAAGTTATTTCAAGACATGTGCATAGATATTATCTCTGAAGAATGAATTGGCATATGTAAATGCACACTCTTTGGGATTAACGTTTACATGGGAGCTATTCCAGTTCCACTTCTTATACAAGCATGCTAAATGTTAGAATATTTTCATAATTTTTTGGATACTTTGTGATTAGTGTGTAGTGGAGTCACTGTGTGAAAACCCATTTAACCAAATTTCATACATTGCTTTATTTCATGGGGCTCAAGTCAGACTTAAGTAAAATTTGGAAATTTCCCCCAAAAACTATTTTGTGGAAGTTTTTGGTAGGTTTTTATTGACAAATATTATGCTATAAATATTATAAGCTATGACAACATATATACATCAATCTCAAAGTCACTTGACACTACAGTGTAACATGATAACACTTCTGAATTCCCTAAATAACATTTGGTATATATATTGAGATGTTATCTCAGATACTAGGGCTATGAGGAGCTAAAAGGTAAGAGAAATTAATTGCACAATTATCATTACAATGGACCTTAAATAGAATAACAAAGGTTGTATAGGTGAAGTGAGCTCAAAACAGGAAGAAGGAGTCAGAGAATAAAGGGCATTTTGGTGGAAATCCCTTAAACTTCATCTTAAATCCTTCTTTATCATTCATTTTAATATGATATTTTACTGGGACATATTTTTTTGATGAAGCTGCTTTGCAAGTAAATCTGGAGGAGGTACTCATTAATATTTTGACTTGTACTGAATTTCAAAGTAACAATTCAATTATTTACATATTAAACCAAGAATCATAAAAATAAACAGGTGAAATCCCCAATGCTGTCAAGTATTTGTAAATAATACTATGTTTAGTGTATTATTTATCTTTATGTTTTGTATTGTATTTATTGTTATAAGAGAAAGAACCATTTATTTATTGGACTGAAAGGGAGAGTTGTTGGAGGGGAAAGATATGCCTTAAACTTAAAAAAAAAAAGGAGAAAGAGGATGGGGGTTGAGGGGGAAGAGGGTGGGAGGGTGGGACTGGAGGGGGGAGTAGGGAAGGGACTGTGATTGAGATGTAGCTTGAAGAAATAAAAAATAAATTAAAAAAAGGAATCAAAATCTCAAATGACAGCACATGGTGGCAAGGTTGTGGAGAAAGGGGTACCCTACTCCATTACTGGTGGGAGTGCAAACTTGTACAACCACTATGGAAATCAGTCTGGAGATATCTTAGAAAACTTGGAATAGCTCTACCTCACGACCCAGCCATACCATTTGTGGGTATACATCCAAATGATTCCTCACCAAATCACAAGGACATTCCCTCACCTATGTTCATAGCAGCCTTATTTGTAATAGCTAGAAACTGGAGACAACCTAGATGTCCCTCAACTGAGGAATGGATAAAAGAAACTGTGGTACATCTACACAATGGAATACTACTCAGCCATCAGAAACAACGAAATCATGCAATTTGCAGCCAAATGGATGGAACTAGAGAAGCTCATCCTGAGTGAGCTAACCCAGACCCAGAAGGATGCACATGGCATCTATTCACTTATAATAGGATTTTAGCCATATAATACAGGATAACTATACTACAATCAGTGCACCAAAGGGAACTTTGCCTTAGTGGTGCTGCCTTGTAGGCCCCCAGTATATGAGGAGGCTCTTGGCTCTCATATGACTGCTGCACTGGGGCAGGGGACTGTTATGTAGGGACACTCCACTCCAGAGGAATGAAATGGAAGGAATAGGGGTAGAGGGTGGGAGGGGACTGGGAGGGGTGGAAAGAGGACACTGTGATGGAGATGTAACCTGAAGTAATAAATAAATATTAAAAAAAAAGAAATAATGCCTTCTTTTGGCCAAGTACTGAGTGCCAATGGGAACTGTTAGTGTACCTAGTGGAGATTTAAGATGTATATGATACAACAAATACACACACACACAAATACACACAGAAGCATACCTGTCCCACAGACAAGTGACAGTGTTTGCTGTAGGAATATTCCTTAAATATACTACAAACAATGAATTAACAAACAGTAAACTCATTGCTTCCATTTCTGTAGAAAATATTGAATTATTTTCCTGCTAGTCCAGGGTCAAAGATCATGACAAATCTTGTTTAATGTATGAGGAAATTATATTTAATGTGTGTCATAGATTTATTCACTCTGACTCATAGTAAGAAACATTGTTCTTGATGCTTTTATATAAAGCTTATATTAATGTAGATTTTTCCATAAAGCATATCACAGGCTTTTTGTGTGGTTTCAAGAATACCACCCAAAACCTCAAAACCAACATTCTATTGACAATTTTTTTTTTTTTTTTTGGTTTTTCGAGACAGGGTTTCTCTGAATATCTCTGGCTGTCCTGGACTCGCTTTGTAGACCAGGATGGCCTCGAACTCACAAAGATCCGCCTGCCTCTGCCTCCCAAGTGCTGGGATTAAAGGCGTGCGCCACCACCGCCCGGCTCTCTATTGACAATTTTTAAAAACAAAATCATGAGCAAAAATTTAAAAATCCCAAATATTTATGATTGAAATGATAATTGCAAGAGAGACAAAACTTGCAGCAGAGCATCTCCATAGTGGGGACATACACCAGGCACTCTGAGAATCACTAAAGTAGGGACACACATTGCTATAGTAGGGACACACATATCAGGCACTCTGAGCAACACTATAGTGGTGCATAGACCACACATACTAAGAGTCACTATAGTGTATACACACACACACACACACACACACACACACACACACACATACACACACACACCAAGAACCCTAAACATATCCACATGTGATCATAAATATACCACAGATAATGAACTCTTAGCTATTACAATTAAATTTTTGCCTATATGCATATTTAAATGCGTATCATTAATAAAACACAAGACCGATATAAAAACATCTGTGTGGTTGTGATCACCCACACTCATGTGGACATGTGTATATCTCACTTTAAGTATTTTCAAATAGAACTAACTTCAGTGATATCCAGTTAATTCCCAACCATTGAACATGTTTTCACTCTTTATACTTATTTGGAACAATTAACTATAATAAGTTTATTTCCTAATTTTATGTATAATAAATCTTCACATATATAGCCAATTTATCATTGTAGTGATCAGTTTTTTGTCAACATACACTAAGGCCATCTGGGAAGAGGGAGCCTCAATTGACAAAATTCCTCCCTCAGATTGGCCTGTAGACAAATGTATGGGGCATTTGCTTATTAGTGAGGGATGTGGGATGGTGCAATTTCCCATGAATGGTACCACACTTAAGCTGATGGTCATGGGTTATGTAAGAAAGGAGACTCAAAAACTAAAAAAAAGGAAAACAGAGTGAGCAATCCATGGGAATCAAGCCATAAGCAGCTTTTCTTCACTGCCTTTGTGTCAGTTCCCAACTTCAAGCTCCTATCAGAGCTCCTGCCACAACTTCTCCTCATGATGGAATGGAGGGAGTAATGGAATGGAGGGAGTAAGGTGAAATCAACCCATTTTTTCCTCCAAGACATGTTTATCACATTGTATTTACCACAGTAATAAAAACAATTATTTTAAATTATTGACATGTGATTACAACCCAATTTGAAGACTTCTATAATTTCTCAATCTTTTTTCAAATTTTATTTGAAAAGATTCCATTGTTGGTGTGTGTGCAAACTTGTACAACCACTTTGGAAATGTGGTGATATCTCAGAAAACTGGGACTAGTTCTACCTCAACACCCAGTCATACCTCTCCTGGGCATATATCCAAAATATTCTTCACAGAAAACAAAGACATCTCAACAATGTTCATAACTGCTTTATTAGCAATAGCCAGAAACTGGAAACAACCCAGATGTCCTTCAACCAAAGAATGAATTTTTTAAAAATTTAAAATAAAAAACTGTGGTACATTTACACAATGGAATACTACACAGTTATCAGAAACAAGGAAATCACACAATTTGCAACCAAGTGGTAGAACTAGAAATGGTCATCCTATGTAAGCTAACTCAGACCCAGAAAGATACATGTGGTATGTACTCTCTTATAAGTAAATATTAACCACATAGTACAGGACAGCCATCCTACAACTCACAGACAAGAACAGACAGGAACTTAGAATAAAGATCCTACACAGAACTCTACCCAGAAACAAGTCCTGGACCTTCTTGCTTGTTAGTGGAACACCTTACCCTAGATGGGCTGCCATATCAAGCCCCAGCACAAGAAGAAGCTCTTAGCACTCATGTGACTGATGAACAAATGGGGTGTCATATGTGGGGGTTTCCCTCATCTGAAGAACCGAGGACAGGGACAAGGAAAAGGGAGGGAGGAGACTTTGATCTAGATGTAACTTGAAATAAATGAATAAAAAAGGAAAAGAAAAACAAAGCAAAAAAAAAAAAAACAACAGACAGGTTGACTAATGGAATCAAATTGAAGACCCAGAAATAAACCCAAATACCTACAAACACTTTATTTTTAAAAGAACATGCCAAAACTATACAATGGGGAAAAAAAGTATCTTGAATAGATGGTGCTGATCTAACTAGAAGTCTATAGGTAGATCTATATTAATAACTGGGCACAAAATTCAAGTACAAGTGGATCAAAGACCTCAACATAAACCAGATACACTAAATCTAATAAAAAAGAAAGTGGGGGAAAAGCATTGAACTCATTGACAGAGGAGACAACTTCCTCAACAGAACATCAATAGCTCAAGCACTAAGATTAACAATTAATAAATGGGACCTCATGAAACTGAAAAGATTCTGTAAGGCCAAAGACACTGTCAATAGAACAAAACAACATCCCACAGATTGAGAAAAGATATTCACCAACGTCACATCTGACCAGGGGCTAATATCCAAAATATATAAAGAACTCAAGAAACTAAACACCAACAAACTGAATAATCCAATAACAAATGGAGTAGAAGGCTAAACTGAGAATTCACTACAGAGGAAATTAGTGGCTGAGAAGCACTTAAAGAAATGCTGAACATCATTCATCTTAAGGGAAATGCAAATCAAAATGACTCTGAGGTTCTATTATATCTCTGAGATTCTGAGACTTAAATTTTTTCCAAGTGTATTCAGAATGGCTAAAATCAAAAAAATCAAGTGATCCAAATTAGAAAGGAAGAAGATCAGTTATCCCTATTCCCAGAGAGTATGATAGTATATATAAGTGACCCCCAAAATTCCACCGGAGAGCTATTGCAACTGTTAAACACATTCAGCAAAGTGGCTGGATGCAAAATCAATTCAAAAACATCAGAAGCTCTTCTTTATAAAAAAAAGATAAATGGAGTGAGATATAAATTAGGGAAACAACACCCTTCACAATAGCCACAAACAATATAAAATACCTGGGTGTGACTGTAACCAAGAAAATCAAATACCTGTATGACAATGACAAGAACTCCAAGTCCTTGAAGAAAGAAATTGAAGAGGATATCAGAAGATGGAAAGATCTCCCATGCTCATGGATAGGTAGGATCACCATAATAAAAATGGCCATACTACCAAAAGCATTATACAGATTTAATGGAATTCCTATCAAAATATCAACACAATTCTTTACAGAAATTGTCAGAAAAATTCTCAACTTCATTTGGAATAACAAAAAACCCAGGATAGCTAAATCAATCATGTATAATAAAAAAAAATCTGGAAGTATCACCATCCCAGATTTCAAGCTGTACTACAGAGCAATAGTAATAAAAACAGCATGGTAATGGTATAGAAAAAGAACAGTGGATCAGTGGAATGGAGTTGAAGGTCCAGAAATGAATTAACATACCTATGGTCACTTAATTTTTGACAAAGAAGCCAAAACCATACAATGGAAAAAGGACAGCATTTTCAACAATACTGTTGGTCTAACTGAATGTCAACATGTATAAGAAAGCAAATAGAATCATGTTTATCACCTTGTACAAAATTTAAGTCCAAGTGGATCAATGACCTTAACTTAAATCCCAACACACTAAATCTAATAGAAGAGAAACTGGGGAAAAGACTCAAACTCATCAGCACAGGTAACAACTTCCGGAACAGAACACCCACCAACAGCTCAGGTTCTAAGAACAACAATCAATAAATGGGACTTCATGAAGCTAAAAAGCTTCTGTAAGGCAAAGGAAACTGTTATTTGAACAAAAAGGCAACCTACAGACTGGGAAGTGTCTTCACCAACCCCACATCTGACAGAGGGCTAATACCCATAATTTATAAAGAACTCAAGAAACTGAACACCAAGAAACCAAATAATCTTATCAAAAAATGGGGAACAGAGTGAAACCAAGAATTCACAAAGGAGGAATCCCTAATGGCTGAAAGACACTTGAAGAAATGCTCAACATCGTTAATCATCAGAGATATGCAACTCTAGATGACTCTGAGATTCCATCTCACACTGTCAGAATGGCTAAGATCAAAAACTCAAATGACAGCACATGCTGGTGAGGCTGTGGAGAAAGAGGAACACTTCTCCATTGCTGGTGGGAGTGCAAACTTGTACAACCACTATGAAATCAGTCTGGGGATATCTTAGAAAACTCAAATAGCTCTACCTCAAGACCCAGCCAAACCACTTCTGAGTATACATCCAAATAATTCATCACCAAATCACAAGGATGTTTCCACATCTATGTTCATAGCAGCTTTATTTGTAATAGCAAGAAACTGCAAACAACCCAGATGTACCTCAACCTACACATGGATTTTTAAAAAATTGTTGTACATTTACACAATGGAATACTACTCAGCTCTCAGAAACAAGAAATTAATATAATTTGCAGCTAAATGTTTGATACTAGAAAAGCTCATCCTGAGTGAGCTATCCCAGACTCACAATGATGCACATGGCATCTATTCACTTATACTTGGATTTTAGCCATGTAGTACAGGATAACTATCCTACAACCAACACACTAAAAGGAACAGGAACATAGACCTTGTTACCTGTTAGTGGGACACTTTGCCCTAATAGAGTTGCCATATTGGCCTCCAGGGCAAGAGGAAGCTCTTAATACTCATATGACTGTTGAACTGATATAGAGACACCCCACTCCAGAGGAGTAGGATATGTGGGAGATGGTGGGAGGGTGGAACCGGGAGGGGTGGAGAGAAGGGACTGTGATGGAGATGTAACTTGAAGTAATAAATAAACATAAAAAAAAACCTCAAGTGACTGAATTTGCTGGCTATGATATGTAAAAAGGAGAGCACTCTTCCATTGCTTGTGGGAATGCAAACTTATACAACCAACCTGAAAGTCAATCTGGTACTTTCTAAGAAAATTGGGAATAGTTCTATCTCAACACCCAGCTATACCACTTCTGTGCATATACCCCAAATATATATCACCAAATCCCAAGGACATTTCCTCAACTATGTTCATAACAGCTTTATTTTTAATAGTCAATAACAGGAAACAACCCGGTTGTCAACCAAGTAATGAATAAAGAAATTCTGTTACATTTACACAATCAGAAATTCCACTATTAGAAATTCCACTATCAGAAATAAGTATATCATAAAATTTACAGGCAAATGAATCGTACCACTGTTTTATAAATCCACTCTTCAGTTGAAGGACATCTAGGTTGTTTCCAGTTTCTGGCTATTACAAATAAAGCTTCTATGAACATAGTTGAACCGATGTCCTTGTGGTTTGTTGGAGAATCTTTTGGATACATGCCCAAGAGTGGTATGACTATTTTGAGGTAGAACTATTCTCAATTTTTCTGAGATATCGCCATATTGATTTCTAAGGTAGTTGTACAAGATTGCATTCTGTAACTGAAGAAGGGAAGTAAAATCATGGATTACTTTATGGTAAAATGTGGCATTTTATGCTAAAAAATTTACTTGTGCTTTCATCAATGAAAACTTATAAAGAAAATGTAAGCAATTCAATTGGCAAGCAGAATTTTTCCTATGTTCTTTAGGAAATTATAAAATTTTTACCTATAAAGCCATGGCCTTCTCATTGGTGTAGAGTTCTATTTATATACTGTTCTTTATAAGTTTACTCACTGCAAATCACCCCACATCTTTTCTAATAGTGTATTAGTGTCACTTAAATTATTAAATACTCATTGGTTTACCTTAAATGCTCAACTAAGTTGCAAATTCCTTTCTACGCGCTCATTTTCAGCCTGCCACCACCTTTCATTGTCTTCATTTCCTCTATTAAAAAGCATTTCTTTCAGTTGCAAAGATGAGTTTACTTGATGAGGAGTGAGCACCACACTTATTGATGGATAAAATGACAAATAGGTAGACTGTAGCTAGAGACTATGCTGGTTGAGTTTAGTGGTAGTTACAGGTTCTCCTCTAAGATCTGTGACTTTAGTTGCCTTGGTAGTTGCCTTGGAGATCATTGCAGATAATCAGAATTGTGGAGGCCAGTACAGACTAATACATATACAATCAACTCCTCCACCTAAGACTCAAGGATCCCTGGGGTAGGGGTGGTGGTGGGATGATTGTAAAAATCTGAGAATTAGAGAGTTTGTTATAGGATTTTGTCATCTCTGCATATCAAAAGCTGCATCAATAAAGTTTCAGCAATATGGTTGCCTAAATATGAGCTGAACAAAGGAAGTACCAGTGGACATGCTAAAATGAGTAGAGTGAGGAGTCTAGGAGCTCTTAAGGTTACACAAAAAATTATAGGTAACTAAGGAAGCTGAGAGCAGGAGAAATAGTCATCCACAGGGAACACCACACAAAATGGTTATTAATACAAAGTAGTCAACAATAAAAATGAACATATAAGTAACATTATTCAGACTGAACAAAATTTTTATATATTTACAGATGTATGAATATAGATATACACACATGTATATAACAAAAATTAACAAAATAGAGGCCATGAATCTGAAAGAGAATAATGAAGGGTATATCTGAGGGTCTGGAGGAAGGAAAAGGAATAAGGGAATGATGTAATCATATGATTATAATCTCAAAAAAAATAAAATAAATTTAAAGAACAAAAAAATGAAAGAAATCTGCCTAGCACTTGGATGTTACAAGATATGGAATATATGCTCATTACCCATTATACAATTTAATCTTAAGCAGCTTTCTTAGTTTTTGGTGATCATAATTGTACAAAAATTAACAAAAAAATACGTGAAATGCAACCAATAAGCATTTGTAGAGAAAAGAAATAATTTTCTACTTCACCAACATTTCAATGGTGGAGAAAATGCAAGCCTAGCTGTATTGATTGTGAGTTTGTGATGAGTTCAGTATTTGCAAATCACCTCCTTTGAGTCCTGGAGCATATTAATGGTGGGGAAACACATATTTCTCTGAAGTGATTAACATACTGTCAAGATATCCTGAAGCAGCCTTTACTTCTGACAGTTTCATGGCTAATGGGAGTTCCAACATCTGGACCCTGAAAGTGAGCCAACAGCTAGGATTGTGCCAGAAAGTTGATGTATCACTTCTGACTACATGGATTCTAATTGTGTTTGTCAGACCCATGTACAGTTTATCTTAAAATGGAAAACTGCTATCTAAAATAAACCTTCCACTTCCACCCTCCATCTTAGTAAGGTACTCCCTCCTCATCCAACACATGTGTTCTCTAAAATCTCCAGTCATCAGTGTCCCTGAGCAACATGCAGCTAAATTATCTATCAGCTAGATTATCATGGTCCAGAATTCAGTTGCTGCCATTCTGTTATAGGAATTAAATGTGGGAAGGACAGATACCCAGGAGTTAAATGAGTGAGCAGAATTCTAATATGAGATGCCTCTTTTATGTAATTGTTGTATGTTAATTATTGATTTTTATTCTTTTAGAGTCAATTTTTTGGAAAATGAATGAAAAGTAAACATGGACTGGTAAGTGACCCCATTTCCAAGTCTGGCTTATTTTGTTCAGTGTATATTTTACAGTCATTCTAGTATCATGATTGTCCAATGAACTAATAAGTATTTTGTTTTTTTTTCATACCTATGGGTTTTAAATAATATTTGAAAAATTAAACTATGTGCTGTGGAAAATGCATATTAATTATAAATAATAAAAATGCATTTAAGTAAGTATCACAACTTATTCACTTTGTCTAAGAGTTAATTTGAAATTTAATGTAACAAGTTAAGGGAAGCATGCATTTTGTTATTCATGAGTTGTAAAAGTTGAAATAACTATTATTTCAAAAGTATAGTTTTTATCATAAATGAAGAACAATCTAGATTACTTTCTAGACAATGATCTAGATCTTGTGTGGAAGGTCCAATGGGCCTACATAATAGGGTTGCAAATCATTGAAACAGAAACAACTCACTTTTCACCTTGTGAACTGCACCAAGTAGTTTGTTCAAGATACATTTTTGGTGTTTGTCCCTCTTCTTTGAATAATGAAGTATTTCTTAAATAAAGATAGCTGTGACATGTGTATGTAAAGTGCCATTGACTATAATTATATAATTTTAACATGATGATTCAGGAAAGGTTATGTGTATTAATGCCCCCATGGTGATATTTATTTTTTCACATATAATTCCTTTATGCATTCAGTTTGTGAAAGGGCACCATTTGAGAGCACTCCAGCTAAATATGATAATGCTGGGGAATTCAAAACTACATATGAGATTCAGTTTGCAACAAGCTGAAAGAAATGGTTAGTGAGCTTTGTAAATAATTTTTGAAAATCTTCAAAGGCTAGAATTAAGGAAAATGGAACATGAGGGAATGAAATCAATGATTAGAAAAATACAAGCATAGCAAAATTCAGTTTGTAAAGTGGGAATTGAAAATATCTGGTTTAATATACATTCATTTATTTTATGATTGATTTTTTAAAAAATCTGCAAGATATATTCTAAATTATTTTTTGTTTGTTTGTTTGTTTTGTTTTTTTGAGACAGGGTTTCTCTGTGTATCCTTGGCTGTCCTGGACTCACTTTGTAGACTAGGCTGGCCTTGAACTCACAGAGATCCACCTGCCTCTGCCTCCTGAGTGCTGGGATTAAAGACATGCACCACCATGCCAGGCTGTTCTAAATTCTTTACTGAATATACTAGACATATGTGTTCTTTTCCTTAATTGGACTATTCCAATTGGCAGTCATATTGTAGAGAATTACAACTGTGGAAGGACATAAAGGACCCATTAACAATTAGTCTTAAGGCCCGTACTAATGAGTATATCTACAAAACACTCCACAACTAAGGCTCATTGCCTTAAGTGGTGAGAAGAGGGTGAGAAAAGATTACAAGAGCCAATGGATCAGGGAGTTTTCTGTGAGCTTATATTTCCCAGTAATGTTTTAAGCTAAATTAATATGACTAATTAATAATATGACTGACCAAACATGAGTTGAGCAAGGACAACACTAATGAACATTTCAAAGTAGACCTGGAAAAACTTATAAGACCTCAACTTCTACAATGAAGTATGGTCAGCTAAGGAAAGCTTGTAGCAGGAAAGGCTGTCTATTCCAGGGAAGAGTATACCAATCAGGTTCTCCAGTGTCAAAAATCTCCAGCCCTACAATCATACATACAAATAACATTGCATGGACTGAAGAGGTTATTTTTAGGAACACACACACACAATAACAATGAAATAAAAAAATAAAATGCTACGAATTTGAAAGAGAGTGAGGAAGTGGATGTGGGAGGTTTTGGAAGGGAGAAAGGAGAGGGAGGAAATTGTAATTATATTATTGTCTTGAAAAATTATAAAAGGAAAAAAACTAATATTAGAAGAAGCAGTTATTGATTAGCTATACTAAGAAGGTGGAATAAACATTGGATATTTAATGTTTAGCAGGTTCTACATAATAGCCTTGAAACTGAATTTTAATTTCTCTACTCAAAACAACCTTCAGTACTACTCTTCCTGCATTTAATTTAATATGAAAGAATTCATATGAAATATACAAATGAAATATCAATTGAAGATAAAAATAATGGCTTAGCTGTGACATTACATTTGACACATAAGAATCAGGTTGACATACTTAATTCCAGTTCTCCATATCAGTGGATGAAAGAATACAGTCACTTCCATGTATATACACTTATTTCAAAACAATTAAAATATGGTATTTAGTAAATAGAGAACAATGTAGTGATATAATTACCATCAACTTGTCTACCATATGTACACTTCTTGTTTTAAAACCAAGCACCTTTTTGGTTTTAAGAACAACAGCTCTGGTTCCATAATTTCTAATTGAAAATTCTAGTTCCAGCAAGTATATAACCTTGAAACTCTATGTCATATATATGTCTTTCCAAAGTACCAAACAGATAAATTCTTGAAATGTACTTAAAGACGTTCTGACCACAGATGATCATAAACATTGTGCAGTCATTAAAGATCATTGTTTTTGTGTGACACTAGAAACATTTGTCATGTACAAACAGTAGCATTTACAAACAACTTTTATTCCAATATGAAGTAAAAATTATAGAAACTTGAGATGAAAATATTTCAAAATGAGTATCATTGAGTGAAAATTTTGTATTTTCTCATGAAATTACTCTTAGAATTCATTCAAGGAATTTTACATACTTATAAGGGTTCTCATACACATTCCAGCATGAGAAAATAGCAATTGCCATTTCTAAAAGGAAATCAGGAGGCTGGACTGCAGAAGGTGTGAAGAACCAACAAATATCATTGTCCGACCAAAAAATAAAAAAACCTTATAAAAAGCATTTTGCTAAAACATATACCTTTTATCATTTTCTATGGAATCTCACCCTTTACCCTCTCATGAAGGTGGCCCTTTTTCAGTGAACAGCTGTAACCGAACTTTTAAATTATTATTTAACACTTATTTATTTATTACTAAATTCACTTATAACAAACACCAACAATTTCTTAACTATTAATCCTATAAATTCCTACAACCCCTTTAACCTATCCACTAAATCTATTGATAATTATAACAACTACTTTCATAACCTTTTAGAATGATACAGTCTCTGGGGCAGGTCCTCAGTCGTCAGGAACACAGTCTTTGTTGTAGATTCTTTAACACACTTAGCAGTCCTTCTTCTGGATCTCTCAGATGCAGGTTCGTCAGGGTAAGTTGGTTATTTCAGTCTCACCTTAAATAGGCTTCATGCTTTCTTCTCTGTGGGAGACCCCAGCCGTCTGCAGGCCAACTTACTTCTTTTGAATCAGGAACTCAGCTGCTCTGCCTCAGTCCTTAAAGCCAGGCACCGTTTCCTTTAGGCCACTGTTCGGACAGATCAAACCCCTCTAGGCAAAAACTGAGCCATAGGGTCCAGTCCTTGGCCTTTTGGTGTCTTGCTCAGGCTTTATTTGCTCACCGGCTTCTTTCTGCTTCAGGGAGAGAGCTGGCCATCAATGGCCAGCCCTTTTTTCAGCAGGACTCTTGGAGCTCTCTAGCATCAGGGGCCTCTTCCCTTTCTGGGCTCCATGCACTGTCCTTAAATAGGAGGAACTCTGTTTCAGCTTAATTTGGGCTGCGCCCACTTAGCAGCTGAAAACAATGTCAGGCCAGATACTTTGTTTCTTCAAGTCCATTAAGTCTTTCCTGTTTTTCCTGACTTCAACCTTGTTTTTCAGTCTATTGAGTCTTTCCTGTTTTCCTGACTTCAACCTTGTTTTTCAGTCTATTGAGTCTTTCCTGTTTTTGCTGACTTCATGCTGATAATGCTCTTCAGGCCCCGAATTAAGAGACAGTATCAGAAACCCCTCTATATTTCCTAAATCTACTTCATCCAACCCCTACACACAGCCCATTACTTCAGCTGTCTTATTGCACTTTTCACCCATTAGTTCCACTTGCATTTTATGCTCCAAATTTTATTTTCTTTGTTTTCTCCTCCTATTGGTTACATTGGATAGATTTTCTTCTTTTTTTTTTTTTTTTTAAAGATTTTATTTATTCATTATGTATACAGTGTTCTGCCTGCATGTATACATTCACTCCAGAAGAGGGCACCAGATCCCATTTTGTAGATGGTTGTGAGCCACCATGCGGTTGCTGGGAATTGAACTCAGGACCCCTGGAAGAACAGGCGGTGTTCCTAACCTCTGAGCCATCTCTCCAGCCCTAGATTTTCTTCTTAACCCTAAAATTTTTCTACTAATCCTACACTGGAAAAATTCCGTCTTACATAATCATGTTTTAATTGTATAACCTTTGTAAAATTCCCCATGTTAGTATCTTTTCACAATTGGCAGTTAGACACTAAATACTTCCCCCACATGCACAAACACTCCACAAAATACAGCACAAAGTAGTTAGGTAAACTCCCAACTTATTCTATCAGTGATACAAAACATGACTGTAAGAGATACAGCTCATTTGAGTGTGTATTCCCCATAGAATTTGCATAATATTAAAGTTTCTTCCCACAAGATTCAGATCATTTCAAAGGACACAATAATATCTTTAGACCAGAAAACTCTGTCTGACTGCACCTTCATCAAAACATTAAACTCAACGTCATAGAGATAGTGACAGGCATCATGTTCCCCATGAATAACGAAGGACATAATGTCATTTCTGTGGGATCTCTGCAAGAAAAAAACATAACCTGGATCTAATCATTGAGATGTGTCCGACAACTCCAAACTGAGGGGCATTCCTTACAAGTTCTGCATATGGTTCAAGAAAAGTGAAGTTATGAAAGAGGGCTCCAGAACTGTTTCAGATATAGGAGCAGCTTAGTTGTTATGACAGTAAATGTGGCATGTGCTCCTGGATAGAGCACTAGTGGGGAAATTAGCAAAAGCTAAATAAAATTCATATTATACAATGATATATTAATGTTAATATCCAGTTTGGATGATTATAGTTCTCAACCTGTGGGTCCTGCATATCAGATATTCTGCATATCAGATATTTACAGTATAATTCATAACTAGCAAAATTACAGTTATGAAATAGTAATGAAAAAAGCTAGGACAGGAGTCACTACAACATGAGGAATTATATTAAAGGGTTGCAACATTAGGAAGTTTGATAAACTCTGCTTTAGATATTTATAGCCACAAATCATCAAAAGATGGAGGCTGGAATATAGCTGCTGGTGGTGTTGATTTAAGATACTTAATTTCTTACTAACCTCCATTCCTTACATAATTTATATTTTCATTATTTTGCGTAGCACATGAACCGTGTGACTGAGGAAGCTGTCCTGGAGCAAATGTGGGGTTGAGACATATCCAAAACCTGAAAATCTTATTTTGAGGAATAGGAGTAAGGATCTATTCCTCCCTATTCCAGGCCAGTGTGAGATGGTTGAATTAGTGGCAAGCCTATCTCTTGGCATGAAAAAACTCTTTGCTCCAACTGCAGACAGACTGCTGTCCAAAAAGGACAAAACTTGGTAGCAGGGAAGTCGACAGCCTAGCTCTGCCAAGACAGGGTAGGTAAGTCCTTCATAATCCCTGCTCTACAACAAATGTCAGTCAGAGAAACAGGACCCAAAGGCTGAAGACTGATGCAGGAATGTATGGAGAGAAAATGGGAACTGTCCAGGCAGTCACTGGTATGTCATTTCTTAGTTTTGGAAGCTACAGGCCCTGCACTTCCTATATAAGCAGATATATTTATCCCTCTCAGGTCTCTGAGGTGGTTGAAGAATAGACAGCTAGAGTTTCAAATGCAGAAAGTAGGATTAGTCTCCAGAGTGTTTTCTGGAGAGCAGCAGCTGGGATACAGCCTTGTGTTTGTATGATATAGTAGACAACACTGATCAATAATCATGTCATTTGAAGGGCAGTCTATCATGTAACTTCAGCATGGTCTGAAAGTGTGCAAATACAGAGTGTAACATTATATGAGAATGGAAGTGCTCTAGGAAAGTTTATACCTGATGTACCGCTATGTATTAACTGGATAAAATAGTTTGGAAACATGCCAGTTAAAAAAGAAACTCTGAAAAGGGGCTCTTAAGTAAGAGAATAATAAATTCAAAAATACGTTTGACCATTTTGGAATCTTTTCTAAGATAGCAAAGCTTTTTAATTTGGAGTCCAGAAATTTACAGATACTAGTTAGTTAGGCTGTTTTTGCTCACTGTGTTCATACCACTTTTTTGTGAGTTACATATAAAAATCAAAATTGTGGTTCCTTGAAAATACTCTAAATATCCATGCATGTACTTTTGTGTGTTAATGGGCAACAGAGAGAAAGAGAGGATAGGTGACATGCAAGGGTGCACATGTAAAGAATCAACAATTCAAGGTCATTTTTAAGGCTCCAGATCAGTAGTTGTATAGTTTTATCATACTATTACAATGTGTGTGTCCTTGTGCATGTCTGTCCATGCGCACACATTTGTGTGTGTGTGTAGTTTTACAATATGTAGATCTGTGAAATTTTTCCTTAAAGAATCATAGTTTTTAATATTATTATTATTAGTGACATTTGAGTGATTATCTTATTCACTTACAGTACATTGACTTATGTGAAGCACATTTTTAGGTTCTCGATAAAGCTTGTTGACTGACTGACTTTCACAAACATTTAAGATAAGAATGATGTATATTATAGTATCATTTTGTCAACAGGAAACTAACTGAGTGCCCAGATTTGTCTGCAATGTAAATCATACGGACATGAACCTCTTCTGACTGCCTGGAGAAAGCACACAGATGCAGTTTCCCATGAAACAACTCACTTCTCTGCTGCATACAACTGAGAGGCTTTAGGCCAAATTAAAAAAAAATGGTTTTTTAGATGGACAATAGGATACATCCACATTAAATTTCCCTGTATTTTTATATCATTGTAGAGGGGGTTATGAAGCAATGTCTACATATTACAGATAATAGGTAAGAGTCAAATGTCTGGCGTCCTAGTGGATAAGTGTGTACTTTGGAAATATTCTCTGCTGGAAGTGAAACCTAGCTTTCTTAGTAATCATAGTTTGATTCTGTAAGAGCTGGATTACGTAGTAGGGCAGAAAATGCCCCCTAAGCGGGAGAAACTCATTTTTATCCTTGGAAACATTGAATATATTACAATTTATGCAAATGTGATGAAATAGTTGGTCTTTAGATGGGAACAATTATACTGATTTATCTTATTGAGACCAAAGGAATGATACTTCCCCTACATTAATGAGAGACAATGGGGTAAAAGTAAGGATATGACAGGAACAAGCTCAGAGAGATACAGATCTATAATCCCAAAGGAGGGGCTTATTTCAGAGAAATCAGAGCAGATATTTGAAGAGTAAATATGATTGTCAGTACAAATATATTAAAAAAGATAAATTATCTAAATGGGATATAGAGTCCCAACATATACAAGAAAACTTTTCTTCTCAAATAAACTTTTAAATTTGTACTTTAAGAAGAGATTGTTGTTATTTTGTGATTTGTATTAGTCTGTTCTTTAAAACATACATATTTCCAGCCAAGTTTTTTAGTGGGAGGTGTACAACTCTCTTTTAATTATTCTAGCCAAAGTCTGTGCTGATGGCTATAGTTCTATCCTAGCTCATGGATTAATTTTATGGAGAAAGTGCGAATTAACTAATTGGTTAGATGCAGGTCTATACCTGATTTAGAGAAACAGATAACATTGTAGAATTTATAAGCATAGTCACTGCTTTTGAAAAATTAATTTTAGAAATGTATATTTTGGTAGTGTAAGAGATATATCAGGAGAAATAATAAGTTCAATATCATTTTGTCAATAGAAAAGAATGGTGGTCTCATTGAACAGAAGTAGCTAATTCAAGTTCTTGAACAAAAATTTAAGTTCCTTCCATGTTTTGGGGATGAACCCAACACAAAAGAAGATAAATACTCATTTAAATTCAGACCCCCGATTCAGATGTTTTATTTTTTATAGCAAATTGATCTTCAACTTTATGAATGCCAGCGTATGCTTGCTTAGCTGTTTTGTAAAGCATCAGATTTCTAAAATGATAGGGGCTTACTAAACGAGTCTGTTTCACCAAGGGATTCTCATTTTCAGTAGAGATTTAAATCCCCCCTTCTTCTCTCTCATTCACTCTCTGTGAAGTGTACAGATTGCCTTTGTTTAACCAGTCTTCCATAGTAACTGCGTTTTAGTTTACTGAGGCATTTGGAGCTTCATTTTTATCATCTATATTTTTAAACACATCTACTAATATTTGAAATTATTGTGATAATTCTGATAATGTCATAAATTAATGCATGGAAGGCAATTAGTATAACTCTGGTTAGAGTTCTGTGTACAGTGATGTCCTATTAAATTCATGTTTCTTTGAAGAAAATTCACAGATAATATACATTTGAAAATTAGTCTCTGCATGTGGGAAGGGTGCTTTCCTCATTATGTAATTACTGAGGAACACCCACTTTGCACTTGAATAATTTTGTTTATCTATATAATACCTTATTAGATGTTTGGGTACTATTCAGGTGTGACCGCAAGAGTAGGCTGTAGTAGCAGCTGTTACTAGAGTTTATGAACATGTGGAGTGCACATACTGAAGGTGGAATGACTTAGAAAAGAGACAGGACTCACATATAGAAGCAATCATTGGTGAGTTTTTAACAGCGTGCTGTGAAGATGGCTTAGATTGAGTCTGTAATTTTTCAGTCCTGTCTCCTCTAGGATTTTTCTTTGTTCACAACAATTTGACTGTTGCTGAGTTTTTTTAGTCTTGCAAGAAATGTATTGTCTGGCCCAGTTTCTTTAAATGGAAAAAAAAATTGGAACCATCCATCCAATACTATCTCCTCCATACTAACTATCTCCAGATGCACCGACAGAAACTTTAGAGAAGCATTTGCCCCTCTGAGAAACCGTACGACACACCTGCTCTTTCTTAGAAAATGAAACTCTTGAGATGAATGTCTGCTGTGCTTTCATCTCTGGACACTTCTCATTCCCCTAACTATGCATTAACAAAGAAATCACTCAAGCACAAAGGTGAATCGCCTAACAAAGCCAGCTACTGCAAGAATGATTATTCTTCTTCGTCCTAAGGGTCATTTATTATGGATGGGGACACATTAGCCTTGTTCCATAGCCAAGCTCTATGTCACAAATTCAAAACATTTTGAAGTTACTTTTCTGTGTGGGTGCCAACTCTTGCTATGAGCAATATGAAATTTTCTGCTTCATAATGCTGATTTTCCTGAAAATATTCAAATAATTCAGGTAAGCTAGAGTGAGCCTAGAGATATCATAATGTTTTGAAAGCATTTAAATGGCTAAAATGAATACCACTAATATTATGTATAAGATAATAATCCTGCTACATAGATATTTTAATTTCAATTTTAAAGGGGAAATAACTGAGGATCCAGCTGCTTGAATAATTTTCTGAAAGTCATAGAGGCAACCTTGTTTTTCCTTACCATTTTTGCTAGAGAAGGGCTCCTTGTATTGCACATTCTGATCTCTAACTTCTCCCCCCTCCACTGTCCTTGTTTCTGAAGTGTAGACTGGATGAGAACCACCACACCCAGGATTTAAGCTGACACTGCATCTTGATTTTAAACTCGGGAAGATGCCAACGTCATCTAAGCTTGTTGCCCATCCCACCCCATATTTAGACTCATTTCAAATCACCTGAGGGGAACTGGAGAGTCTATTGCCATTTTCAGAAGCTCATGAGCTGTGAAAATCCTCACTAGACTGGCAGTTGGAATTCTTGATTAAAATTACAATGTAGATGAAGGGTCATATTAGGCAGATCTCCTCAGATTCAAGCTCTTCCCTCTTCTTTTGAATGTTGTCTTTTCTTTGCTGGGTGCTTAATAGATATTAATTATGTAGATGCTTTAGAGAATTTATTAACATGAATGTAGCTCTACCAAGAGCTTAGATTGCTTAAGAGGAGAATGTATCAAGTCAATGAATTTTACTTTCTTATAATGTAATTTTAACTGAGGAAGAGAAACAGTAAATGATCTCTAATCATTTTGAGAATGATAGAGGAAAGAACAGTGTTTCCACTGATTGGGAGTCCAATCAATGAAAACAGCACTTACAGAACGCTTTCCATATGATAAGAGCCCATTTAAAAACATTTCACCTATGTTAACATTTAATATCACCACAGCTACAAGTAAGAAATGCTGTAATCTTTATTTTCTAGATGATGAAACAGAATTGTTAAGGAATGAAATAGACAATGAAACTGGCATTAAACTTCCTATCCCTGGTACCTAAATTGTGTACTGTATATGCTGTTTAGAATAATACTGTTCTTGATGTTACTGCACTTTCATAAAGCAAGGTGTGAAGGTCAAAGTCCCACTCATTCTCATGTGCATCTTCTCTCCTTTGCAAAAGGGACTAATTAAGCATTTTGGGTACCACATGTACTAGGAAAAATATCTACTGCTATGTGCAACTAAGTAATCTCTTCACCTGAAATTTTAATACAATCAAATGTCATATTAGCTACTACATATTGTGGGTCAAAAATGAAATTATTGTTATAATGGAATCAAAAGTTGATGTTGTGGCTGTGCATGCCCTAATTCCAGGGCTTGGAGGTGGAGTCAAGAGGACCCATGGTTTCAAAAATCATCTTCAGTTCCATAGCAAGATTTAGGCTTGCATTGGCTGTATCCGACTATATCTTGAAGTATCAAATTGTGTATATAAATAAATCATCAGTGATGATATATGAGAATGTGAAAGGAGATGAGAATTCACTATGTGTAGGAAATACAAGAAAGGACTATTGAAAAGATTTTTTTAAAAGTCTTAGTAAGGGAAAGGCTTATGGTTAGCTAACTGAGGGAACATTAAGAACATACAACATTGAAATGAAAATGTGCTTGGAAAGTATAGAACATATTGTTAGGGAAATGATAACCCCTAGACTCAATTCTCTGGTTTATACTGCCCATGTTCTTAAACAAAATATGCTTTCAATAATCACTACAGTATTTTGATCACTGCAGAACTTCTGGATAATCCACACACTCAGATTTATTTCTGAATTATTATATTTCTATTCATAAAGATTGGGCTTTGGACATAGATTTTTCTTGTACCATCTTGCTCAAAGTTGCAACAATTCTTTATAGGTGTCTTAGGCTTTGTTCCCAGTCTGTTTTCGTAATACAACCTTGAATACATTATGAGAAATCAAAGAGATAAAGATAGAAGTAATCATGTCAAATTAGGAGCAAATATATTGAGCTCAGATGTGTGTGACACTTAAACTCTAAAACACTGATTGATCCCTTTAAAAAACATTTAATATGTGTGCTGAATCTTTATTCTTGTAATAAATTTCTAAGTAAGAAATTATGTATGTCTTTCTGATGGTTATCTCATAAGATAGATGTCAAAAGATCTTAGGAAAATTTATATCTAAATTACAAATAATATATGCCTTTGTACATGAACTTATGTACATACATAGATAACATGCATACACACTCTGAAGTATTAGGAACAGATAGGATCCCTTGAGTCAACTCTACTAACTCATCATATAAATGAGTTAGTAGCACATCTTATTCCTTTGTCAGACATCTCACTTTAGTAAAGCTCTCTCATTCCTTCCTTAGATGTCCAGTCCAGCTTACATTCTTTTTTCATTTTTTATTAATTTATTTTTTCAAGTTACATCTTGATCAAGTTACATCTCCTACCTCCTCCCATCCAGGTCCCACCATCCCTCCTTCTCCTTGGATGAGGGTAGCCCCCACTCAATAAAGCCCACTCAGTACTTCAGGCACACTAGGGTTAAGAGCATCCTCTTATACTGGGGCCTCCTGATATGGCAGTCCAGCTAGGGTAACACATTCCACTAACAAACAACAGGGTACAGGACTCATTGCTGGCTGGAGTTTTTCATAGGATAGTTAGGCTAGGTTCCTGTTCCATTGGGTCTGTAGGTTGTAGGATAGTTATCCTGTACTATGGGGCTAAAATCTAGTTGTAAGTGAATACATGCCATGTGTATCTTTCTGAGTTAGCTTACTCAGGATGAACTTTTCTTGTCATATCCATTTGACAGCAAATTACATGATTTCCTTGTTTCTGATAGCTGAGTAGTATTCTGTTGTGTGATACCACAAGTTTTTTTTATTTTTAATCCACTCTTCAGTTGAAGGACATCTGGGTTGTTTCCAGTTTCTGGCTATTAAGAATGAAGCTGCTATGAACATAGTTGAGACGATATCCTTGTGGTTTGGTAGAGAATCTTTTGGATATATGCCAGGGAGAGGTATGGCTGGGTCTTGCGGTAGAATTATTCCCAAATCTGAGAAAGCACCAGATTGATTTCCAAAGTGGTTGTGCAAGTTTTTATGGCCAGCAGCAATGGAGGAGTGTTGCCCTTTCTCCATATCCTCACCAGCATGTGCTGTCACCAGTTTTTGATCCTGATCATTCTGACAGGTATGAGATGGAATCTCAGAGTCTTCTTGAGTTGCATTTTTCTGATGATTAAAGACATTGAACATTTCTTCAATTGTGTCTTGGCCTTTAGATCTTCCTCTTTTGTGAATTCTCTGTACCTCATTTTTTGATTGGATTATTTGATTTATTAGTGTTTAATTTCTTGAGTTCTTTATATATTTTGGATATTAGCCTTCTGTTGGATGTGGAGTTGGTGAAGATCTTTTCCCAGTAAGTAGGTTGCCATTTTGTTCTAATGACAGTGTCTTTTGTCTTACAGAAGCTTTTCAGTTTCATAAGGTCCCATTTATTGATTGTTGGTTCTAAAGCCTGAGATATTGGTGTTCTGTTTATGAATTTGTCACCTGTGCCAATGCTTTTCCTTGCTTTCTCGTCTATTAGATTTAGTGTGTCAGGTTTTATATTGAGGTCTTTTGATCCACTTGGACTTAAGTTTTATGCAGGGTGATATATTGGTCTATTTTCATCCTTCTACATGTTGACATCCAGTTAGACCAGCACCATTTCTTGAAGATGCTGTCCTTTTTCCACTGTACAGTTTTGGCTTCTTTGCCAAAATTAAGTGACGGTAACTCTGTGGGCTTATTTCTGGACCTTCAATTTGATTCCATTGATCAACTGGTCTGTTTCTATGCCAGTACCATGCTATTTTTATTATATTGTGTGTAGAACAGCTTGAAATCAGGGATTATGATACCTCCACATATTCTTTTATTGTACAGGGTTGTTTTTAAGCTATTCTGGGTTTTTTTTTTTTGTTTTTCCATATGAAGATGAGAATTGTTCTTTCAAGGTCTGTAAAGAAATGTGCCAAGATTTTGTTAGGAATTGCATTAAATCTGGATATTGCTTTTGATATAATCGTTCTTTTTATTATGTTGATCCTACCTATCCATGTGCATGGGAGATCTTTCCATCTTATGACATCTTCTTCAGTTTCTTTCTTCATGGACTTGAAGTTCTTGTCATAAGGTCTTGCACTTGCTTGGTTAGAGTTAGCCCCTGGTATTTTATATTATTTGTTGCTATTTTGAAGGGTGTTGTTACCCTAATTTCTTTCTCACTTCATTTGTCTTTTGTGCAAAGAAAGGCTACTGATATTTTAGAATTAATTTTGTATCCAGCCACCTTGCTGAAAGTGTTTATCAGCTATAACAGTTCTCTGGTAGAATTTTTGGCATCACCTATGTATACTATCATATCATCTGTGAATAGGGATACTTTGACTTCTTTCTTTCCAATTTGTGTCTTATTGCTCTGGCTAGAACTTCAAGTACTATATTAAGGAGATATGGAGAGAGCAGGCAGCCTTGCCTTGCCCCTGATTTTAGTCGAAATGCTTTAACTTTCTCTCCATTCAATTTGATGTTGGCTACTGGATTGATGTATATTACCCTTATTATGTTTGGGTATGGTCCTGTATGCCTGATCTCTCCAAGACTTTTAACATAAAATGGTGTTAGATTTTAATACCAATACTCCTCAAACTCTTCCAGAAAATAGAAACAGAAAGAACACTGCCAAATTCATTCTATGAGGCCACAGTTACCCTGATACTTAAACTACACAAAGACCCAACAAAAACAGGGAATTTCAGACTAAATTCCCTTATGAACATCAATCCAAAAATAATCAATAACATACTTTCAAAATGAATCCAGAAACACATGAAAAGTATCATACACAATGATCAAGTAAACTTCATCCCAGGGATGCAGGTGTGATTCAACATATGAAAATCCATCATCATAATCCATCATATAAACAAGCTGAAAGAAATATTTAAAGAAACCCATGATTATCTCATGCGATGATGAAAAAACATTTGACAAAATCCAGCTTACATTCTTGTTCTTATTCTACCAGTAACCTTCTGAAGTCTGCCTCTGTCCTGCAAAGGAACCATTTGTGTTCCCAGAAAATTACATTTCCAGAGTGATATCTTTAAAATCTTCATGTCATATCAAAGGAGGAAGGGGGGAGGGACAGGGAGGGGAGGAGGAGGGGGAGAGGGAGAGGGAGAGAGGGAGGGAGGGAGGGAAAGGGGGAGAGGGAGAGGGAGGGAGGGATGGATGGAGTGAGAGAGTGAGAGGCAGAGGGAGGGAGGGAGGTAGGTAGGTAGGGAAGGAGGATATCAAAAGAATAGTTCACTAGGTAGTCTACTTCCCTGCTCTTCTATTCTACTTCGTAGAATATTTAGCACAATAGCTGTCCTTGCAGCACTTTTCTTCCATTATTTATTGTCTCTTAGACTCACATTGCTGCCTGAGACTGAATTTCAAGAAAGTTCACTGAGGAACTTTCATACAATCTGTACAAAACAACAAGGACAATTGAAAGTCATGCATGCCCTCATGTTAGATGTGGACTCATAATAGGAAGAGTGCTACTTGTATTATGGATGCACTAGTGTGCATCGGTATTTACTTCTCTTACATGGCTGGCCTTACTAAGGGATGCTCCAGGGAGTACCCCATTAGGTAGATGTTTGACATCAATATTATGTTGCCTGTTTTCTGGTGAGAAACCACTGGTTTGTAAATATGAGTTGCTGAGGTACAAATTATCCTTACCAGTATTTTAGTTCATCAAATACTTCTTTTTTTTTTCTATGAAACTACAATGCTAGACAAAAGGAAGTAGTAGCAAATTATCATGGAGAAATGAGATCATGATTCTGAAGTATGAAATGAAATTTGTGCCCTAGTATGTTGGAGAAATTTACTTTAAACTATGTGCTCAGCTTAAGTTTTAATGGAGAAGTAACATGCAAATGGAATTGTGAAAATAAAGCAGGATTTCATAGATTAAGAGAGATAGAAAAGATGATTCAGGAAAGAAAAGAATGTGTAGGGAGATGGAGGGGCTCGAAAACTATGATTTATTTGAAGAGTTCAAAGAAATTCCTGGGTAGACTAAGGCTAAGTATATATCTCATAGAGAATATGTATGCTGAAAGGATTTTTCTTTTCGTAACAATGATAGAAAGGTAGTGTGAGACTTAATAAGATTTTGTTTAGAAACGACACTGTTGGTTATAAAGCTATGACACATTTCCATCAATATTTGAAATTACTTGCATAAAGAAAAAAAAAAACATTGACTTGTGGACTTGGAGGTTTCAGGCCATCAGTCAATAGAAAAGCATCCCGATGGGAGCTTGAGTCAAAAAAAAAAAAAAAAAACAAAAAAAACAAAAAAAACCCACACTCACCTCAGGGCCTAAAAGTAAGAGAAGAGAAGAGGAGAGAGAGAGACAGAGAGAGAGAGAGAGAGAGAGAGAGAGAGAGAGAGAGAGAGAGACTGAGAGAGAGGCCTTTGTACCACAGTGCCTTTGGGAGTTACTGGGGGCCGAGAATACCCTCAGAGATATGAAGAACTCACACTGTGTCAGTATGTTGACATATACATTTAGTAAGCATATATACTTAGTAAGGTATTTACTGGGTGAAATCTAATATTCAAGGCAGTAAAGTGTCCATAGAGTATGATTGATGCAAATTACACAAATAATTTGCTTAGTATGCTTAATAATACTGTATATAAAGGCAATTCTTTTTTAACGTTTATTTATTACTTCGTTACATCTCATTGTCACCCCCCACTCCATCCCTTCCTGGCCCTTCCCCCCCTCCCCCTTCCCCTTCTCCCATCTATCCTATCCCTGTGATGTGGGATATCTCCACATATCAGTCCCCCTCAGTTCATTAGTCACATGAGGTCTAAGAGCTTCCTCTTGCACAGGAGGCATACATGGCAGTTCCACTAGTGAGGAGGGTCCCATTAACAGGTACCCAAGTCCATGTTCCTGCTATTTTGGCTCTATTGATTGTATCTATGGTTATCCTGTACTATATGGCTAAAATCTAGTTATAAGTGACTATATGTCACGTGCATTCAAATCTTTTTTAAAGGAAGAAAAATTATAAGCAGTGTAATTTGAGTCCCAATATAAAGACATTAATACAGATTTTATAAACTTATATCCCCCAATTCACAATGAATACTTAACATTGAAATACAAGAAAAAAAAATGTGATTTGTTTCCTGAGGGTGGCCAAGTAAGAACAGGCCTCAAGTGGAGAGCATCAGCTGTGTTTGTAATGAACTTTTGAGTATTCTTGCAACGAATTAAGTCATTTAGGCCACCAGGTGTCACTAAAGATTAAATAATGGGAGAGGCTTCCCAGAGTGTAAATTCTACAGAGGCTTCTGACAAGCTAAGCGAAGTAATAAGAATATTAATTTTAAAAATAATTATAAGTGAGGAACTTCTGAGTCCTGTTCTTGTTTCTTTCTGCTGTCTCTCCAGTGCCTCCAGAAGAATACAAAAAGTGAATTGTTCTTATACTGAATTCATTTTCAAATTTTCATAACTTTTGTCTTCTATTTCTAATAAAATAATAGCCATCACAGACCAGCAGAGCATGCCTTTGTTTCAGCAGTTTGTTTGATTGTGAGTAATATTTTTCATGCTCCAATTTTCTCTGACTTCATAAAAGGATACTGTCCTGGCTCACTTATATTAATGAGCCTTTGCACAGCCTCCTTGCTTGTAAGGGGGATAGCACAGGTTGAGTGTGTGTCCATGATAATGGCACATATAACAGGTAGTTAATCATGAGGAAAATTCATTAGCTGAATGTCACCAGAAGCCTGTGTCAGGTGGCAAATGAACAAGGGACAACTGGTTTGAGTTTTAAGTTGTGCAATGAGCTCTTGTAAGAACAAAACAGAGAGAGAGAGAGAGAGAGAGAGAGAGAGAGAGAGAGACAGAGAGACAGAGAGACAGAGTCACAAAGACAGACAGGCACAGAGTGAGAGGGAGAGAAAGAGACAAGAGAGAGAGACAGAGAGAGAGAGAATCTCCTATGCTCCCTATGAAATTGAGTAGAGAATTAACAGAACGACAGATAGTGGTGGAATCTGCCAAGTGACATGGATTATAGATGTGTTTGTTATGTATGTAAAATTTTCTACAGATTTGTCAACAGAAGTTCTCTTCTTAAACTACCTTAATTGTCATTTTAAAGTCATGGAAAGTTGAGCCATATATAGGCTTTGAGCAATGAAATAATTTCTGTTTCAGTCTTTAAAAGCCTCACCATATATCTCAGGCTAGCAAGCATTAAATTCACTATGTAGTCTGTCACACAGACTGGCCTCAAATAAGCTGCAATCCTCCTGCCTCCATCTCCTGAGTGCTAAGACTGCAAGTCTGCATCCCTACTCACTGCTCACTTTAGGTCTTTACCAGTCAAGTCTGAACACTTTGTGGAAATTAACCCCAGTTCATGTTTATTCTAAAAATCCTGGATGTGCCACACATTGACTTAAGTTTCCTTCATATATAATTCTTCTACAAGAATAAGAAAGCATGAGGTCTGTTTTATTAAATGGAAATCAAGACATTTTGGAGAAAATGGTATTTGAAGGTACACAGAGTAAAGCCAACCAACATCATGCGTCAAGCATCCAGAAGATAGAAAGTCTTTAAATTTATAGCCTTATTTAGTGTAAGAACGAGATTGACACCCTAGCAACCTACCATCTCGAAAACTCACAAAGACACGTTACTTGTGCTAAGAGTAATCAACTCCAGGTTGCACAAAACAGGGTCTTTTTAAGCAAGAGAAATACAATGACATTCCTAGTGGTTGGAATAGAAGAAGAAGGCCTTCTTAAGAACAAAGAAATTTCTGGGCAGTGAAAAAAGTAGGCATCTGGTATATGACTGAATTTGTGTTTTACTAGATGCTCAAAACTGGGCATATGAATTCCTCACTGGTGAATGTAAACCTGAGGAAATTTCTTTGAAACTCATTTATAAACTCCTTTTCAGTGCCAAGAGAATGTCCACACCTCCTTTGACATGTCGGCACATCTTGATGGCACACAGTGTGAATACTATTTTGAAGACAAAGGCATCAGTGTATGAAGAGCCTCATTATTCTGTCATTTTAATAATGAAAAGTAAGATGCAGCCTGAGTATTCAATAATATTTGAGAGGTCATAAAAGGATGGAACATCAGCTTGATGAAACAGTAAGCACTCATCACAGTGATAATTAGCATTATGAAACAAAAGGACAGCAAGACATTCAAGACATTAAGTTAAAAGCATGCTTTAAAGTCATATGTGCAGTTTTATTGTTTTGTCTTAGATATAAACATTACCTAGTGTGAGAAGGGAAAGGGAAAAAATGACCAGCTTACTCAAGATATATGGTAAACATTGTTGTACATCTGGAGTATTTTGTCAAGTTTAAGATGTAAAGTCAAGGGGTGTTATTGAGCTCAGGAGGTAATGATGCATCTGTGGGCACAGAGTGAGTTACTTCGTGAGGGAAGAACTAAGGGAAGAGGGAAAGTGAATGAATGAGGTGAAAATGTGTGTGTGTGGACCATCATTTGCACATTATTCTATTTACATAATTCATCACATCTTTATAAAATTTGACATTTATATTTTAGCACAGTGATATATGTGTTGATTCATTAGTAGGAGGTCTCTGGAGAAATCCAATCTACAGAATGGATATGCTAAAGATGGATTTAGTAGATGAGTTTCCACAGTACAGTCCTTCGTGTCCAACACTAGCTATCTTCACACTAGAGAGACTGAGAACAGAGTGACTGATAATTCTATAAGTCTGGATCTCTCAGCAGTTCTAGGCTTGTTTTGATGGTCTGAAGATTCTTTGTAGAAGATCCAGTCTGTAGTCTACCTTGGAGACTGTAAGAAACTAGGTTCTGGAGCTACCCAAAACTGGCAGCAGCAATGGTGGCTGTTGGAGGAAGGTCTAATACACTGATTCTGAAGGGCTGATTTCAATGCTGAGATCTGGTTACCACCCCTTCTGAGGCATTCTCTTGATTGTTTAATAAAAGTCTCTGATGGCCAGTTAGCTGAGCAGAAGGGGTATAGGAAGGTAGGACTTTCTCAGACAGAAACAGGAATCTTGCTTTTTACACAGGGAATCATGGAAGCAGACAGACATGTGTGAGAGCTCTGGAAGATAACAACAGGCTACATGGCTATTTGTAATTAAGTGGTCCGGGTTAATTTAGTTAGTTGAGAGTCTGCCCAGCAAAGTGCTAAGTGTTGAAACATTAAAAGGTCTTAGTTCATTTAATTATTGGGGAAAGGGCCTCGGCAGCCTTTAGGCCATCAGTCAAAGCAATCCAGGTCCATGGGCCTCCCACCAAACCCCGGTGGCTGTCCCTCCAGGTTGCCATCAATTCTGCTGGTCTAATATAATAGTTTATATTGATTAATAAGTATCTGGCAGATACCCCACCAGCTTCACCCTCAGACTACACTGCCAGGCTGTTCCAGGCATAAAGGTTTCTAAGGCAAGTCAGGCCTGCCAATCTCCCACCAGACCACCAGCTGCTCCACTGGCCTAATATAATAGCTTAAAGTTATTAATGAAGATATTAACAGAGCTTAGGTTGCAGGTGGTGAGGGCCACCCTTGATCCAGGTTTTTTCCCCCCTAGGACAAGTCAGGTTGTCAGTTTAGGTGGGTCAGGCTTGCCGGCTTCCCACAAGCCTTCTAGCTGCTCTGCCAGACTAATATTACAGTTTATACTTATTAATAAATACAGTTGATAACTAAGTTGCAGTTTCAGGTGGCTATAGCAATTAGCAAACTGAAAACAAGGAAGGTAAGCTTGACGACACAGTGGTCAGGTAGCACAAAGGCAATCAGGAAAATGCAGGTGTTTCCGTTCAGATCTTTCTACTGGCCCTCACCATAACATGATGACCATATTTAGAGTGTTTCTTCCCACTTTAAATAATCAAATCAAGAAATTTTAAATAAGTAAGTAAATAAATAATATATAAATAAAATACTTATGTGCATGCCAAGTGTCTATCTCTCTGATTCCAGAGCCAGTCAAGTTGTTAAGTTGAATGGCCACCATACTCAATTGAAAATGAATAAACACTTTGACTATACTCTCTTAAAATAAGTAGTAAATGCAGTATTCACAGGTTTGACTTTGGGTCTACAAAGATATGTCTTAATGTTGAATCAAAAGGGGAAGAAATTATGAAAAAGAGGGATGCCTTTCCACACTTGATTGATAGAAGGAAGGATGACTTTTACATTGTACAGTAAATGCACAGTGAGGGCCTGTAGATGACCTTGTACCAGTTACTGGAAATGGATCAGACAAATCAGTGTGGCTGAGGTGACATCATGAGCTCTATGAAGCAAACATTAACGACAATGAACATCTGCAAGTGAAGATGTGTGGACAGAGGGATTTACTGTGGGACACTGTGACATACCACAACTTCCATGATGTGATGTTTTCTATAGTTTTGTTGTTGCTGTTCCTTTGTGTTTTTTTATCTGGGAGGAAGGTTATCAGGGTGAATGGCAGGAGATGATCAGGACTTGGATACATGATGTGAAACTCACAAAGAATCAATAGAAAGTTTTTTTTAAAGGCAATGATAGTGAGTGAATTACAAAAGGTGTTTTATGGCCACTACTATTGAGAGAAAAGAAAAATGCCTGCTGGAAAGAATGCACTATTCTACTGAACTCAATGAAACAAAGTTCGTTGATTATATTACAGGGGAACCAAGGGCTAGAGTGGGGAGGTTTTCTTCATTTGGAAGAAGTCCTTCTATTTTTATGCTGAAGTCACCTGAGTGCGTATTCGCCTTTCTGTCCTGTAGCTGGTGCCATGCGAAGGATTGAAAGGCCAGTAAAAAGTTTTGAGAGGTCACAACAAGTTATTGTACACAACATTGCCAGGTCTGAAATATCTGACATGTAAATCACAGCCACAGATATGAAAATCACAGTCATGTAAAACAAGGTCATGGATCATGCAAATTAGGGAACTCAGAGTAGGTCCAGCTTCAGTCCTAGTCAAAGGCTTTAAGTCAAAGGATTTCTTCCAGATCCCAGGACTTCAGTTCTGTCATGACAAGTTACAGTTTTCCAAGGTCCAGAATTTGGGATTCATGGGCCCAAAATGTCCTAATGTGAACAGGCTGCATTCCCTGGCCTTTATTATAATCCTTCCATCCACATAAGCTGTGACAAGGAGGTTGACTGACTCACTGCAAAGCTAGGAAATTTTCAAAATGGGACATATGTGTTACTTTCAGCTAATTGTTCCTTATCTGATGGCACAGATGAAAGTCAGATATCGAAACAGAAGTATCCATTGATATTTCAAGCATAATGATGTTATTTTAATGTTTGCTGACTAAATCCCAGAGGAGACAGGCAGAGATTTTGGAAAGAGTATGTCTCATCTGTAAGTAGTGTTGCTGTTCAGCCCTGCCCCTGGGTTAAATGAGATTTACTTCTTAATGCTGCTTTTTCCTGACACTGCCCTGGGTTTCATGTGGTTGACAGTCCTCTACTATGAATACATTGGTGTGAAAATAGAATCTTTGCTTAAACTTTTGTTAGCTATCTGATTTAAGAGAGTATCTCACTTGTAACATTTGCATTTTGAAGTTGCTCTAATATCCTAAGAGTTTTTCTACATTGTCTGTAATGTTAATATTGTATGGCACCCTGTGTTGTATGACATTTTTGGGAAGACGGAAATAAGTGTATTTTCAACCACAGATAGTACCCTGATGACAAGAGAGGAATACTAAAAAAAAATATACCTAACTTGGTGAACCGGTGAGTTTAGTAGAGTGACTGACCTGAGTGTTGTTATGTGCCAGAACATGGATGACTGGGATGTTTGTAGCAGTATAACCAAAATGGCCATCCTAGAATTGGGGCTGAATTAAGAAAGCTGCATCTGGTGAGTTGCCTTCAAATGCTGCTATAGGACAGTCAGAGTTGTTTCTCCACTGAAGCTCTTATTGTTTATAAATTGTTTTAAAGGGGCCTGGTGAATCTTGTAAGTTTCAGGAAATCCAGAGACTTGTGAGTTTAATGTCTTGATCCTTGGAGAGCCTTTCAACTCCCTTCTGGATGAAATGATTTTTAGGAAATGACTGTACAGTGTCATGCTATGGCACCAATCACAAGGCATTCTATTCATACATTTATGCCACATGTATATTATGAATGTTATAAGCAAGTGTATATATCCATATGTATGCTCATATGTTTATATAATTTATTAATAATAATGTATCTTAGAAAACTGATTGTTTAAAAGAAATACCATGTTCAGATTAAATATATTCCAGAATTTCAAACCTCTTTAGTTATATATAAATCAGTAGTCTACACCTACTCAAATGCCATGATTGTTAAAATGAAGTCGCTACATCAAACATATCACTAAAGATATTTTCCAAATTGTAGGTAATATTTCTACATGAAGACACTTTTCATCTAATGAAAGATACATTTTAAATTCTGGAGTATCACCCTGACTTTTAGGGAAAGGAAAGCTACATTCTTGACATGGCATTGATATGGCACAAATATCTTTGCTTATAAAGAAACAATACATTAGAAAAAAATCCATATTTCGACTTGAATAAACTGCTTTAAATCAACTATTCTCTAGGTTTCTATGCCTTACTTCTATTTCCTGAAAGACTTATCTACAGATGCATCAGTAACAGTGTCTTCAGATTACAAGCAAAGTTGCAAACTGAAGTAAAATATAATGAAGACTGTTGAATGAAAAAAATAAATAAATAAATACATCAATGTCAATACTGCTAATTCATGAAGCATTTTGTTAAAAAACTAACAAACTAAAAGCCATGATACAATGTTACTTTTCAGTTTTGAAAATACAATCTGAAAACACTGAATATTTTAGTACACTAAACTGATATAAAAATCAGTAGATGTGATCTAAAATACTATTTGTTGAACGGATTTTCCTACTAATGGAAATTAGGATAAATTAAAACATTCTGTTATAGATTATATCAACTACATCAAGAGAGTGAGCCAATTAAGTTACAGAGTATTGTTTAATAGTAAATGAATATTTGTTCCATGTTTTGAAGTTAATGTCATTTTAATTAAGTAAACAAAATGACCATATATTATTTGATTGTGTGGTTTTTTATTTCATATGCAGAAATTTCTGTGTCAACATCTCAGCAGAGAAAAGAGATTTAATTTTTTAAGAATCAACAATATTAATGAAATAAATATAGATTATATAAACTACAAACTTTAACTTATTTTAGTCCTAAAATTTAAATTTCAGTTTTATTATTTAACCACATTGACGAATCCAATATGAATATGGAATCTAAATTATTTAACCACCCTGATGTCAGTCTCGCCTAGGTACTTGAAACTACAAGGTTTATCTTATTCATAGAATTTTTCCTAACTTTTAAAAAGTAAAATAAATACCAGTATGTGCTTGTGTATGTTCAGCACACACACACACACACACACACACACACACACACACACACACATACACACACATACACACATACACACACATACACACACATACACACACACATACAAACACACACATACACATACACACACATACACACACATACACACACATACACACACACACACACACACAGGAGTGGGGCTATATAAAACTTCCTTTAGGACCAGTGGTTCTCAACTTTTTTTTTGTGCTGCAACCATTTAATACAGTTCTGTACGCTTAATCCCCCTCTATAAAAATAGTTTTGTTGTTTCTTCATAATTGTAATTTTGCTACACTTATGAATTGTAATGCAGGTTTCTGATGTACAAGGATATCTGATAACCCTGTTAAAGGGTCATTACACCCCAAAGAGGTTACGACCCACTTTTTGAGAATGACTGCTATAGACCCAGCTACATTAATAAGCTCTCGAGTCTGGCTATCTCTTCCTTGTCACAGTTTATTCATTTCTCACATATGATTCAGTTAATCTGAGATGATTCCCAGTTAAGATTGTTCTCTATGCAGTGCTGCAGAGTTTCTAGTGCTTTCTATCTTGTAACATAGCTTTTAGTGGCTGTTGTGGGAGGGAAATGACTGAACGCATATGATATTTTGATGAACCAGGATCGAAAGTGGATTATAACACTTCTGCTCATATTTCATTGGCCAAAGCTCAATTCATATGTTTACAGAGTGACTCTAAAAGAGGATGAAATAAAAAGCATTCTGGTGATCTCCCCAAAGAACTTACAAGACCAGTGCTCTAATCCCTGAGCTATGGAGCCCCCAAAGAACTTACATGGAGAATATGTTTGACCACTTCACCAGTGTACATGAAACTATAACATCTCCCATTGAGCTTTTCCATATCAGCTGACTGAATTTATAGCACACTATATTTTTAGGTCATTACCTTCATACTCTGTAAGTCATTAGATACTCTTTGATGCTTAATTGTACATGTTTCCCAAAATGACATTTAATTATTCCTTCTGAAACATATGATTCACCTAAGGATTTGATACAACATATGTCAACTTGATAGAGGTGACTATTATGGAAACGGCATGAGGTAATCTTTGTGACATTTAGTTGATGCAGGCTCTGTGATATAGAATGAAGGTGTATTTCCCTTCAGTTTACAAATAGTAATTTCTAAAGGAATTATACTTAGTTCTTATTATATAATGGGATTATAGATGGAAAGATCTCCCATGCTCATGGATAGGTAGGATCAACATAATAAAAATGGCCATCCTGCCAAAAGCAATGTACAGATTCAACGCAATTCCTATCAAAATACAAACACAATTCTTTATAGACATGGGAAAAGCAATTGTCAACTTCATATGGAACAACAAAAATCCCAGAATAGCTAAATCAATCCTGTACAATAAAAAAAATCTGGAGGTATCACCTTCCCAGATTTCAAGCTGTCCTACAGAGTAATAATAATAAAAACAGCATGGTACTGGTATAGAAACAGACCAGTGGATCAAGGGAATCGAACTGAAGACCCAGAAATGGACCCACAAATCTATGGTCACTTAATTTTTGACAAAGAAGCCAAAACCATACAATGGAAAAAGGACAGCATCTTCAAAAAATGGTGCTGGTCCAACTGGATGTTGACATGTAAAAGAATGAAATTAGACCCATACTTATCACCTTGTACAAAACTTAAGTCCAAGTGGATCAAAGACCTTAACATAAGGCTGGTCACACTAAATCTATTAGAAAAGAAAGTGGGAAAAGCCTCATACTCACTGGCACAGGTGACAACTTCCTGAACAGAACACCATTGGCTCAGGATGTAAGACCAACAGTCAATAAATGGGACATCATAAAACTGAAAAGCTTCGACAAAGCAAAAGACACTGTCATTAGAACAAAACGGCTGCCTACAAATTGGGAAAAAAAAATCTTCACCAACCCCACATCTGACAGAGGGCCAATATCCAAAATTTACAAAGAATTCAAGAAATTAAATGCCAAGAAACCAAGTAATCCAATCAAAAAATGGGGAACAGAGTTAAACAGAGAATTGACAAAGGAGGAATTCCTAATGGCTGAGAGACACTTGAAGAAATGCTCAACATCCTTAACCATCAGAGAAATGCAACTCAAGAGAACTCTAAGATTCCATCTCACACCTGTCAGAATGGCTAAGATCAAAAGCTCAAATGACAACACATGCTGGCAAGGTTGTGGAGAAAGGGGAACCTTCCTCCATTGCTGGTGGGAGTGCAGGCTTGTGCAATAACTATGGAGGTCAGTCTGGCGATATCTTAGAAAACTTGGAATAGCTCTACCTGGGGACCCAGCCATACCACTTCTGTGTATACATCCCAATGACTCCTCACCAAATCACAAGGAAGTTTCCTCATCTGTGTTCATAGCAGCCTTATTTGTAATAGCTAGAAACTGGAAACAACCCAGATGTCCTTCAACCAAAGACTGGATTTAAAAAATGGTACATCTACACAATGGACTACTACTCAGCTATCAGAAGCAATGAAATTATGCAATTTGCAGCCAAATGGATGGAACTAGAGAAGTTCATCCTGAGTGAGCTAACCCAGACTCAGGAGGATGCACATGGCATATATTCACTTATAGTCGGATTTTAGCTATATAGTACATGATATCTATACTACAACCAACGCACCAAAGGGAACATGGACATAGACTTTTTCTTTTTCTCCCTGTCTATGAGACACTTTACCCTAGTGGTTCTGCCTTGTAGGCCCCCAGTGTATGAGGAGGCTTTTGGCCCTCATATGACTGATGAACTGGGGCGGGGGACTGTTAGGTAGGGACACTCCATTCCAGAGGAATGGGATGGAAGAGTTAGGGGGTAAAGAGTGGGAGGGCGGTACTGGGAGAGGTGTAAAGAGGACACTATGATGGAGATGTAACCTGAAGCAATAAATAAATAAATTAAAAAAAGACTCAGTCAAAAAGGATCAAATAATTACACACTGGTATTGAGAGAATTTAAGTGTGATGTTCCTTACTACAATGGTACTGCTGTTTCCACAGGGATATACCTGTGTCACATAATGAATAACCATTTAATAAAAGCTCACAGAATCATATTTATGTTATATTTACCTAAAATCATACACAACAGAAACATATATATTATAGAAATATATAGCACACAATATATAAATATATATGTATAAAGGTATAAATATATAAATATATATAAATATATATAAATATATAGATATATAAGTATATAAATATAATATACATAAACATAATGAATATAGAAATATATAAATACAGAAACATAGAAATATAGAATTTGTAAACATATAAATATAATATATAAACAAATAAATATAAAATAAATAAATATAATGAATATAAATATAATATAAAATAACAGCACACAACATATAAATATAATATATATATTTTTCATAATTTTTTTTATTTCTTCAAGTTACATCTCAATAGCATTCCCCTCCCTACTCCCCCCTCCAGTCCCACCCTCCCACCTTCAACCCCCCCATTCTCTTCCCCTTTTTCTTTAAGTTTAAGGTATATCTTATTTTCCCCAACAGTTCCCCTTTCAGTCCAACAAATGGTTCTTTCTCTTATAATAATAGATACAATACAAAACAACAGATGTAATTAGGCCACAGTTATGAGGGTTATATTGCTTAGTGTACATTCCCAATGTCCAGTCCATATGTATTTGGTACCTGACTTTAACTTTCTACTATCTAACCTTCTCCATGAGTTTAAAGTTCTATATCTAACTCAGCTTTAATACTAACTTGCAACACAATTTTAAAAGCATCATCCTAGATCTATAACACTCTCTTGACTCCTAAACAACTCAAAATTTAATTATGAGACTATATCTATCTATTCTTCAACCACCTCAGAGACCTGAGAGGGATAAATATATCTTCTTTATAGGAAGTACAGGGCCTGCAGCTTCCAAAACTAAGAAATGACATACCAGTGGCTGCCTGGGCAGTTCCCATTTTCTCTCCATACATTACAGCATCAATCTTCAGTCATTTGGCCCTGTTTCTCTGAAGACATTTATTGTAGAGCAGGGGTTATGAAGGACTTGCCTACATGAGAGTATACATAAGCGACCCCAAAAATTCCACCAGAGAACATTTACAGCTGATAAACACCTTCAGCCAAGTGGCTGGATACAAATTAATTTAAAAAAATCAGAAACCCCTCTTTATACAACAAACAAATGGGCTGAGAAAGAAATAAGGGGAACAACCCCCTTCACAATAGCCACAAACAACATAAAATACCTGGGGGTAACTCTAACCAAGCAAGTAAAGGACCCGTACAACAACAACTTCAAGCCCTTGAAGAAAGAAATGGAAGAGGCCTTTAGAAGATGGAAAGATCTCCCATGCTCATGGATAGGTAGGATCAACATAATAAAAATGGCCATCCTACCAAAAACAATATATAGATTCAATGCAATTCCTATCAAAATACCAACACAATTTTTTATAAACTTGGAAAGAGCTATTCTCAATTTCATATGGAGCAACAAACAGCACAGAATAGCTAAATCATTCCTGTACAATAAAAAAACATCTGGAGGTATCACCATCCCAGATTTCAAGCTGTACTACAGAGCAATAGTTGTAAAAACAGCATGGTATTGGTATATAAACAGACCAGTGCATCAGTGGAATCGAATTGAAGATCCAGAAATAGACCACACACTTATGGCCACCTAATTTTTGACAAAGAAGCCAAAATGGCACAATGGAAGAAGGACAGCATCTTCAACAAATGGTGCTGGTCCAACTGGATGTCCACTTGTAAAAGAATGAAATTAGACCCATACTTATCACCTTGTACAAAACTTAAGTCCAAGTGGATCAAATATAATATATTAATACAGCACATAAATAAATGAATATTATGATTATTAGTTATTTGTAATATAATATATAATAAATACATGTGATATATTAATATAATATTTATATGTAATATTAATATTATATATAATTACCCTAAAGTTATATTTCTTTGTATGTTGACAATTTTCTCCACAGTATGCCAGTACTAAGCATAAAATGCCTCCATTTGTGTTTGTGGTCAGGGCTCTTGGTTATAAGACTCTTTAGTCTTCCTCTCAAGCATGTGGTTTTTATATTCTGTAGAATTTATTCTTTTGTATTAGTTACTTTTTGTATTTGTATTAGTTTTCTATTGTATGGTATTTTTATTAGTTTTTTGAAATTTCTTCCGATGCATTTAATCATATTTATCTCCTCTGTTTTATCCCGTTCCCAGACATTTAACTTTATGTCTTTATTTTATTACGTACATCAATCTCAATTGGTGTTGTCCATATATTCTTGGATGTATGCCTTTACACTAGAACTTGGTCAACTTATCAGAGACTATCCCTTAAGAAAACTGACTTGCCCTTTCCTAGCTGCTATCAATTGCCAATAACTCCTGAGCTAGGGTACCATTTTATGCTGAACTTTCTTCTCTACCATGTGATTTTTTTTTTTTAATTTTTGGCTTGCGATGGCACAACTATTGGCATGTTGTAAGAAATACTGTAAATTCATATGTGCAGCCCCCTTGCTGTGTCTGGAAGGCACTCTTCTTATGGTCACCCTGTATTTATCACCATCTTGATCTTACACATTTTCCACTCCACTTCTGCAGAGACCCCTGAGTCTTGGTAGGATGGGTCTGATAAGAATGTTCCACTTAGGACTTGAATTTTACAGTCTCTTGTTCTCTGTACCTTGACCTTTTATGGATCTCTTTGTTAATCACCATCTACTGGGCATAGAGGCTTCAATGATGAGGACTGAGAGATCTTTGTCATAACAATAAATCATTAGGTGTTGTGCCCATTTAGCAGAATAATAGGAGTATGTTATCCCCCAGGGTCTACTATCTGCATGGCAACAGGTTGTTGGCCCTGACAGTCATTTAAGTTATTGGTTTCAACTCATGGAATGGGCTTTATGCTCAATCAGGAAGTGATTGGTTACTCTCATGATGTTTGTGGAACTAACACGCCTACCTGTGGGCACTATTTGCCAGATCAGTCATTATTATAGTTCCCAGGGTTGATATCTGGGTAATATTGATGGTAATTTTTTTCCTTGGATACTATGCAAAGAAGTTCACAACACCATTAATGTTTGCCTCTAGAGATGAAGCTTCCAGGTCTATATCATCTCAATATCTCTATGTTCTGTGATTCAAATATACGGTGTCTTTAGAAATAGAGTCTTACCTTAAAGTTCTGGAGGCTAAGCACTAGCACTGACAACCCTATGATGTTTGGGAGTCTATAGGGCCTCTGTGGAAAACAAGTACCCAAAGAATAATCCATTCCTGCCACTAGGATTTTTACTTGTCAAGTTTATATAGATATTGTTCAATAACTTTTCACTGGACAAGTCTTACAGTTCAGGTACTGAGGTCCAGAGATGCAGCACTCATGACTTACTATACGTACTGGAATGTGATTTTCAGTTAAGCAGTAGTTGAATTAAGTAGCTGACTTGGCATCAACCATGTCCCAGTAATTAACATCTTATTTATGCTTTTTTAAATATCCCCAGTAAACACATTTATTCACCAAACTAGATTTGTGTAGAAGAGTTTCTTTAGTTTACCACTGATGTCCCCCTCTGGGATGCATAGGTAGTTTTTTACAACTGCCTAGGAACAGTCAAGCAGGTCAGTCAAGTCTAATACAACAGATTAGAAAAGAGGTAAGAGAAAGGAAATTGTTAGCACTATAATAAGAAATCCCTCTTATTAATAGTTTCTTGTTCCATGGAAATGTCAGGATGACTTAATCTTTGCTCAGTATTAAAGACAAAATTTCAGAGAAGATTACTGAATGTTCACAAAACAGAAGTGTGTTCCACTATATAATTGAAACATATATAAATTACGGTATTACCTGTATTATCTGCATATGATTGTTTTGGGTTCTTGAAGTAGAAATGTGTTGCTTGACAACAAAATACTGGTTTACCTACTTTTGACCGTAGTACTTCCATTAGACGGAATTTAAGAGGTTTGGTATATATAGTTACCACCTTTTTCTCTTAACACATAAATCTCCAATAAGGACATGTGGATTGAGATTAGCCTCCTATGACACAGACCACAATGATTGCTTCAGGAATGTGTGTGTGTGAGCCATAACTAAGACAATTAGGAACCAACACAATCACCACTTGGTGAGTTTTCAAGAAATAAGACAAGATTTGTAATTTTTGCTCTTGCTGTTAGAGCTTGGGCCTCTAATCAAGTTTTATTTAAAGCTAAAACTGCTTCTGAAATTCTAATGAGGTGAATTAACAGAAACATTTATTTTGGGTTTCAATGTTGTTTACTTGGATCTTCCTCTACCCTCCAGTGTCGTTATTTCAATTATATGGCTTCACACACACATACCCACATAAACACACACACACACATACACACATGCACACACACACACACACACACACACACACACACACAGAGAGAGAGAGAGAGAGAGAGAGAGAGAGAAACACTTGATTATCTCAAAATGCATCAGCTTTTTAATGAGCCTGCTGGTGTGTGGACACAGAATTTCTAAGAATATGGGCTAAATGTGCAATTGCAAGGTTATTATGCACAGTGAACCATTCACCATCATTCAGGACAGAGATACACATTACAGTGCAACTATCAGGTGTCACAGTCTTCTGACCACTTTTTATATTTGTTTATTTATCCTAAGAGAGTGGAATTGTTAGTGGCATTGTTTTTTATTTTAGTAATGAGATAGCCAGGGACTAGAAAGACAGGGAATTGCATTGATTATCAAGACAGAATTGGAATGTCTGTCCAAACTTTAAAACTATTAAATTATTCTGCTATGTAAACCATTAATAAAAATAAATTTCCATGAACTAATACTTGCATATAAATGAGACTAATTTGATATAAGTGGATATTTGCTGAGTATTTTGGAGAATTGATCTCTAAGAGTTCATATTTTATCTTTTTCCTGGAGCTTTGGTGACACAAAATTTTTATTAGCATTTTTGCAATGTCCTCTCAGCACAAAAAAAAAAAAAAAAACCAAAAAACAAAACAAACAAAAACATGCCACTATGTTTATAATAGCCTGACACAGTCAACCTTGAAATAGGCATTGAAGAGCCTTTCCATTCCAAAATGCTTCCAGAATAGCATAAGGATTTATGGTTACACTTTTCTATGACAATTAGAATCCATATAAATAATGTTCTCTGTGTTCAGCATTTTAACCTTCTTTTGTGGGCAGCAAGATGCTTTCAGCATATTCTTCTGAATGGAAGATGAATAGCTCATGAATTTCATAAGACATGTTTAATTCTATTCATACATCAGAAAAAAGAACCTTAGAATATGTTTTTGACTTTACATACTACATAGAGAGAAATAAGGTTAGATATTTAACACCTGAACATGCTATCTACTAATTCATAAGTAATTACCTATGGATTTCAAATAACATAAAATAACTAAAAACTGACAAATAACAGTGTTCATTTTGAATGGTAGTAATGTGGATTCCCCAATTATTTCTTATATTATTTAAATGAAATTATTAAAAAGTACATAATGAATATTACTTTCAAACTGATTACATATAACATTTTAAATACTGATTACTGATATTAAACTGAAATGTAGGAATTAATCCTTTATTACTCAAACTATCAATTTGTTTAATAAGTTAATGTTTTTCAATTCACTTGGAACTTATGAAAGTGGACAATTGTGGCCTTATTGTAATGAACAAAGAATAATAAAAATACAAGCAAGGTTGCCGTCTTCAAGCAATCATTACGGAGAATTATATTTGACCAAGAACATACATAACAATAAAAGGCAAATAAAAGGCAGCATACACTAGGAGCATATGTTTCATATGAGATGAATATTCAGAGGTAGAAGACAATAATATAGTAGATAAAGTTTCTGGATGATGATATCTTTCAAAAGAGGATTGATTGTTTACAAAAAGAAGGAAGAGATAGGCAAAGAATCCCTTTGTGTCATTGACTCTGCTAGAATAAAATAAGTAGGAAAATTCTAATAAAATAGTGGGTCAATTATTTGCTAAGTTGATGGAATGAGAATTTAAATGCCATCAGATGCCAATATGAGAAAATTCCTTTGATATAAAACAGCATAGAGTAAAATCACTATTGAGTTTGACTATAGAATTTTATGTTTATGTGTAAAAAGATTCATATAACTGTCAGCACACATAAGGAAAACATTTAGATAATCACAATCAGATTAAAATAAAGCACTGTGAATAACCCTGTAATGTTGCTTACTTTATTTATGCCATAATGAGAGATTGATCTAAATTTTAAAATAATTGAAAGTATAAAACAAGTAATTATGCCTAAATGTAAAATGTTTCATCTTAATTTTAATGCATGGAAGTGGAGGGTACTGATCAGATTGCAGCAAACACTGGTTTATATTGCAATTGAGTTCTTGCATTGGTGAACGACATTTTAAAACTTAAAAGAAAATTTTTGGTAGAATTGTGGACTTATAAATTACATAGATCTCATATACAAAGCTATTTACTGTCACTGAGATATATGCGTTGTATTCTACCACCATATACCTCCTCAATATACCCACTTGTAAGAGTATAATATGTAAGACTGCAGGTTTAGGTTAGAACACTTTGGAGTTTAGTGTCTTCCTCGTCCAGCTCATCTAGCATACAGAGATAACAGTATACTCTTCAGCAATCTTTGCCATGATTTACGCTTCTGTTTATGACTAGAAGTGAGATATTGTGCATCAAGATGCTTTTTGTTCATTCATTTAAAGTGTACATTGGCTAATAACTTTATACATTCCAGAACTGACCTAGAGTGTACACCTGAAATTACAGGCAAGACTGGAACCCCTATGGAGTAAAATTCAAAATTATTGTTTTATGGTTTCTTAAGAAAATTTTCTATTAACAAAGTCACCTATATGTTTCTGAAAGAAGAACAAAAGCCTCTTGGAAGAAGTAACATTAAGTAAGAATATTAGAATAGAATATTCCAATATTAAAATATTATATAATATATTATACTATATGATATTATATTATAACAATAATAAAATATTATAATATTGGAAATTAGAATAGAGGAATATCCTAGGATAATGAATAATATGAATATAATGACTAGACATGGCATGAAATTAACTGCCACTAAGGAGTTAAGTCTTAGAAGCAAAAGACTAAAATGAATCTATTTGGTTTAATTAATTAGGAAGCTATCATCTTAGAATAAAAGCATTATTTAAGCACTGGTCTATAAATGCATACTTTGAAGCCCACACTACGGCTATGAGACAGATCATCTGTTTAGAGTTTATTGTTAATAAAGGTTTATTGGGGAATTTGTATTAAAAGTAACTTTTAAAATATTTTAAGAAAATTTTAGGTTTGATAAAACAAAATGTTATAATGACATGATTAATCCACAAAGAAATATACATTACCTCTCATTTTACTTATGGGTCATATTTTAAGTAACATAATTTTATAGAAAATAGAATAAATATTCCAGTTTTTGCAAGAAAGTCAGGTTGGCCAAGAGTGTGCATTAGTTTTAGATGAAGATTTCTAAAGGTTTTCTTTTTTGTTTTTTTCCTTTTTTAATATTTTATTTATTAATTTAAGTTACATCTCCATCATCGTCCCCACCCTCCCACTGTCCCACCCTCTACTTACTCTCCCACCTATCCTACTCCTCTGGTGTGGGATGCCCTCACATATCATTCCACCTCAGTTCATCAGTCACATGAGGGCTAAGAGCTTCCTCTTGTACTGGGGGCCTACATGGCAGTTCTACTAGGGTGAAATGTCCCACCAACAGGTAACAAAGTCCATGTTCCTGTTCCTTTCAGTCTGTTGGTTGTAGGATAGTTATCCTGTATTGCATGGCTAAAATCCAGGTGTAAGTGAATAGATGCCATGTGCATATTTCTGGGTCTGGGGTAGCTCACTCAGGATGAGCTTTTCTAGATCCATCCATTTGGCAGCAAATTGCATGTTTTCCTTGTTTCTTATAGCTGAAGAGTATTCCATGGAGTAAATGTACCACAGTTTTGGTTTTTTTAAATCCATTCTTTAGTTGAGGACATCTAGGTTTTTTCCAGTTTCTACCTATTACAAATAAAGCTGCTATGAACATACTTGATGAGATGTCATGTGGTTTGGTGAAGAATCTTTTGGGTGTATGGCAAGGATTGGAATGGCTGGGTCTTGAAGTAGATCTGTTCCAAGCTTTTTAAATATTGACAGACTGATTTTCATAGTGGTTGTATAAATTGGCACTCCCACCAGCATTGGAGGAGTGTTCCCCTTTCTCCACAACCTCCTCAGCATGTGCTGTCATTTGAGTTTTTGATCTTAGCCATTCTGACAGGTGTGAGATGGAATCTCAGATTCCTCTTGAGTTGCATTTCTCTGATGATGAAGAATGCTGAGTGTTTTTTCAAGTGTCTCTCAGCCATTAGCGATTCCTCATTTGTGAATTCTGTTTAGCTCTGTTGCCCATTTTTTGATTGGATTATTTGGTTTCTTGGTGTTTAATTTCTTAAATTCTTTATATATTTTGGATATTAGCCCTGTGTCTGATGTGGGATTAGTAAAGGTCTTTTCCCAATCTGTAGGTTGCCATTTTGTTTTAATGACAGTGTCCTTTGCCTTACAGAAGCTTCTTAGTTTCATAAGGTCCCATTTATTGATTGTTGGTCTTGGAGTCTGAGCTCTCGGTGTTCTGTTCAGGAAGTTGTCCCCTGTGCCAACTTGTTCGAGGCTTTCCCCAACTTTCTCTTCTATTAGATTTAGTGTGTCCGGTTTTATGCTAAGGTCTCTTATCCACTTGAATTTAAGTTTTGTGCAAGGTGATAAATATGGGTCTATTTCCATTCTTCTACATGTAGACATCCAGTTAGACCAGTACCATTTGTTGAAGATACTTTCCTTTTTCTATTGTATGCTTTTGGCCTCTTTGTCAAAAATTAAGTGACCATAGGTGTTGGGGTAGTGTTAAACATTCTAAATGTTAATTTATTGGTCCTGTTTGCTGTCTATAACTTATATTGACTCTGATTCATTAAATAAAATGCTCAGGCTGGAGATTGGGCAAATACATGTGCAATCCTAGCCCATCTAAGCTAGCTCTTAATTCTATTACCCAAATATGACCCCATATATACATACGTCCCTTTAGACTGCCATTCTCCACAATATGCCAATGTTCCTGGCCGTGCGGAATGAGGTTCCTTTTCCTAACCCATGGTGTGTGCCTCCTTCTTCCTGCTTCTCCTGGCTGGAAATCCTATTTCCTACTGCTAGCAGGAATGCCTTGATCCTCTGTCTAAAGCACAGGCTTCCTGTTCTAATCTGAGGAAGTCCCACCTTTCTCTATCTTTGCCCAGTCTCAGGCCTCAGCATTTTATTTAACCAATCAGAGTCAATATAAGTTACAAACAGCAAACAGGACCAATTAATTAACATTTAGAATGCTTAACATTACCCCAACACATAGGTGTATGGGTTTATTTTTGGGTCTTCAATTCGATTCCATTGATCTACTGGTCTGTTTCTATGCCAGTACTATGCTATTTTTGTTACTATTGCTCTGTAGTACAGCTTGAAATCAGAGATGGTGATGCCTCCAGATGATTTTTTATTGTGCAGGACTGATTTAGTTATTCTGGTTTTTTGTTTGTTTGTTTGTTTCTCCATATGATGTTGAGAATTGTTCTTTCAAGTTCTGTAAAGAATTGTTTACATGACTTGAAATCCCCATAATAGTGGATATTATCAATGAAAATGTTATGATAAAATAGCCCCACTTAAAGTGAAGGATCTGAAATTTGGAAAAGTTTAAAATTGTCTCCAAATTATTAGAACCACTTGTGGTTTCCTGCAGGGATTCTTCCTCTGGAAGGCCCAGATTCAACAGGGTGGTCCTGGGCTAGGACAGGGAGAGCAGACTGTGGAGGCCTGGGCAGAAAAGGATGGCCACACAGGTGGGAGGAGATCCACTCCTGGAGCCAGGTGGCCAGGTGGGTGGTGTGAGATAGGCAGAGGATAATCAATGCCTCTTGCCAGGCTTAGGAAGACAATCAGCAGCAGCCAGGCATCAGCAACTGGGGTGAACCCTTCATGGAGGGAAGAATGCTTACCTCCCTGGCCCAAAATAGACAGACTGACTCAGACAATCATGGGGGGGGGGGAGTTGTTGCTTCTGGAATCAGGGGCATTATATAATTTTAGGCAGTGGGGAGTAGTTTTGGAGGTAAATGTGTTTGATTCTCTGGGTATCACCCAATCAGAAGAAAGAAAAGGTAATGCCTAATTAATTCATGGGTAATGGAGGTAGGGGAAAACTCCAGGAAGGCTAGAGGCATAGACAAATGTCATTGGGTGAAAACCAAGGCACCAACAAACCTTATTAGCAGGGGGAATTTCTTGTGAAGGGAGGATTGAGCTGCCCTGTGTCATGTCTTAGAGGATCTCCGATCCTCAACTCAGATGGAAGAGGAGGTTTCACTGAACAAAGGGAGTTGTCATTGTAATGCAGAGCTCAGGGACTTTCCAGCAATTACTTTTACTCTGTAAGCAGAATTTACCCACAGCCAATAAGTGGTAAATTAGGGATTTAATCTGTGTCTCTGCATTGTTCCATTCTCGCAAGCCAGCTGTCTTTAAGAATTTACAATCAGGTGTGGGGAAAGTGGGGATGGGGGTGAGAGGGCTGTGAGAAAGAAGGGAAATTGGTGTTGTGGCATCTCTAGGACAAGCTGGTGGCCTTGGACAGGAGTGGCTCTTAGGATGACATGGGGATGACCCTAGATAAGACTCCTATGAGTAGGGGATACTGAGACTGAAGTGACCACATCCTGTAGCCTGGCAGGACTTCCAGTGGAGGGAGGGGGACACAAACCCATCCATAAAACCCTTAACCCAAAATCTGTCCTGCCTACAAGATATGCATGGATAAAAGATGGAACAAAGATTGAGGGAATAGCCAACCAATGACTGGGCCCCTTTGATACCCACCTCATGGAAGAGACCTAATCCCTGACACTATTGATGATACTCTGCTCTCCTTGCAGATAGGATCTTAGCTTAACTGGAGAGACTTTATCCAGCAGGTAATGGAAACAGATTCAGAGACTCACATCTAAACACTAGGTAGAACTCAAGGAGTCTTGTGGATGAGTTAAGGGAAGGATACTACAAAAAGACCTACATAGCCAACAAAATATGGGTCCCATAGAGACTGAACCACCAACCAAAGAACATTCATTGACTGGTCCTAGGCATGCTACACATATGAAACTGATGGACTGCTTGGTTCTCAATTGGGTCCCATAATAAATAGAGTGGAGGCTGTCTCTGAGCTCCATTGTTTCTCTCTGGATCCCATTTCCCTAGCAGGTCTGCCTTGTCTTGCCTCAGTGAAAGAGGAGGCACTAAGTTCTGATGCAATTTGATGTGCCAGAGAGGGTTGGAACTGGGGGAGTGTATGGGTAAGTTGGTGGGTGGGTGGGTCTCAGAGGAGAGGAAGAAGTGGGATTGAAATTGGGATGTAAAATAAACAAATAAATTAATTTTAAAAAATGGATAGGTGGGAGAGGGAGTAGAGGGGGTGGAGGGAGGGTGGATGGGATCAAGAAGGGTTGAGGGAGGGGGAGTTGATAGAGATATAACTTGAAGTAATAAAAAATATAATAAAAAAGATAAAAAATGTTTGAGGCTTTCACCCCATTCATGCTGTTAATATTAAGGTCAAAGGTCTATATTATTTCACGAATTCTATAATATTGCACTGTAAGATTAAATTATAAACATATTATGTTTATAACAATAATAATCAAAGAAAAAGACAGTATACTTCAGAATTGCTATAAAGTATATTTCAAATATTACCATTAGAAAACAATTGTGAATGTAAGTAATCAACTATATTGATCATTAAGATTCATACTGTATGTACTCAAGAAAACATATGTTGTACATTATGTAGCTCAGTAAATCTAATATTTGGATAAATAGCTCTTCATAAAGTAAATAAATAAACAAACAAACAAATAAACATACAAACATAGAATGAGCATCCACAAAAAAAAATTATAATACATACACTAGAATGCCATTCAATTCAAGCAAGCTTCATGTGTCGTTCTACAGTTGTAATCAAAGTGGCTTGGAAACCTAGATGACAGTGATGTTAAGTCTAACTTAGGATATGAGGTATGGAAAGGCCCCAATGAAAAAAGTAACATTTCAGTTAAGTCTTAAGAGGTTGGCAGATTTAGGAGAAGTTCATGCAGTATTTTCTGCACAAATGATTCTTACAGTTAAAACCCCTTGCTCTCGCACCCTGGGAGACTCCAGGAATATGCATTCAGGACTCAGGTGTTGTACCGCCTCAAAGAGGTTTTCCTGCACCACTTCAGTCAGTGTTCTTTACTCAGAGTAGCCAATGAAAGATGCTTCATAGTGCTGTGCTCCATGAAGATACTCTAGCATTGTGCTCCATGGAGAAATTTCAGTGTTGTGCTCCATGGAGGTGTATTTGCCTTCCATAACGTTTTTGACCTTGGCCTGAAATTTCCTTTTTTGTTGTGTTTCCTCTGAGTTCCTTCTAAACACTACTCATAAAAGGGAGATCTATGATTGACTCTTTTTATTCTTTCCATATGATCTAACCCAATTTCAAAGCGATAGAGGAAAGTTGTATATCCAGATATGATATGACAGTTCTTGTTAATGATTAGCAAGTTAATATAGCAACCAAATTAATGGCACACAGAACTTCATATTCACCATTTCATATTCACATGCTGGCATAACTTATGGGAGCTAATTTATCACTGTTACCTTACTCCACATTCACAGGTAAACTTAAAGGCACAATTTTGCAACTAGTGTACAAAATAGATGTTCAGGGATAACATCTATATACATAAAATAAAAGATTAAAGGCACATGTGCATGTATACAAGCTTTCATCCTGAAATATGTCAAGAAGGTATCTTTTTATTGCATATAGATTTGTAAGTTTAATTTTTTGTGGTAGTTGGTACAAGTTTGTTTTGTGTCAGTCGTGTTTTATTTGGTATATATGCATGATACAGATATATGTGTACATGTATCTATTTTCTTTCCATGTATATAATGAGAAAATGAGTAATAGCATTTGCATAATCTATCTTTCCATTTTAAAGAATGTCTGAAAACTCCAGTTCCCATATTCAAAAGGATAAAATTTTTACATGTTGTTTTTGTTTATTCCAAAATTCTCCTTAATTCAAAGTTGTTTCTCCAATGGCTGGCCGTCAGGGAATGATCTATTGTTGCTTGCTCACTAAGATTCTCACTGCATTGTATGAACTGAAAATTACTTTCAAAAGGTTAATGTAACCCAACAAGATATTAAGGAGTAAGTATAGCTTGGTGCAAGAAGGATTTGTGAGGTCAATGAGGAACTACATTATGACACAGTTAGCAATTCAGCATGAACATAAGTTTTCTCCATCCTTCCAGTGGAGGTAATGATCTACACTGGGTGACTTGCTATAAAGATTGCATCTGAAAACAAAAACTTTGTCCTGGTACCAATCATATCTGCCTCTCCCCTTTATTTTCTGTTCTATATGTGTACATGTCAAACTTGTACATATGTTTAAAATGTAATTACCTTATATACATAAAGATACAAATGTATACAAATTAGTGGTGTATTATGTAAATTTCCAATATATGTATACAATGGATAATGTTTATATCAGGTAGAATACACCTATGACCTCAAACTCTTATACTTTCTTTATGGATAAAAGTACAAAAATCTTTGCCTTAAATCTCAAGTTCTCTACTGTATACTTTTTAATGATTTATTTATTTTATTTTATGCACACTGGTGTTTTACCCGCATATATGTCTGTGAGAGGGTGTCAGGTTCCCTGGAACTAGAATTACCGGTAGTTGTGAGCAGTCATGTGAGTTCAGAAAAATGAACCAGAGTCCTCTGGAAGAGCAGCCAATGCGCTTATCCACTAAAGCATCTTTCCAACTCCCAAAGTACATGATTTTTATAACCAGACATATTTGCTCCAAATTAAATGTAACTTGGCATGTGGTAGTTTATCCAAGTTTACACAAATAAGTGAATTCTCCCTCAGTTCAAATTAACACTTATAACTCTGGAACTAATATTTCTTTAGCTCTGATTTTTCAAGATTTTTATTACTATTATCATACATGTGTGTGATGTGTGTAGGTTCATGTGGAGGTCAAAGAAGAATGTTCAAGAGTCTGTTCTTCACCTTGAGTGTTGAAGTTGCATCTTTCTTTCTGCTGTGCTGGATAACTGTCTAGCTGGTTGGTATATGAGCTTCCAGATAACTCTCCTGTCCCTACTTCCCATGTCACCATTAGAGTACTGGAATTACAGATGTGTGTCACTGCATCCTGCTTTTGTACAGGGGTTCTGGGGTTTAAAATAACATTGCCAGAAGTTTCTAACAAGTGATTTCCCCTAGAGACATATCACTAGCCCCAAGTTGCTTCTTATATTTTTTTTAAAGAATAAACTCTCACTTTAAATGGACAGTATAATTCCACTCAAAGGAATTAATCCAGTCACAATAGCATACAGCAGATGAGTATAGGGAGTTAGATTAATTAAATTAGATTTAGAAAATATTTAGTAAATATCTGATATGGTCTCAATTTGGGGCATGAAGATCAACTTGGCTGTGAGTGATTAGCTTATCAACGTGTGGAAAAACAAGGATGAAGTCAGGTGAAAACAGGAAACAAACAGGAGACTTAATGGACTGAAAAACAAGGTTGAAGCCAGGAAAAACAGGAAAGAGTTAATGGACTGAGAAACAAAGAATTTGGCCTGGCATTGTTTTCAGCTGCTAAGTGGGCAGAGCCCAAATTAAGCTGAAACAGAGTTCCTCCTATTTAAGGACAGTGCATGGAGCCCCATCAAAAAGAGAGGCTCCAGATGCTAGAGAGCTCCAAGAGTCCTGCTGAAAAAAAGTGCTGGCCATCAGTTGATGGCCAGATCTCCCTGAGGCAGGAAGAAACTGGTGAGCAAAGAAAGCCTCAGCGAGACAGCAAAAGGCCAAGGGCTAAACCCTGTGGCTCAACTTTTGCCTAGAGGGGTTTGACCTGTCCGAACAGTGGCCTAAAGGAAACTGTGGCTGGCTTTAAGGACTGAGGCAGAGCGGCAGAGTTGCTGATACGAAAGAAATAACTTCGGCTGAGGTCTCCCAGAGAGAAGAAAGCCATAAGCCTTATTTAAAGTAAGACTGCAATAGCCAACTTACCCTGACAAATCTACATCTGAGACATTCCAGAAAAAAGACTGCCAAGTGCTTTAAAGGGTCCACTACAGAAACTGTGTTCTTGACGACTGAGGACCTGCCCCAGAGACTGTATCCTTCTAAAAGGTTGGGAAAATAATTATCAATAGGATTAGTGGTTAGGTTAAAGGGGTTGTGCAATTTGTAGGGTTAATAGTTAGGAAATTGGTGGTATTTGTTATAAGTGAATATTGTTAATAAGTAAATAAATACTTAATAATAATTAAAAAGTTTGGTAACAGATGAGAATCATGTATATCTGAAAGAATCTGAAATAAAATCAGCTTTGAATTATAGAGAAATATATTGACTCTGAAGTAAACCATGCCTTCCTTATACCAAGGTCATTTTACCTCTCTGAGGCTCAGTTTACTTATCCACAAAATGAGGAGAGTAAAATTACTGAATGACTTCATGAGAAAGCTCCATCCCCTGCTTTGTATGAGCAATCTTTTCATACCATCAAACCTTAACAAGCTTCTCAGTATCTATGCAACACGGGCTCTTGCTTTATATTCTTTATCAGGAAACCAACTTTAGCCAGCTCTATTACACTTCATTTGATTGATTCTTCCTTATTATTTCCATGTTTTTGCATTTAGTATTTGCTTCTATATCTGATGCCTTCCCAGCTCAAACCATATTGGTAACACAGTAACAGTGAGAGGTCTGTGTTATAATTGTTACTCCCCATATACCTTTAATTACTGTAGGAATAATGCAGAAAAAAAAGTGATTCATGGAAGGTTTTGTACATAATAGCCATTCTGTTTGTTACTAATCTGTGAGACTGACATTCATATTGTTGTTCCCTTCTGGCTTCATTCTGTGTCTCAGTGTCAGGGCCAAAGAAATGGGTGGGGGGTAGGGGATGGGGGGTGGGGGATTTGGAGGAATTCACAGGGTAGCTGAAGAGAGGGCACTTCCGCTCAGGCCCCTAGCCCCATTTCCCAGGCTTCAGGCTCATGGCTAAGGTGCATGGCTAAGCAAGCACTATTGCCCAAAGGACAGAGGAAGAAACCCTGTTTTCCTAAAAGTGTCTTAGCTTTTTTAGTTTAAGCTCTCTACCAAAACAGCCAATGGCTTACTTTTTCCGGTGGTGCAGTGGTTCAGGGCAAAGAGAGACAGATGCAGAGAGAGAGAGAGAGAGAGAGAGAGAGAGAGAGAGACTGTGGTCCCCACTGGCTAGGAATGAGAGCAGGGCATGCTAGAACAGATGTAGGTGGGGCTCCATGGATAAAAGCCAGACTCTGGTCTTCTTTGGTAAAGTAAATAGGGACCACCAACTTTATTTACTATAACAAGAACTTCAAGCCCTTGAAGAAAAAATTGAAGAGGCCATCAGAAGATGGAAAGATCTCCCATGCTCATGGATAGGTAGGATCAACATAATAAAAATGGATTTTAAAAGAGAGACTTTAGGATTGGTCAATTCTGATGCAGTTTTTGCCAGAATGTAGGTTGTTTATATGCCAGAGAGTTTGCAGAAACCCAGGGAGGGAACAATTCTCACTAGCCTGCCAAAACTGGGGCTTGTTCAACCTTCAGCCTGCCTGTTAGCCTCCATGGGCATGGCACATAGGAGATTCACAAATGCTCAACACATATTACCTCAGTTTTTTAGAGTAGGAACCATAGATGTTGAGAAATAAAGGGATTTACCAAAAGCTTTGTATTTCAGGGAAGGCATCAAGTACACATTTTTAAGGTAGGAATTGAATATTGTAATATACTATTAAGATTGAAAAATACATTAATCTTATTAAGTAACCATCTTGCAACTGAAGTAAGTGAAACCTGGTATTGAATGTTCATTAACAGAATACTTTAATATGGCCTCTCTGAACTTCAGTTTCATCCTTAAAAGTAAGCAAAAAAAACAAACAACCACCGTATAGTTCTATGAGTTATGAGATGCATATATATATGTATATATATACATATATATATAATGCATGGCATACTGGTAGGTTTCAATAAATGCTTAAAAACTGTTTGGTTTTATTATAATTATCTATAACACCAACAGTTTCAATATTTACCTATCTCCTGCTTAGTCATTGTCTTCTCAGATGGTTTTATCTACAGTTTTCAGGTCCTGCTTTATGTCATCCCCATTGTGATTTGTTCCTTTGTAGTAAAAATTCCATAAGCAGAGATTTGATTAGCTTTCAGGTCCCCGCTTTTCTTAGGTATACCCAATCACCTGCTGCTTGCCATCTCTTTAACATTTTCTGACTGCAAACCTCCCATGTCCTTGAGATTACACCTCAGATGCAGTTTGGAATATAGACAGGAAGGCAACTGCCTTGGAGAGACCTCCAAAACTGCTTGCTATTCCTGTTGATTTATTCTGACTTTCTCATTTTTAAATGTGAGTTATCCCTGAGAAATTGAGATAAGCTACCATGAACTTTATTTGATCCCTTAAAAAAACATGGTGTTTGGAGCAGAGAGTCACTACGGAGATTCAAACCTCTCTGGCAGGCCAAGAGAAAATGAAAGTGATTTGTAAATGCTAAAATATCCATTTGGGGGAAAGGTATCAAGAGATTCAACAAAGGTCATTTGGGGGACCATTTCTGTTTGTCTTCATGAACATTTCAGAGAAAGACATAAATGGAGTATTAATCACATGCTTTGTACGGACTAAATTGGAATAGACAACAAACAGAAGAAGTGGTGGGGAGGGGCCCATGAACAATGGGCTCTGGGAGAAGAAAGGGCATATTAAGCTTAATTTAACTGGAAGCTCAGAGATGTTGGGTCTCATTACTCAGGGACACAAAATAGAAAACATAATTTCCTCTGCTGTTTCTGCTCCTTGGTTACTTTATCTTCATTTCCTTCTAGTTATTTCTATCTAGAGATTGTCCAGGTTAGGGCAAAGACACTGGTGATGGATCATTTTCCTTGGCATCTTTTTTTTTTCCTTTTGTGATTACACTTACTTAGCTTGCAGCATCTCTGAGGTGGAATTGGGTATTTGGGATTATGATAGACAGCTGAGTATGTTCCTGGTGAGCCTTTCCTTTTGTAATAAGTTCATGTTGTGATGAATTTCTTTTTCCCTGCATTGATCTAGTGCAACTACATCCATCAAAAGAGACATTTTTTTCAAGTACTTCATCAGCTAGCATTGAAGATTAAAGTGAATAAATATCCTTTAGAGTACGAGTCATTCAAATATACTTGGTCATGCTAAATATGCCTTGGTAATGGGAGGGAGTACAGAGGATAATAATTAAAAAAAACTTTTTTGCAAATACATCTGTTCATGAAGACAAACAGAAATGGTCTAGTCTGTTACATAAAACCCATCTGATAATTCACTATGTCCACCTCATCTCCTTTTTCTGACCTAATATTTGTTCTTTGTTTTTCTTCCCTTTTTCTCCATCTGTTAAACATTCCTCTCTATCACAAATAATAAACTCATTAAATATGCCTAAAATAGCTCCTTATATAAATACTAATTACAGAATTCATATCATTTTTTATTGTTGTGAAAAAGTACACAACAAAGGTAAACTTATAGAAGGGTTTATTTTGACCTACAGCATCAAGGATGAGAGTCCATAATTGCAAGTACAGGTGGGCAACAGCTAACTAGAAAAAGAGTTGAGAGATCACATTTTCAAATGAAAACAGAGCTGAGAGAGAGAAAGAGAACTGGAAGTGTGTCAAAGCTACAAACCCTCAAAGCTGCCCCTAGAGACATACTTTTGGAAATAAGGTCATCCTGCAAACAGTACCATATACGGGGGACCAAGTGTTCAAATATCTCTACCCTATAAAGACCATTGGGGACAATGCTTTTTTTAATCCACCAAAACTACTCTCAGTTTACAAAGTTGATTAAATTATGAATATGCAATCTATAGGCCAACAGATTTGTTTTTAAATTAACTAATATTAAAAGAAGAAAAATATCAACAACACAATATAAAATACCTGGAGTAACTCTAACAAAGCAAGTGAAAGACCTGTACAACAAGAACTTCAAGTCCTTGAAGAAAGAAATTGAAGAGGCCATCACAAGATGGAAAGATCTCTCATGCTCATGGATAGGTAGGATCAACATAATAAAAATGGCCATCCTACCAAAAGCAATATGCAGATACAATATTTTGTAATATAATTGTGTATGTAAGAAAGTTGTATTTTGGAATGAAATGGTTGTGTGTAGAGTTGAACCAGAAACATGAGTCTACATCAGTGTTCACTGTACTGGTAACCTTACCCATTGATTTTAACCAACTATATACATAGAAGCCTTGCTGTCACAGTTAAAAGGAAAATCAGAAAGTTAAAAATATGATTCCATTTATCTGGGTTTACTCAGTCTTTAGCTTTCTAATTTATCTGTTTATTCATTTCTTATTTAGTCTTAACACTCAAAAACAATAAAAATAATGTTTGATCAAAGATGCTTAATCATCTTCTATCCTATAGATTCAATCCACAATGTTTTTAATTTTAAGAAATGTAATAATGGCCTATAGTTTTTCAAATACAGTGTTTCAGCCCGCTTGCATAGAAATTCATGAGTTAGGAGTTAGAAGCAGAGCTTCTGAATTCTCATTCCTAAGAGATAATGATAAAACCTCTGTTTTGAAAGTCATACATTATTATTATATATGCCTATAAATATCAATTACAGAAGTAGTACCTTTTCTATTGTGAAAAGTTCTTTTATGTTCTCTCTATGCTTTCAAAGAGTAGTATGAAATTGCTCCATGTATGCTCAGTAAAGCACAGTGAGGGAACAATGACAGATACACAACCATTCCAAACCTTGGGACTCAAAGTGGTAAGAATATCATCAAAGTTCATTGTCATATAAGACTCCCAGAGCTCCACTTAATGTTTGATTGTATGTCTCAGCATCTGTTTTGATCTACTGCTGGGTGGAATGCTTATAGGAGAATTATGATAGGTTCCTGTTCCTTTCAATCTGTTGGTTGTAGGATAGTTATCCTGTACTATATGACTAAAATACAGTTATAAGAGAATACATGCCGTGTGCATCTTTCTGAGTCTAGGTTAGCTCACTCAGGATGAGCTTTTCTAGTTCAATCCATTTGGCAGCAAATTGCATTATTTCCTTGTTTCTGCTGGCTGAGTAGTATTCCATTGTGTAAATGTACCAGAGGGACCAGGAAGGGAGGTGAGAGGGGTCTGTGGTTGAGATGTAACTTGAATAAATAAATAAATGTATAAAAAAATTTGTTATCATGTATTTCTTGGAGTTCCATGCTTTCTTTCATACCTAGATCTAGACTGAATTCATGCTTGTTTCAATTCATTCTTTGGTTGAAGGACATCTGGGTTGTTTCCAGTTTCTAGCTATTACAAATAATGTTGCTATGAACATGATTTAACCAATGTCCTTGTGGTTTGGTAAAGAATCTTTTGTATATATGCTCAGGAATGGATGGTATGGCTGGGTCTTGAGGTAGAGCTTTTCCATGTGTTCTAAGATATCGCCACAATTATTTGCATAGTGGTTGCACAAATTTGCACTCCCACCAGAAAAGGAGAGGTGTTTCCCTTTCTCCATGACCTCTCCAACATGTGCTGTCATTTGAGTTTTTGATCTTAGCCATTTTGACAGGTGTGAGATGGAATCTGAGTCGTCTTGAGTTGCATTTCTGTGACAATTAAGGATGTTGAGCCTTTCTTCATGTGTCTCTCGGCCATGAGAGATTCCTCTTTTATGAAATCTTGGTTTAGCACTGTACCCAGGTTTTTGGTTGGATTATTTGGTTTCTTGGTGTTTAATTTCTTGAGTTCTTTGTAAATCTTGGATATGAACCCTCTTGGATATGGGGATGGTGAAGGTCTTTTCTCAATCTGTAGGTTGCCATTTTTTTTAATGACAGTTTCCTTTGCTTTTCAGAAGCTTTTTAGTTTCATAAGGTCCCATTTATTGATTGTTGGTCTTAGAGCATGAGCTATCGATGTTCTGTTCAGTAAGGTGTCACCTGGGCCAATGAGTTCGAGGTTTTTCCTTACTTTCTCTTTGGGTCAAGATCAACAAATGAAGATAAATAGAACCAAATAACCTAGGACCCTGGAAGCTTACAAAGACTGAATAACTAACAAAAAGAAAAAAAGAAAAAAAGAAGAAGTAAAAAGCACAGATGCGACCTAGACCCCCTTATACAAATGTAGAGGATAGACATCTCAGTCCTCATACAGTTCCCTTAACAAGTAGGGCTGGCAAGATATCAGTCATGTACTTTGTTACCAGTTAGTGGGTTACTTTAACCTAGTGTAGATGCCAAGTTGGGCCCTAGAGCAAGAAAAAGCCCTTAGTTAGCCCTCATATGACTGATGAACTGAGTGGCACTAATAAGTAGGATAGGAGAGAGGGTAGAGGGTGGAAGAGTAGGTAGATTGTGGGAGGATGGGATCAGGAGGGGAGGTGGAAGGGGTCTGTGGTTGAGATGTAACTTGAATAAATAAATAAATGTATAAAAAAGTTTGTTATCATGTATTTCTCAGAGTTTCATGCTTTCTTTCATACCTAGATCTAGACTCAATATTGTATCAAAGCCCTGGTGACTTGGATCTTCATTAGTTGGAAATAACACGCCTCTAGTATAATCTAGACTAACCATTTCAGGAACTGCTATTGCTCCCTTTTCTTTTACCTATTCCATAGCAAATGGACTTGCTTTTTCGCTCTTGAGAAACCACATGAGGAGTGGCGCCTTTGCAATGAAAGCATTAACTCACTGTGCACACTAGATGGTTTTGAGTAGCAGTGATAATTCTATTTATTAAAATACTGCCCTAGACAACCTCAGTATTGTACGTGAGTTTATATTTTAAAGAATATGATTCTAAAAATTTCTGGCAAAAAATCATTATAATACAAATATAGGTGGAATTTGTGACCAAAGCAATGGTTTAGTTTTATCTCTGAAATGTATTAAACAAAGACTCACAAAATTCTCATCTTATAATTCTTCTAGTGGACTCAGTATTTTGTAGAGACTGCCTCACCATCGAGTCCTACTTAAATATACTTTCCTCAGTTTCAAATAAAAACAAACAAACAAACAAAAAGGGTAGAATTTTTGTTTTCCTAATTTAGAATTGTCTTCAGTCCTAGTCCAATCAACTCCATGAGAGTGACCCACGCCACTGACTTCCACGGACTCATGTGGATGACAGTCTAGAGATAAGAATGTAGAAGAGTGTGTTGGAAAGGATTCTAAGAATATCAGTGTGTCCTATTGGGAATGTATGCTAAGCCATATAACCCTCATAACTGTGGCCTAATTACCTCTGTTGTTTTGTATTGTATTTATTATTATAAGAGAAAGAGTCATTTGTTGGATTGAAAGGGGGAGCTGTTGGGGGGGAAAGATATACCTTATACTTAAAAAAAAGGAAGGGGTTGGGTGGGTTGAGGCAGAAGAGAGTGGGAGGATGGGACTGGAGACGGGAGTAGGGAGGGGATTGCGATTGAGATGTAACTTGAAGAAATAAAAAATAAAGTAAAAAAAAAAAACTCAGAGATGAAACAATGTTTATTTCTCCTGCACTCCCAGTCCTGTTGGACATCTGCTACTTAGTGACCCCTGTGATGGAATCCCAACGCAATTCCAATCAAAATACCAACACAATTCTTTACCGACCTTGAAAAAAACAATTCTCAGCTTCATAAGTAATAACAAAAAACCTCAGAACAACTAAATCTATCTTGTACAAAAAAAAAAAAAAAAAAAAAACATCAGGAGGTATCAACATCCCAGATTTCAAGCTATACTACAGAGCAATAGTAATAAAACAGCATGGTACTGGTATAGAAACAGACCAGTGGATCAATGGAATCGAATTAAAGACCCAGAAATGAACCCACATACCTATGGTCACTTAATTTTTGACAAAGAAGCCAAAACCATACAATGGAAAAAGGACAGCATCTTCAACAAATGGTCGTGGTATAACTGGATGTCGGTATGTAAAAGAATGCAAATACACCCATACTTATTACCCTGCACAAAATTTAAGTCCAAGAGGATCAAAGACCTTAACATAAAGCCCAACATACTAAATCTACTAGAAGAGAAAGTGAGGAAAACCCTCCAACACCCTCTGAAATCTCCAAATGAGAGAAATAATGGGCTTTTTTTTTTTTTTTTGGAGTTTTCAGAGACTAAGCCCAGACTAAGCCCAGAAGAGCTAAACAACTTTTGCCTATTCCATCCTCCAGACAACAGGATTTATGTGTATATTGGAAGCCCTGATGGCAAGGTAGATGATTTTTTTTTTCTGTTGTTTCTCAAATGAGAAGGTACACTCTATGAATTCTATACTTCCAGTTTAAAACTCCAATTGAGCTAGATGCTCACTAAATTCATTTGAGACTATCTCCTTGCATACATATTGCTGCACACAAGCAGAAAAACTTAAACACAGTCTTTCTATTGATATTCTTTGACAGTACCCATCCGACACCATTGTCTGATCAAAGGATGCACCTGAAAGCATTTCTTGTCCTTTTCTCTCTCAGATTGATGGAGCCATCTATTAGTAAGATGGGGATGTTTGCTTATTTGTTTTATTTAAGCTAATTTGACTTAAGAAATGTGACACATACTGTAATATTAATATTATTATAGTCATAGTGTAATAGCGCTTGTATCTCCTATGTATTGATTAGTTAGGTCTAACCATACAGATTAACCATGGGGACGTATTCAGCTATGAGATTCTTCACTAGCCACCGATATAGAGGCCACTGCTTGTATTTTCAGGATGTTTCAGGAGACGAAGCTGTTCAGAAGCCTCTTCCTCAGTGCTCATACCACATATCCCACTGAGCATTCTCAGTGCACCCTGAAAGGAAACTTTGAAGTATCATATTACATTGGTGGAGGTTGAACAGAATAAGTAAATATTGTCTCCTCTTCAATAAGAACACATTTGTAGCTTATTGACTTGGCTCTCAATTGTAGATTTTTTTTCAGATGTCATTCAGTGGAATGCAGAAAATGTAACCTGAAGGGGAAAACTGGGAAACATGATTTATTTGAATCTTCTGTTTATATACACTTTTAGTTAGTAATATCTGAGATTGATTTCTTATATAAGTATAAAGTGACAGAATGTCTCCAAAAGTTCCATGAAGATTTGAGATTTAGTCTGTAAATGTTGGAAAAACAGTACTGCCCTATATTTATGAACTCATAGGGTCCTTACTTATTTATAATAATTCCATAGAAATTATAAATTCAATGTTTTGGTTGGCCACTTCTGATGTTCACAATTTTATTGTAGTACAATTTTTCCCAAAATCATATTAGCTCTAAAAGACTGAGAATATTTACTGCTACCCTGTGTGGCAGTCTATATTTATCATATTTAAATATATGAAGCTGTGTTCACATGATATGTATGCTACTTGTATACAGAATATAAAATTACTGTGTCTTCATTTGGCAACTTGTGTTTCCTAACAGTAAGTTTTTAGAAACATCAAGAATGCTACAAAGCACTTAAGACATTGTGTCTATTCTAAGCATTAGCTAGTTATGAATAAAGGAGCATTATATGAACATAAATAATAAATATGTACATATAAATAACATATGTGTAGCTTAAAATGAAAACATATGAGTTTTTCAGTAGTTAAAATAATTTTCTAACTGTGTTGTACAAACAGTATCTTTGGAGTCATTAGTCATTAACTTCATATTTAGGTTCTTCACAAACCTTAGAGTTAGGACGTTGATCATTAAAATGACATAGATTATACTATAAGCATTGCTCTTATAACTACGTAAATGTGTTTAAACCTGGATAAAATGCCTTATTTTGTTGATGCTCTTTCTTATCCTGTGTCTCTGATGGAATCTAATGAATTTTAATAAAACATAGAGTGATAAAATTATTGAATTTATGGGCTCAGCTGCTGTGCACTTTTACTCTTGGTAGGGCTTATTAACCTGTAAGTGTATATTATGCCCGTTTGTTATGCCAGATACCAAATGAGTCAATAGTGCATCAATAATTCAAGGGATAATTCAGTTCCGTAATTGCATTTTATTGCATTAATGCTTTCAGCTCCTTTGGTCCTAAACCTACTATTACAATAAAACCATGTAAAATGCCCCTTCTTTATACAAAGCTTTGTAATTATTATCAACTATTTTGAAATAAAAAAATACAGAGAAAAAATAAATGAAGATTAAATATCCCGAGCATTTGTTTTTTGTTTTATTTTGTTTTTTAATGAAGACTTTTATCATTTATATATAACTTAGATACTTCTATGTTTAAAAGTTTTGAACATCATTTTCCCAGGCTGCACTTAGTTTGAAGTTTCTTCTGCCACAGTGATTACCCTGCCATTCAGTCCAGAGTAGATTTGAAAGAGTTATCAAATGTAGTTATAAATATAGGTGAGAGGGTTGTGGTTTTCAAAAACACTTTTACATATATTGTCTCTTTGTGGTGAGCACATTGTCCTGGTGTGATTGGTCATTTTTTTTTAAAAGATGAGGAGTGTCAATCAAATGGGTATGCTCTGTTTCTTTCCCAAAATGACAAGCCATCTAACAGGAAAGCCAAAGTGTATGGTCCTTCCACCTTGTGTATTTCGAGTCTCCTGTTTGTACCTTGTTCAAGTTGCCATTCTGGTTTCAAGCTAACTCTATTTATAGAGTACATTTTGCCCTTCATCTTTTTACAATTGTTTGATGCAACTGCATCAAATAGTTCATTGGAATATTCCTTTCTTATAAAATAGAAATTAATTATTACTCTTTTCCCCTAAACTAGTTGGTTCTTTGTCAATACTATCAATGTACCATGGCCTACTTACTCTTATATATTTTGGCAGCAAAATAGCCATGTCTTTGGCAGAATATCTAACCTCAAGTCTCTTTTATAGATTAGAGTGTCTACTTCATAAAGGAGATTATGAGTCTAATGCTTATGGAATTTGATATTGATTTTTGCTACATTAGCTTTGGTCTTTATATCTACATTTTATCTTAATCTCTCTTGCTTTTTTTTTTTATCTACAAAACCATTCTGAATACCAAAGTACCAAATTGACATGAAATTCCTACCAAAGACATGGCATTTAGATCAAATTGCCACATTGTGTATCCCAGTAGATTTGTGGATCTAAAATGTTTTGGAAAATTAATATTTAAAAGAGTAACACTTGAGACAGGGATACCTTTTTTTTTTTTTTGGTTTTTCGAGACAGGGTTTCTCTGAATATCTCTGGCTGTCCTGGACTCGCTTTGTAGACCAGGCTGGCCTCGAACTCACAAAGATCCGCCTGCCTCTGCCTCCCAAGTGCTGGGATTAAAGGCATGCGCCACCACCGCCCGGCTGAGACAGGGATATCATAGTGGGGGATATATGATTAATAAGAATAAAATCTACATCAAAATATAAAGTTCACATTTCTCTTTAGTTTTGATATGCAATAAAATTTTTATTCATTTTTAATATACTTTGGATAAGCCTATTAGGAGACAGGTCACCATTACACGACAGATCCTATGTTTGAGACATAGTATGAATTAGAAAGAAGATTATCATTGACCTCAAGAACAAACAATTTAGAAATTTATGACTGAGTTCATACGACACTCATAAAACACAATCTTTATGGAGAAATGTAGCTACTCTCTGCTTATTTTCATTGATCAGAGAAGTTTAGATTCAAAGACAATTTATAACTGCCACCACTGCAATCAAGGCATGATTACTTTATTGTTCACTTCCTAGAACCTATTTTCTCTTAAATTTCTCTTCTTTTTTGATTTATAGTTTATTTTAGTTTATATGTTTTTTAAAATTTGGGTGTGGAAACAATATATATTTTAAGGGAGACATTGTTTATATGAGTATATGTTTATACCTAACATGTTTTGAGGATACTGAATAGAATACATATGACTTTTTACTTGTAGAACATGCAAAATGATTTAAAAATACATGAATTATACAAGGAACTATAAACAAAGAACAAAGATTAAAGTTTAACCTTGTCAATATAGACAGATTCTGAGAGGTATTCATTGTAGTGATGACGAATAAATTTAGAAGAATGTAGTTAAGGTAAATTAAGGATTTATAAACAATGTTTCACAGTGTTTATCGGCAAATTTAAAATTGTTCCTTCACTTTTTAAAACATTTATTTATTTCTTCAAGTTACATCTCAATCATAGTGCCCTCTCTCCACCCCTTCTGGGTCCCACCCTCCTAACCTCTTCCCCCTCACCCTCCTAACTGCTTTTTTTAAAATTTTAAAGTGTATCTTCCCCTCCCCAAGAGCTCTCCCTTTTAGTCCAATAAAAGTTTCTTTTTCTTATGATAAATACAATACAAAACAAGAATAATTAGCCCACAATTATGAAAATTATAAGGTATAACATACATTCCCAATGTCCACTCCCTATATATTTGGCACCTGATATTAATATTCTATTTATCTATATATCTCAGTGAGTTTAAAGTTCTATTCCTAACTCAGTTTCCATCCTAACTTGCATTACCAACAGAGACCTCAGAGACCTCTCAGGTCTCTGAGGTGGTTGAAGAATAGATAGCTAGAGTCTCATAGTTAAATTTTGAGTTGTTTAGGAATCAAGAGGGTTTTCTGGATCTAAGAAGATGTTTTTAAAATTGTGATGCAAGTTAGTATGAAAGCTGAGTTAGATATAGAACTTTAAACTCATGGAGATGGTTAGATAGTAGAATGTTAAAGTCAGGTGCCAAATACATATGGACTGGAAATTGGGAGTGTATGCTAAGCCATATAACTCTCATAACTGTGGCCTATTTATTTTTGTTGTTTTGTATTGTATTTATTGTTATAAGAGAAAGAACCATTTGTTGGACTCAAAGGGGGAGCTGTTGGGGGGGAAGAAATAACTTAAACTAGAAAAGGGGGGGTAAAAGATGGGGAGTTGAGGGGGATGAGGGTGGAAGGGTGGGACTGGAGGGGGGAGTAAGGAGGGGATTGTGATTGAGATGTAACTTGAAGAAATAAAAAATAAATTATTAAAAAAACTGAATATCTAATTATGTTTTTCAATCTAAATTAACTTGTCTCAAATTTGCTTTCAGCTTGGGGAAGCCCATGTCCAATGACTGATTGATGAGGAAAATTCAAAATTAAAGCCTATTTACTTAATTCTTGATAACTTTAAATTTGTCTGCAGATTGAGAGCTCTTTGTAGGCTATTCTGAGCCCTCTGTATTACTTTTCTTCTATCCAAACATGTTTCTGGAGCACTTCCTCAAGTCTTATTGCCTCAGGCACTTGCCAACATACATCCTGTGCACACTTTTGTGCTTAATAATCAATGTGTTGGATGATTGGCCCATGGAGAAGTCCTAGGAATCAGACATGAAATGAGATTTGGAGATAGTCACCTCCAGACAGCAGTACAATGATAGAAGGAACAGTGACAGTTTCTGACATTATGGCTAATTTCTGATATGAGCTTTAGTGGGTTGTAGGGAGGTAAAACAATCACTGGAACACTAACTCCGGCATTAGGGATATTTGTGGAATGACACATGATAAGTGTTATGCAATTATAGTTCTGGGCACTATTGATGGATTGTAAATGATAGTGAAAGACAGGAGACTTCAAATCACTAATTAAAGGGAAAGTGTTCAAGCCAAAGAGCTTTGGCTTGTAAAGGGATTCTCAACTCTGTACTTGTAGGACAGTGAAAGTAAAGATCAGGCCCAGAATTTAATTATATGAGTCATGAAGAAAAAAAAAAGGATTTAAAATTTTAAGCCCTAGTACTTCTGCTATGCCACGGTCAGGACCTCAAATAGGAAAAAGTGAGATCATGAAGCTTGAGCTAAAGATATCAAACCCATCTGTAAATTCTGTACCTTCTAGTGAGAATCTTGAGAGAAGAAAGGGTACCACCTATCAGTTAAAGGCTGATCTCACAGATTGCTTTAAAATGATGTAGAAAGTGTTACTTCACAGGGCAAGGGGTACCTCCTCAAGATCTTTTTTCCTTGCCTACAAAACCAGTAACCAACAAAATACTATAATGCAGTGTGATTAGTGAGGCTCTCTTACTGTATAGGAAGAAAGTGAAAAGATCAAGCGAACATATGCTACTGGGAATAAACAGACTAAATAGTTTTTAAGAGGCCATATTTCAGAAAAGGATGAAATGTTAATTTAGAAAGGGGGTAACATGTCTATTGATATTTGCTAACATAGGAATTGCATCTTTTGAGATAAGACTTAGCACTTAGAATTCTGAGAAATATTCATAAGCCTAGAAAGTTATATATGCTCTGAGGTTTGCAGGAAAGACAAAGTCTGGATGCCATAGAATATGGCAATTTTAAAATGATCAAATGGCTAAGAACTATAAACAAGATAGAAAAGAATTCATAGTTGCTGAAGTCAGCCTAAGAGGGAGAAAATTGGCTCTTTCACCAAATCACCAGGCAGTGAACAATATTTTAGGAAAAGTGGAACCAGCATTGCCAAGAAGGTGAAATTCTTCTAAAATCTAAAGCAAATTGAGCTTCTAATGATGACATAACAAAATAATCTTGAAACAATAAAGGTCCAGAGATGACACTTGAGTGCTTACTTTCAGGTTACACAAAAGTGGCCTGCTCTTACACTAACTTTCAGGCTGAGGGTCCTGGATAGGAAAGTGTGTGGCTTTACATAAGAACTGATGTTGGTGAGATTGGTCATCAAGTGCCACAAGATAAGTGTATGCACAGAATCTTGGGTAATAAGAAGGGATTGTAGACTATACAGGAGAAAAGATTAGATCAAATACGAAGTTTCTTAATTAAATAACTTCAATAATAATGGAAGAGCTACTCTTGGGTGTGATGAAGTTACCTTATTGGGGAAGGAGATACCTTCTTTTTATGTACTAAGTGTTTTTTACAACAGTGTTTAAGCAACAAAAATTTAAAGAACCTATGAGATGCACAGAATTGTTTAGTTAGGGCAAAATAGAAGAAAATGCAGTGTGTCCATACCATGAAATATATGAGATATTATGCAATCAATAATCTGTGTATGATGGCACACACCAATAATCTCAGAAAACTGAGGAAGAAGGACTGAAATTTCAAGGCCTTGGCCACATAGAGAAATCCTGTATATATATTTAAACACACACACACACACACACACACACACACACACACACATATATGTTTTTGTCATATCCAATTTTGTCCATAACTCACATGGTTTATTCTGAATAATTTCTAAAGCTATAGTTTCTGTCCCTTTGGCAAATTTTCTAGAAAAACTGATATTTTGCTATTTCTGTGTTAATGTTCTTAATTATAATTCTGTGATTTTAATTTATTTAATAGGTATGATAGAGTAATGGACACCAAATCCATTTCCTGTTTCTCATAAATTATGAGTTATCTTAACAGGCCAAAGGTAGACTCATTGGCAAAGTGGGTAAAAAGTAGTCACCAAGGCCATTGCAATTGGTAATGGGAAGATCCAAGGTAGTAGGCTATAGGTCAACCAGAAGCATACATTTGAGATTATGTGCTTTGAGTATGGAGGAAATGTACATACATCAAGAATTGAGGTAGACTCTTAGAGGTAAGATGAAAAGCCAAAACGAAGAGTCTTCCATAAAATCTGCACAGAAAAATAGAAAACTGCTAAACTTTGTTTCAGATGACCCTCAGAGTCTCAAGGCCATAGTTTGATTTTGCTTAATTCCATTAAGAGTGTAGTAATTTATTATTGAGTCCATAGTAAACTAACACAACATTGCACAATTTAGTCTTTGCTTTGAAATTCATTCAGGGTGTCTATACTGGTTAATTACAACCAATTAATTGTGTTGGGGTGAAAGAAGAAACAATCTATGTTATACAGGAACTAGACTTTTATTCTGTCAATATAGTCTGAACAAGACAAAAGTTAAATGACAGTGTAGGCAGCCTGTCAACTTACTACTTCATTAATATTGGTTATAGGCTTCTCTTGGAATAACTCTCAGCATAGAGAATCATGCCATACAAATAATTTGTGACCTTTCTGAAGTGTTCTGGATATGAATATTTTGGAATATGATGTCAGAAGAGCTCTGAGAGTCGGCAACACCTCCCCCAATGGACAAATTTTGCCCAATAGACAGACAAATTTCTAGTTCAAAATTAACTTTCATCTTACCTGCCATTGTATACTATATCCATCTACACACCGATGTAAAAAATAAAAACAGCTGTAGCTGTTTTGTTTTGAATTCTTATTTTGAATTCTTTATTTTAACTCTGCTGGAGTTGGAGTTCACTTCTCAGAAGTGAAGAGCTTTTGCTCTCCCAGGTGACCAGAGATTTGTTCTCAGAACCCATCATGCTGGGCAGTGTACATTGCCTGTGACTACAGTTCCAGGGGACATCCGGCATCACTCTGTAAAGAAACATTTAAAAAAGAAAAAATAATAAAAAAGACAAAATTAACTATTTTTATCACCTAACCTCAATGTGTGAATCACACATAGGAATGTTGTCCTTTTAAGAATAAATGAATGAATAGACCGCCTTTTAGAGAATTTAACACCAAGCTTATATATTTGGCTGGTTGGCTGCTAGGAACTCCTACACTCATACATATTCCAACTGATGGAAAACTTTCATTGGAAGTAAAGTGAAAGCTGTTTCTCTGTCTTAAAAGTGAGAAATGGAAAATGAGTTGATATTCGACGACCAAACGGCTAACAGCACCGAGAACAACCGTATGATAGTACTCAGATGCCATGGATTGAAGAAGAACGGTGCAATGTAGGCAAAAGATGGCTGTCGTTTTGATTTTCATGTTGTAATTTTTTTTCACTTGATAAGTCACTACTTGTGCTGAGGTTAAAATATTGACTCACACTCAGTTTCTGTTTTAACAAATGCACACACACACACACACACACACACACACACACACACACACACACATACCATAGCCTGTGACTATGTCTAGATTCCTATCTTTCCCATGAATACTGCTAGTCTTTTCCATTAAGTGAAGATAGCATTTTATAAAATACTACTGTGGATTAGAATTGTTTTCATTCCCAGGTATGAATGCTTAGTTTCCTATTTTTATTCATTGTTAGTGTTAATTAAGCTTCCCTCTGCCTTTCATCGTGCCACTGATATATACAAAATTTCCTTAAAACTACTCATCTCTGGTTATATTAACTATACATTTTAATAAAAATATTAGCCACTATATTATTTATAATTTCAAATACATATAAATTGAGCCTTCTAATTTCTCTAGATATTACATATTCATAATTCAAGGACATTTAGATGAAATTTTATATGTTTTTAAAATTTTGAATCCTCTGTAATTGGAGTTTTATTGGTATGTGTTCCTTTATTCCAATGATCTAATTTACATGCTTTCTATATATGGCATTTAGTACAAACTAATTTCAATAGAATGAGTAATTAAAAGAAACTATTTAGGTTATTAAGCCAGTAATACCTAGATTAGGTTATAGTTGAAGTATCTTTCTAACAGGTAGAAAAAATTAATTTCTATTATTTTTAATATAGATTAGAGACAGTATCTAAAGATAGAATATCAAAGGAATCATTTCAGAAGTGAAAAGAAATTAAGGAAAACAAAAGTGATTTCTAGGCAGAGTGTGTTGCTTTTACGTAAACAAGAGGAGATTTAAAAGTGCTTTAATATCCTTCTCTACCAAACTATCTAGACTGCTTCTTCATTTAACTGGGTACAACACTATGGATTATGATAATGGTGATTACTTTGACAGAAATATCATGGTATAACATTCAAATATCTCCTAACTGTTCTGTCCTTTCTAGTGACAGGTGATAATCAAGCTATTTTAGTCTAGGAAATTAGGAAATCAGAGCAATAGATTATTCCATTTTACAGATTAGGAAACTAAAACGGTTTGAAAAATTGTGATTAATTTTCAGGAACTATACAACTGACATTTGGGGATAAGTTGCAAATCCATTTTCCATGCTTGAATTCTTACTAAGTTCCTCTGGACTTTTCATTTTGCTAAATTTTTGTGCAATCTTCTCTTAACCTACCTCTGTTTTTATCTAAAACCCATTCTGATATAATGTTGAAGATTAAAATTATATATATAATACTTTCTGGTATAATCTAAATAAAATTTTTTTCTTTTATTGGACATATATTTCTTTGCTATACTTATAGTCAGTGTTAAGATAAAATATTACAATTATTAAAATAATAAACTGATTCTCTTTCCCTTACCATCTGCCATTTTCTGTGTCTGTGAATTCTGAGGTGCCCTTTGTAGGCATGTAGGCAGGTGTGCAACCTTGAACATCATGACATGGGTGAAGATTGAGCTATTTTAAGATTTCTTCAAATCCTTTTATATTTATAGCAAGTATAGCCTTATTAAATGGAAAAATAACATGTTTGTAGTGTCAGGTGGACATAGCAACTGACATTGAACTATCAAAAGGACCAGCTCTTAGCTCAGTGGAGACAATGATGATCACAAGGACACACAACTTAAACACTTGGGGTTCTATCCTTAGCTTCCCTTCCCAATGTCATCCTGCCTTCTGAATGTCAGGTCTTGTTCGAGGCTTTTTCCCACTTTCCCTTCTAGTAGATTTAGTGTGTCAGGCCATATGTTAAGATCTTTGATCCACTTGGACTTAAGTTTTGTACAAGGTGATAAGTATGGGTCTAATTTCATTCTTTTACATGTGGACATCCAGTTGGACCAGCATCATCGGTTGAATTGGTTGAATGCTGTCCTTTTTCCATTGCATGATTTTGGCTTCTTTGTCAAAAATTAAGTGACCATAGGTTTGTGGGTTCATTTCTGGGTCTTCAATTCAATTCCATTGATCCACTGGTCTGTTTCTATCCCAGTACCATGCTGTTTTTATTACTATTGCTCTGTAGGACAGCTCGAATTCGGGGAAGGTGATACTTCCAGATGTTTTCTTATTATACAGGATTGATTTAGCTCTTCTAGGATTTTTGTTATTTCATATGAAGTTGAGAATTTCTTTTTCCAGGGCTATAAAGAATTGTGGTGGTGTTTTGACAGGAATTGCATTGAATCTGTATATTGCTTTGGGGAACAGAGCTAAACAGAGAATTCAAAAAGGAGGAATCCCAAATGGCTGAAACACACTTGAAGAAATGCTCAGCATCATTAATCATCAGACAAATGCAATTCATTACAACTCTGAGATTCCATCTCACACATGTCAGAATGGCTAAGATCAAAAACTCAAATGACAGCACATGCTGGTGAGGTTGTAGAGAAAGAGGAACACTTCTCCATTGCTGGTGGGAGTGCAGGCTTGTGCAACCACTATGGAAATCAATCTGACAATATCTTACAAATCTTGGAATAGTCCTACCTGACATACCACTTCTGGGTATCCACCCAAACGATTCCTCACCAAACCACAAGGATATTCCTCATCTATATTCATAGCAGCCTTATTTGTAAAAGCTAGAAACTGGAAACAACCCAGATGTCCCTCAACCAAGGAATGGATTAAAAAAACAAACAAACAACAACAACAACAACAAAAACTGTGGTACATCTACACAATGGAATACTACTCAGCATCAGAAACAATGAACTCATGCCATTTGCAGCCAAATGGATGGAACTAGAGAAGCTCATCCTGAGTGAGCTAACCCAGACTCAGAAGGATGTACATGGCATCCATTCACTTATAGTCAGATTTTAGCTATATAGTACAGGATATCCATACTACAACCAACACACCCAGGGAACAGGAACATACACTTTCTCTCCCTGGCAATGAGACACTTTTCCCTAGTGGTCCTGCCTTGTAGGCCCCCAGTGTATGAGGAGGCTCTTGGCCCTCATATGACTGCTGAAATGGACTAGGGGACTGTTATGTAGGGACACCCCACTCCAGAGGAGTGGGATGGAAGGGTTAGGGGGTAGAGGGTGGGAGGATGGGACTGGGAGGGGTGGAAAGAGGACACTGTGATGGATATGTAACCTGAAGTAATAAATAAACATAAAAAATAAAGTTAAAAATTTTTTAAAAGTTAAAAATTGAATTTTTTTAATAATTTATTTGTTATTTCTTCAAGTTACATCTCAATCACAATCCCCTCCCTACTCCCCCCTCCAGTCCCACCCTTCCACCCTCCTCCCCCTCAACCCCCACATCCTCTTCCCTCCTTTTTTTTTTTTTTTAGTTTAAGGTATTTCTTTTTTCCCCCCAACAGCTCTCCCTTTCAGTCCAAAAAAATGGTTCTTTTTCTTATAACTATAAATACAATACAAAACAACAGAAATAAATAGGCCACAATTATAAGAGTTATATGGCTTAGCATACATTCCCAATGTCCAGTCCATATGTATTTGGCACCTGACTTTAACATTGAAACACACTAGCCACCTTAAAAGTATATTAACCCATGTGGTTTCAGTCAACTAGAATGCACAGGTGTAGCGCATCGCCATTGTCACATAAAGTGCTGTTAATACTGTCCAGCCCTTGCCTTTTAGGTGTTGCCTGAGTCAGCCCTTTTGTTCTCTACAGGCCACCACAAATCCATTAGCGCTCAACTTCCACCACAAAACCTGCCTTTCCCAAGCTGACTTGGGAAATTCATTTTCCTACTGTACCTCCCACTGGTGGGGACCTTCCCTGGGTATCTGTGGTTAGCATCTTTTATGTAGTGGCAACTGCTGGGCTGAATGGATGCTGCATTTACACCTGGAAACCAATGTTGCTGCATTCCACTCTGAGTGCCAGATGCTGAGGAGTAGAGACAGAACCCTTGACTGACCAGGGGCTTCCTTGCTGGTCCAATCCAGGTCAGCCCTCCTACCCTGTCCAGGCTCATAAATAAAGAGGGTGCTCAAGGATTCAAAGGGAAGTTAATTGCTTTCCAGAAGTCTTCCTACCAGGCCTGAGGTTCCAGAGAACATCTGTAGCCATCTCCTGCTTAGAATCTTACACATCAAGCACAGTGAATGCCCTTAGTGACAGGTGCTACTCTGACCCACTTTCGGAGGTAATGCACCATGTCTGGTCAGCTCAGAGCCAGATCACCCTTAAAACATTTTAAACTTTAATGTGCCCCTATGTCACATGGAGATTTTGTAAAAAAAAAAAAAAAAAAGCAACAAACAAACAAACAAACAAACAAAAAACAAAGACTGCTGCAGACTCTGGTGCCACAGCCCTGGGATGAGTCTAGAGAGATTATATTCTAACAAGCTCCAGACAGTGCTGATGTGGCTGGTTTATGGACACACACAATGAATAACAAAGAGTCAGATGATGCGATTTTTATGACTAATGTTTATTTGTCTAATACTTTTGTATCAGTTGCTCTGTGGAAAATTTGATTCCTCTTTTTGGCAACATGTAAATGATCTGCATTTAATAGACTAAGAAGCTATGTGGAAAATTTTATATAAAACAGCACTTAAAGAGCTCACAATTCCTGACTTTCCTGTGTTTTACCCACAAGACCAAATTATTTCTCAATTTCATGCTGTGTGAGTAATAACCTAGAGCCATAAATTTTCTTTAAATCTCTAGTTACATTTTGCTTTAAATTCTTTTGTCATAGACAATCTCTTTTTTTTTTTAACCTCACTCCTATCTCAGGTTTTGAGATACATAGGCTCATGACTACTGAAATAGGCCTCATTAAATATTGACAAAGAGGATGATGATTAATGTTAATTTTTATATGCAAGGAATTAGGATCAATATGGAAGAAGGCATGTGGTCATAACACCTTAATTGTCTATAAAATGTTTCAATTCCTCTTGAAAGAAACTGATATGAAGGTTTTAAATACATCACAGTTAACAATTACATTGTAGGGGCCACCATACAAAACATACTAGATATGCGTTTAAAATGTCTGCCCTAGCAAATTCTGACCTTAGATAGTACCTGCATGTTAAATTTAAACTCTTTCTTTATATATAAAATTAAAAAAGAATTTAAATATATATAATAAAACATAATTAATATGCTATTTGGCTTGTTTCACAAGAGAACTAAAGCTCTATGTCTTGCATTTATCTATCTATCCTTTTTGATCTCTCATTACCCATGAATTTTAATGTGAAATTCACTGGACATCACACATATAGGAAGCTCTCAGAATCACAGTGACAAAAATCAAAAAGTGTATCACCCAATTTCATGCCTTTAATCTTTCTCTATTCTATCATTTGAAGAAGGTATCAATGTATATTTTGCAATAAATGTCTGCAGTAATCTTTATAATACTTGGTTACTGTTTCCTTCTAACTACTGATGAAATAAACAGAGAAAATAAATATATATAAATTTTGTCTCTAGAATCTGCAGTCCGTGTTCTAGCATATGCTAGCTGATGTTGCAATTCAATCCAAGTCCAAAGATATGAGAACAATATGTATTGTGTAATCAATCTGATGAGGAAAGGTTGAGCCCAGATTCCTAGTGATCCAGAATAGTAGATAATAGATTTCATGTATCAAGGGGAAGATTAAATTTGCTGCTGTTCTGCCATTTTATTCTCTCCAGGACTTCTGTGACTTGATTTGCTCCATATATGGGAGAGGATAACCATTTATGTACAGTCTAATGATTGAAATGCTAACATCAGCAAGATATCCTTAAAACCTACTCAGACCTATTTTTTTAAGCTATTGGTACAATTCTTAAAACTGTACAGATTGTGGTGATTTACTTTAACTCAAAAATACTAAAAACTTAAAATTGTGTAAGAAGGAGAACAGAGAATGAGACAGAAAGAGAAAAGAAAGAGGAGGTATCTTGCATGTTTTAAGCACCATAAAATAATTTTATATCATTTCTGTAATGGTAGAAATTCAAGACACATTTATTACCAATTTCTCCTGCTTAAAAGTAGAAATAGTTTGGAGAACAGCAAAAGCCAAAAGATCTGTAGTGAAAGCAAAAGTCTTCATAAAGAAGAAGGATTTGTTTTGTCACCAAAAAAACATGCCACCCATAGGACTGTATTCATTTAAAATCAAAGGTCAGCGTGTTCTAGTCATTGGAAGCACAAAAACAAATGAGACCTCTCCCTGTGTATTTATCAGCAATGCTCTAAAGTGTATGTATAAAAGAAAGGAAAGAAGGAAATCAACCCTACCAAGCAATGATAATGTCACATTCATGCAATCAATTAGTAAGTACAAGATGCAAGATATGAATAAGGTCTGTGAAGAATAGTCCCAGGGCATCACAAATCCAGGAAAAAAAGTTAATTTTCACAATTAATATGTATTTATAAAGACTTCAGAATTGAAGTTTGGTTTTGAGTGTGAATAGAGTTCAGATGAATATATAAAACCAGGTAGCTGGTATATATTGATAATCTGTTACTTATTGTTTTTATTAATATTATAATATAGTGTCTCTCATCATTCCCAATAAAGGCAACTCTGATATAGGACTAGAAGCTTCACTAGGCAAGATCTCTTGCCAATTTTCTCCCAGAACTGGCTGTGGTTAAAAATCCAAAAGATGAGATGCTGAACATCATCTGAACCACAGCACTGGAAATAACTACTCCTTCCTTGTCATTTAGAAGGTGAAAGAAACTTTAAGACCTTCCCCCCACCTTAAAACAAAAATAATCTTCCCAAAAGTAAATTTTATTCATCTGTGAATATTGAACATATATTTTATTTTTTCATGGTTGGAGAGGATTTGTCTGAATTTCTGTATGTGATGTAGGAGTGCAAAGCATAAGAAGCCAGGGAAGTATGATCTTAGCGTAGGTACTTTGTGAGGCTTAAGTCAGGAGGACTGGTATGTGCCCTTCCAAACACGTCTTCCTTATCTTCCTTTTCCAATAATGCTTGGAACAGACTATAGCCCAGGCTTCTTGCTTGATATTGAAGATGCCACTGCTGTTTTCTCCACTGAGTCATCAAGAACAATTTAATTGATATTACATATGCATCATGGAGATGTGCCACAATAAAGAACCTCATTTATCCTCTGATATCTGATGAAACAGTGAGATTCAATTTTTTTTTTTTTGGCTGCTAGACAGTGATTAAATTTGGTTCTTTTTTTTAAATTTAAATACTTTATTTTTTTTTCTTCAAGTTACATCTCAGTCACAAACCCCTCCCTATTCCCCCCTCCTATCCCACCCTTCCACCCTTTTCCCCCCAGAAGTTTCCCCTTTCAGTCCAACAGATGGTTCCTTCTCTTATAACAGTAAATATTATACAAAACAACAGATATAAATATGCCACATTTATGAGAGTTAAATGGCCCAGTATACCTTCCCAATGTCCAGTTTATACATATTTGGCCCCTGACTTTAACATTCTACTATCTAACCATCTCCATGAGTTTAAAGGTCTATATCTGACTCAACATTCATACTAACTTGCAACACACTTTTAAGAGTATCTTCTTAGATCTATAACACCCTCTTGATTCCTAAACAACTCAAAATTTAACTATGAGACTCTAGCTGTCTATTCTTCAACCACCTCAGAGACCTGAGAGGGATAAATATATCTGCTTATATAGGAAGTGCAGGGCCTGCAGCTTCCGAAACTAAGAAATGACATACCAATGACTGCCTGGACAGTTCCCATTTTCTCTCCATACATTCCTGCATCAGTCTTCAGCCTTTGGTCTATTCTACTCCAAGTAGAAGATAAGCATCGAAGAATATCCACTGTAAGATGGTTGAATTAGTGGCATGACTATCTCTTGGCATGAAAAAACCCCTTGCACCAACTGCAGACAGACTGCTGTCCAAAAAGGACAAAACTTGTTAGCAGGGAAGTCGATAGCCTAACTCTGCCAAGACAGGGTAGGTAAGTCCTTCATAATCCCTGCTCTACAACAAATGTCTGTTAGAGAAACAGGACCCAAAGATTAAATTGGTTCTTAGCACTATGAGTTTTTATGAGGCCTATCTGATTTTTCTTGAAACCTACATATGTGCAGAATCCTTAAAGTTCTGGAAAATATTCATTCTTGCCCAACAATCCAGGCACTATCAAGTAATAGAAATTCCACAAAAATGGAAGTTATTAAATTTTAAAATAATGAATTTCTTTATTAAACTGTTTATACCATTTACTTTATATATAAATGTCAATTTCTGGGCTTGAGGTGCCTTGTGACTTTTCATGAATGTTTGCTCAAACTAAGCAAATCTTTAAAGTTGTCAGAGTGACTGTAGTAGTGTACATATCAATGAACAGAAACCCATTCTTCTGCTCTGTAAGTTACAATCTGCTTTGCTTAGCTGCCCCTGGGTTGGAGGTATGGGATACTGCTCCATTATATGGATGGGTGTGTCGAATGTTAAAGTATCATAGTCAAATTAGAATGATTGTTTCTGTAATCCTGATCAGATAGACCTAGGCTCAAAAATCAGTTGTTCTTGCACTGTGAAACTGATTCTTGAGTAGCTGGCTTTCATTATATTTGACACAACTATTGATGATCTACAAATCACAGGTCTTTTCTTTACTTATGCATGATAATGACTTCAATGTGATATGTACTTTTCTACCAGAATAAATTTGGGGCTTTTAAAAAATAAGTATTTCAAAGATTTATTTCAATAAATTTGGTCTGAATAATGTCTGGATGGTGTATTATTACCTCTTGTTCTATTAATATAAGTTATGACTTATAATTAGCCAGGTTGTACGTAATTTGTAATTTCAGAATGTGCTACACACACAGAAATGTGTTTGAAAACTATGTCTATATAACATCTACAGACCAAGTAAGATGATATTTTTAAAATGGGCCCACTTAAGAAGTCTCAGAGTTGACTATAAGCTCAAATATTTGTCAAAAACTTTAAATTGCATACTTATAGCTCTCTTGACCTTGCTGTGAAAGCAAGGAAATCTACTTATGATTCGAAGCATTTTTGTATACCATTAGCATAAACATGGAATTGTTTTGTTATTTATTTCACTAATAGCTTAGCCTTTTTAAAAACCTAAGCCTATAGTAATATTGAGGCAAGGACAGCCAACAGCCCTTATTTCCTTTATGGAAGAACTAATTAATCTGTGAAGGATATAGATGATTAGAATTGCAATGGGATAAATTGGAGTTTCAATGTATATGCTTGTCATCATGTTATCATTCAAATATTTTATGTAGAAATTAGCAAAAGCATAGGTTGAGATCTGAACACCTTCAAATTGCTGACTAGAATGTATGTGATTGATGACTAAGCTAAGAACTCAGGCGTGGGAAGGGAAGGAATTTTATGCACAGGTTGAAATAAATGGATAGAAAATTAAGACTCACATTCAAGTAACAGTTATAAAAATGTTTTACTGTAAAATACCATGAAAGTCAATGATTAGGGTAGAAATTTTCAGCCAAATAAGGTAAGCTATACCAAAGGCTTCACACTGCCATACCTTCAAAGACATTGAAAGGTTACTAAAAGGGAACAGAATGTATTTGTGTTTAGTAGGAGTATTTTGTTAAAGTCTATTTTTATTTTTGCTTTTATTCATGTGTAGGTCTTCCACATATGTGCATGTTCCTGAAGAGACCAGGAATGCCTCAATATGCGTGTTGTGAAAGAAACTGAGGTCCTCTGGAAGAGCAGCAAGTGCTCTTAGCCATTGAGGTGTCTTTCCATCCTAAGTAGAACTACTCTGATTGTAGAACCTGTCTCATAGCTGTTTGAAAATGACTACAAGCAGCTTTGATGATTTATGTATGTATTAGTGATTCAGAGAGGTAACAGTGGAATTACCAAGCATTAAATAGATTGCCAGTATATTTCAGAAAAAAAAATACCCATCAAACTTCAGTATGTGAATGCTGCTGAGGAAAAGGGAGAACTCCGATGTGTCTATATTTCTGGTTTAAGTTCCTGTTGGGATACAATCTGTGTGGCTCGCTGCTATGAGGAATTATAACAAGCAAGCAGGTTTGCAAACCAGGGCAGTGATGTAATAGGACTTAGAACTTCCAAAGGGAAATCTAGACAGAGTGAACAAGAACATTTCACTTGGTCCTGTCAGCTCCTTCATCTGCCAACTACTGCCAGGGAAATCAAATACTTACCTTCTTTACTTTCTCCCTTACTATAAGAAGATATTTTTTAAGGTTGGAGGGAGGAAATCTGAAAAGATTTGGAGAAGGGTGATCAAGATCTGAATATAGTGTATAAAAACCTATTTGCAATAAAAGAAAAATAGAAAAAAAATAAATGAAGTAAGCTTATTGCCAGAAAAGAAAGTAAAACTACCAATTCTTATTTTTCCTTTGGGTCCTCTTCTTCTTGCTAATCATTACCAAGACATCATGGACAGATTGTCTACCATTGCCTGATTCAACTATAATTTCCCTTGAGGTAAGTCTTCTGCTTTCTCTAGACAAGAACAGAAATGTTTCTAGAAATAAAGGTTATGTAACATACCTTCAATTATTTTTAAATATAGATAGTGATGGAAAAGAGTTCACTGTCAGTATGCAATTAGGAAAATAGCAATTAGATATAACAAAAAAGTAGCTTAAATATCAGACTAGCATTGTCTTTGTGTGATCCACCATTTCCACTCCTAAATAATTCTTCTATACAAGAAACCACAAATACAATAGACTAATATAATAAACAACTTCAAGGAAAAATATTTGAGCTGCTAGTATGAAAACAAAACCATTTAAAATTAGGATAAAGTCAAATATTTAAATTAAATAGAGATGCCAAGCCAAATCATTAAGGGTTTGGAAGGTGTTTAAGGCAGTTTTACAAACCATAATTCCACCAGTATCTCTAGGTCAGAAGGGCCATCCCACAACATAGCAGAACACATATTTGTTAGCAGTTTGAAACTTGACAAAGCAAATTTATTGACCAGGGAGCAGGTTAAAAAATGTTGTTACTGTCTAAATTGAGACTTTGAAGGTTTCCTTTGCTCCTCAACTACAAAGACCTAGTAGAACTTCACTTCTCTGCTGTATACATGAAGAGCATTAGTATTTTGGCTCTTAAGTTTGTTATTTGAAAAGTCTGTAGTCTGAGCCAGGAATATCTTGGGTGCTTGAATTAGTTCCCAAATGTACAGAACTCCTCTCAAAGAGCCAAGGGTTTTAATTCAAGTGCAGTCTGATTACTTGAACTTCTTGGCAGTTCCACCCTCCAGCCTTAGAGAAGATATGCTGGAAGTAAGAAGAGAAACAAGGCAGAAAAAGCTTCAGACTTGGTTTTAAACCTTCACATATGCTTAAGACTAATACCTAGTTTGCTCTGTGTTGCACTATACAGTTTTCTATTATCTCAAACTGCCTGTACAATGGGATATATCCCTGTCTGCTGACAATTTGCTCAGCTTCTGATTACAAGCCATAGGTAGTGAAACCAGTTGTGTCTTGCATCAACTACAGTGTTTCTCCTGATATTGATAAATGTGAACACATTATACTAAGCAAAGTTACTCTCTAAAATGGTCTAACACCAAAAAGATATAGCAGTTTATAATTGAAGATGAAAATGGATGGGATGCTTTCCTCCTCTGAATAAAAGGGGTAGACTTGTGACTGGAATGTATCCTCCATAGTTCACATGTTAGAAAATGTAATGCCGAAGTCATGATGGTGACATTTTGCAGTAGGTGGAAACTGAGACTAGATGGGATCAAGAGTGTGAGACACTTAATGTACTGTTAACAGCTTTATACAAGGAAGAGACACCTGCCTTTGCATGCTCCTGTTTCCTCTATGGTGTCTTGTCTACCATACAATGCAGTACATAGGTTCTTCCCAGAGACCTGCACCATGTCCTTGGACTTGACAGTCCCTAGGAATATAAGAAATACCCATTGCTTATAAATTAACCTAGTACCACATACTGCAAGATAGTTGCACAAAATTGACTGAGATAGTATGGTAAAATGGAGCAAAGAAATGTATCTGATCCCCTAGACAATATTTATATAATCCAATGCCATTCACTGACCTGGAATGTTTTTGGAACAGATTGTTGAGTTGGAAGATTTAATTTTTTTTCTTAGAACCCCATTTACCTAGTCTTTTACAAATTTGTGAAAATTCATTTTCTTGTTCAGAAAATGTTTATATTGATAAAAATCAGATTCCTCGACTATTACTGCCACCTAGTATGTTCGGTTAATCTACCTGGATATTGATATTTATAATACCAAATGAACAGATACTAATATATATTATCTAATAGTGTAGCTAACATAGCAAATGTTAATTAATTTAGTTTAATTTCATCCATATACTTTGTATAAGAGTCATGGGAAGACCTGTGGCCAAGGACAAAGCCATGGCTGACACCAAGTGTTCCAAGGTAGCATGCAAGATAAGGAAAAAGAAGCACATTTTTGAAATGCTCACACTTGCCAGAAACTACATATTTTTATGAATATGTTTTAAATTTACTTATTTTAGTTTACATGTGTTTGTCTATGTGTGTTGGTATACATGTGCCACAACAGTCTCAGTCAGAGAACAACTTGTAGAAGTAATTTTTCGTCTTCCACCATGTGGGTTCCAGTGACCAATCTTAGCATTGTCAGTCTCTAGGGAAAGCATGTTATTGAGATGAATCATCCCACCAGTCATGTCGGGGTATTTTTATGGTTTTCACCTAAAAGCCCAAGTTAAATGTAGGTCAAAACTCAATGATTGTCATTAGGTTTCTAGGATTGGGGAAAAGATAATGTGCATGTATATACATGGTATACCCAAAGGAAGTATATGCAGAAAAACCTTAGTAGGACAAGAAAGTGAATTCAAGCATGTTCATATGTCTATGTCTGTTTTCCCTGCTTATGATGAAGCAGACCTCACAAGATTTCCTACTTAGTGTATTTATGTAGCTAGAGGGCAACCTGAGCTGCTCTAGTTGTCTGAAACATTATATGAAATATGTTTAAACAATTTAGCAGCTTCCTGTTGCATAACTGCATAACACATAGTAGCGCTTTACACTGTGAGTTGGTTCTAGAATTATAAGTGAAAAACAAGAGAGGAATGAGAGAGCTGCAGGGTGATTGTTATTCTACAGTCACTGGTTCTGTTCAGGCAGGTGGCAGATCATTAATTTTAGGGTCTCATCCCTAAAGATGATTTAAGAATTCTCACAAAAGAGCGAATGTTAAGAATCCAGATTAGAGCCTAATTAAGGCTGAAAGTCTTGCTGTGTGGTAAGTCTTTCTGGCAAGAGTCTCACCTGTTTGATGCCAAAATGTCTGCACCTGTAGCACCTGTTATGGACCAGAGTTAGCACAAAGGGTGATAATGAGGAGAAGCGTAGAGAACTCTCATCCCTGAATTCTTGATTTCAAAATAGGTTACTTAATAATGGTGGCATCACACATTTTAGATATATTATACAAACAGGGTAACTTTTTGCTTGGTTTGTGGTTAGCTGAATTGAGTTTTCCTTATCTCTTAGGATGTCTATTATGCTTCCTTTGCCCAAATCCATTTATTTATTTTCTTTCTCACTTCCTTTCCTGTAGCTTTCGTTGAATACCAACTTAGCACATCTTAGAGCAGGATTATTGTACTTCTTGAGCCGTCCACTTGCAAAGAGGGTAAATGAAGAACACTACCTACCCGTGAGGTTGTCAATAGCATAAACCCTAGACTTAATCACAAAGCCGGTTGTACATAGGCTGCATCATTTGACAGAATATCAACATTCCGTTCTCACTGATAGCACTCATCCCTGAAATCTCTACCCGATTGCATGACCTAGTCTATATTTCTTCATGCTAGCCCTATTACAGCCAAAATTTGGCCCATGATTTTACCCTAGTCTATAATATTTGGTACATCCACAGTTCCTAGATTATTTCTAGAAACTTGGAAGCTAAAATGTAAGATCATAGAACTTTATGTCATAATGAATTTAAATATCACATGACATGTAAAATACTATAACATTAATACAGAAGTATATTAATGATAAATAACATCAATTGAGCGTTTATATCCGAAGCTTACAGTGGGCATTTTCTAAGAACCTTACCTTGACACAGGTAGTGAAGATGCAGACCAATCCTGTTCCTCCTCATGGAAAGCTTATGAACATCACATTGTTTTTCTAATGTTTTACAGAAGGCTTAGCCATGTCATGTCCAGACTTCACTCCTTCCCATCTTTTTTTCTGCCTCCTCCTCGGGAATGTTCTATGAGCCTTGACAGTGGGGTCATAAAGATGGACCATTTAGGGCTGGATGCATTTTCTTCTTCTAATCACTTTGATCAAGGATGCCTCTCTATATTGCCCACTGCACAAAGAAGCTTCTACAGACAAGTGAGAAAAACAGACTAGGCCCTTAATATAATATTTAGAAAACAATTTGATGGCATGACAATTTATCTAATATCTATAGCATGTTCTATACTATGGCTTTCGATCTTCTCAGATGTGGAATTTAGACAGCGATACAGTACTAGACATATAATTCCCTCATGTGCAGCATGTCTCAAATCCAAAGACAAAGCGGTTTGTTAGCCCAGGACCTTATGATGAAATCAAATAAATGTTAAAGACAAAGGAGGCAAGATGAACTTATAAAGTCAGAGATGATTTAACGTATTCAAGGAGTTTTACCAAATGTCCAACACCAGTCAGCAGCTTTATTTGTTCTGAAATTATCAGACTCCTCACCCAATTATTATATGGTAATTTTGGGTGTAGGTATATGTGATGATTATTAGAAAAAAATCAACTTTAGGAAAGATGGGAACTATGGATTTGTTTGCTTTTTTTTCTAAATAAGGCTTTTTAAAGGGTGTTCCTTTTCCTCTGGTTGTGATTACATATTCTGACAAAAGTATCTTATGGAATATGTGCAATTCAAGTATACATTCCATTTTGGTGGGGCTGTCAAGACTCCAGTTCTCTGAAGCAGCTGGATATATTGCATTCAAAATTAGAAATCAGAGAAGAATATTGCATATAAATGCTCACTGCCTTTCTCCTTTTGTGTGTCCAAAATCCTAACTTGGTAACGACTCTATCCATGCAGTTGGATTTCCCCTCCTCAATTATTATAATTAAGATAATTCCCAGCAAGCATGCTCAAAATGATTCAATCAACCATTTAAACTGTGGGTCAAAAGTGCAGCTGTTTTCTCTGATCCTAGGTTTTCTCATCTCTGGATTATGATGTCATTTTCCTCAAAGCCACCATGAAATTCAGAGATCAGATTGAGAAAGGATATTTTAGTAACTTATCTATTTCTATTGTTGTGATTTTTAAAAAGCCATAACAAAGGCAACCTAAATCAAGTGTTTAACTTGGCATATGGTTTCAGAGGTTTAGTGTCCATGATCGTGTAGCAAATGGTCATCTGAGAGCTCACATCTTTCTCCACAACCATGAAGCAGAGAGGGAACATTGGGACTCACAGAAGTCTTTTGAAACCTCAAATCCTGCCTCCAGTGACACACCTCCCCCAACAATGTCACACCTCCTAATTTTTCTCAAACAGTTCCACAAACTAGGTACCAAGTACTCAACAATACAATCCCAAGGGGGCCATTCTCATTCCATATACCTCCAGGAGCAGTCCCAGAACGTGGAACTTTGTGGGTTCTCAGAAAATGTAGGCAAGAGACTCCAGCTTCTACCCCTCTTTATAATGAACTCCTAGGGTTTTGAACCTATCTGATGCTTTTATAGGAGCACTCAGTTTACTTAACTGTGCTATGAGTGACTCTCAACCAATATATTAATAACAGATAATTTTTCTTTAGGTGACTAGGATATATAGTGGAAGAACATCTATTACTTATTAAAAAATGAACAAGGCATTGGAAATGATTACTTGTGTTATGTTATTGTTTTGAAATTCACCTCCTTTTACATGATGTTTAACCTATTTGTGCTGTGGCAAACTATAAATAATATAATATGTATTATTTATAATATATGTACTATTTGCACTATATATATAGTATAACAATATAATATATATTATTTATAGTATGTATACATATATATGTATGTATATATATTGTGTTTGTATGTCTAAAATACAGTGAAGGATATAAACAACATAAAATTGTTTCTTACATTTCTGGAGATGGGTATGTGTAATATGGTGCTGACAGATCTGCGCTGTTCATTATACTAAAGCCAATCATTAGGGTATGTTTTCCGGTATTTAGAGGATAGTTTTCTATTGTATCTTCACATCACAAAATCAGACAGAGACAAACCCATGTCTCTCTCTCTCTCTTTTTCTCTCTCTACTCTCTCTCTCCCTCACTCTCTCTCTCCTGTGTGTGTGTGTGTGTGTGTGTGTGTGTGTGTGTGTGTGTGATCTTTCTTTTCTTTAGGTCACTCACCCCATTCATAAGGGCTCAAATTTCCCAATATAATTACCTCCATAAGCCCCTTCTTTTATACTTCCTCACTGAATAAAAAGTGCCTTTAAAATATGCAGATAGCACAGAGGGAGAATTTTATTCTAGCTCTGCTTATTTTAAGGCACATACATTTTCATAAAATCATCATGCACTTTATTAATAATCATTGCTTATACCTTCATAACATCTTCACTTGAAACTCTTTCATAAGGAGAATGGAAAAGGAAAGGGGAGAGAAGATTGGCATAATCTACATGAAGTTAGAAAGTAAAGTAGTGGAAACAGGACTGAAACTCATGTCTCCTTTGTGTTCCTGTCAATATAAGATAGTGGTCATTGAGGTGAAACTTTTATTTTACTGAAAACATGAAGGCTGTATAATTAAAGAACATTTTTTAACTATATTCCATCGGCCTCTCTGCACTAAAACATCAAAGACAATACTGGTCTTCACCACTCCTGACAGGTGGAGAACAAGAAAGGTAAGATGGATACCTTGAGAGTTTGCATTAATAAAAGTGCAATTATACTAGGCATGAAGAAGAGACATGCAGAGCAGATTTCTGTATTTAAATGAATTGTTTTGTAATGCAAATTAGCACACTGTGCACTAATGAAGTGAATTTTTTTAACTGCTCAAGTCATTTCTGGTTATCATTAAGCCATAGAAACCTTATGAAAAGAATTTACAACTGAAGATGCTGAATAAAACAAGGTGATGAATAAAACAAACCCATTATAAGTTTACCAAGTTGATGCAATTCAGCTATTGAAAAGTAAACTTGTTGTTAGGTTTTCAGAGTCCATATTGTAAAATGGAAATAAAGGAAATGGCCTTGGCCTGTGAAGAAATTACTAACACACGTTGCACAGTGTTTCATTGAAGTCAATTACTAATAAAATGACTTTCAATTTGTATAATAATTCTCTCAGACATAATTCAATGAATACCACCAAAATATAATGCATTGGGGCATGAATATAAATATAACTGGATACCACACAGATTGTACCTCTGACACAAAGAACTCCAAAGTTCTAGTATTTTGACAAGTATCTTGTGAAGACAAGGTACTTTGGAAAGAACTTGGTTCCATAGGAAATACCCTACATGCTTCTCCCTAACAATGAAGAAGGTTTTACATTGAGGATAGGTTTTGCTTTCATGCATGGAGTGTGTGAAGCTCTAAACTATATGAGCTTGAATATTCCAGTAAAAAAACCTCCAAAAATGTGATAGAAAAAAGTATGAACATAAAGTCCATGGATGTGTCGTAAGGGAAAGGGTAGGGAAAGAAGAGGACATGAAACTGGAGAGAGATGAAGTCCGGATAAGAGTATGGATCAAGTGTCATATTATAGGATTTGAGTTTCTTATTGAATAAATTGGGAACTCACTGATATATTCGGCAGGATATAAATAAATCAAAATTGCCTTGCAGAGAGATCACTACGTCTTTGCAATAAGACAGGCTGAAGTGAGCTGGGACTAGGAGAAGGTATCACAGGTGACAATGCCCATTATTTTTAGTGAAAAGAGTTGTGTACATTTGAGAAATTAGTAATAGGAATGTAACTGATATGGGGGAGTGATATATTTGGCATCCACAAACACCTGGTGCTGTGACGAAATGGGGATGTAGGAAAATGTTAGCTGTCCAAACTTCAAAACCTAGAACTCTTGAGACAGCAAGATCATTCGATCCCCTGCATGTGAGAACAGCCAAGGCCATGCAGTGGAATCTCACCTCAGCATAAATTAAATCTATGAGTAAATGAGTGTTCCTCCAAATGTCAGATGCTGGTGTCTTATTGTGAAGTAGAGTGGAGGATGACAATTACCTCCACCACTCTCTAACTTTAACTGGGATCTTTAGCCAGATCTAGAAACAAACTAATTAAGTTAGTTTGTTTATTAATGAGAGAAAAGCACTTATCTTCATTTTATATACACATAGGAAATATCACAAAACGACAAAAGTGTAGAGGAATAACTTAGCACAAAATTATTTTGTAATTTATAAAGAATAATAAACATAAGAAGACATTACACTATAAAAAGAATTTAAAGAGCTGAGGAGATTGCTCATTTAGTAAAGCGATTAGGTATGCACGGATGTGGACATTAGTTCACACAATTGGATTTGAAATTTGATAATACATAGAAGAATCATTAAGAAATTAATATGTGTAGTATATGTAATAAGCAAATAAATATTAAGAAATACATATAAGTGGTATAACGTTAGTGCAGGAATAAATGTTAAGAGAATGAGATTTTTTAAAGTTTATTTATTACTTCAAGTTACATCTCCATCACAGTGCCCTCCCACGACCACTCCCAGCTCCACCCTCCATCTCTCTTCCCCTTCTCTCAGAACTCATGATTCCTTTTTTAATAATTAGACCACAATTATGAAAATTATAAGGTATAACATACATTCTCAATGTCCAGTCCATACATATTTGGCAATTGATATTAATATTCTATTATCTATCTATCTCCAAGAGATTAAAGTTCTATACTTAACTCATTTTCCATCCTAACTTCTATTACTAGGCAATAAAGATCCATTTGGGAAAGTCACCTTCAAATCCTATGGTAAGATAACAGCACTTACTATCCCAGACTGAGGATTAATGCTTAATGGATAAAAATTAAAAATTAAAAAAACCCTCATTCTCATGTTTTTAGGTTGGTAATGAATGTGGGAATGAGGTTTATTATTATTATTATTCACTTATCTCCATTGAGCACTAACCCTAAGTCTGGGGTAATAAGTGCTGTTATCTTACCACAGAATTTTGAAGACAACTTTCACAAATTAATCTTTATTGCCTTCTATAACTATGACAAGGCTGATCAAATACATTCTTTTAGAACTACAGTAGCTCAGATATTTTCAACTCAAAATAATATACCAAGTCATCCAATATGGACTTTGTGTTGTATTTCACTTTTTTAAGAACTTGAAAGACAATATTTTAAGTAAAAAGATAAACAACATGAGAGAAAAGAAAAACAAACTTCTTTGTATCTGTAAGATAAATGAGAAGACTAGGCTGATTGGTCATTTCCAGGTAAGAGAGACAAGTTAGAGTGAGGCATCAACACTCACAAACATCTAGACATTGCCATGGGTACTATTCATATGTTACTGACAAATTACTGGAATCTCTGCATCGAGAATTCTGATAAATAAAATCAAAAGGGGTGTTCATACATAGGTCAAAAATCAAGTGTCAAAAGCCGGGCGGTGGTGGCGCACGCCTTTAATCCCAGCACTTGGGAGGCAGAGGCAGGCGGATCTCTGTGAGTTCGAGGCCAGCCTGGTCTACAAAGCAAGTCCAGGACAGCCAGGGCTGTTACACAGAGAAACCCTGTCTCGAAAAACCAAAAAAAAAAAAAAAAATCAAGTGTCTATAGGTGTGTGGCTTTATTTCTTGTTCTTCGATTTGATTCTCTTGATCAACCTGTCTGTTTCTATGCCAATACCATGCAGTTTTCATTACTATTGCTCTTTAGTATAGCTTAAATTCAGGGATGGTGAAATCTCCAGATGTTCTTTTACTGTGCAGGTATTTTAAGTATTCTGGGTTTATCATTATTATGCCTGAATCCTACTCAGAAGGGAAAATAGAATACATAGCTGAAGCAGATGATGTAAGAGAACTGGGTAGGAGAGGGATAGAGGGGTAAAGGAGGCAGGAGATCAGTTGTTGGGAGAGCAGGGTGGTGAGAGATTTGGATAGAGATGGGACGCAGGGAGAAGGGGATTCTCTGAGACAAACTGGAGCCTGGGTAGCCCACTGGGAAGACAAGGGAGTGACTCTGTCTGAAAGTGTAGCAGAGGGGCATTTGGAGACTGATGAGGCCTCCCCTCTAGCTAGGTTGGACTTTTAGTGGAAGGAGAGGCTCACTAACCCACTCATAATCCTTCAGCTCAGAAATTGTCCTGTATGCAGGATGTACAGGGATAGGGATGGATGGAACAGAGAGTGAGGGAATGTTCAGCTTAAGTGGCTGAGCTTGTGGAGAGAGCCAACACCTGTCACTCTTGATGATGCTCTTCTGTGCTTGCAGACAGGAGCATGGCTTAACTGTCCTCTGAGAGGCTCCATGCAATTGAGGACCCAAGCAGATGCTGAGACTCATGGCTAAGCATTGGGCATTGGGTGGAGTGTGTGTCATCTTGTAGAGGGGAGAGGAAGAAATGGATGGACCTGGAGGGGACAGGACCTCCACAGGAGGACCAGAGAATTCAACTGGCCTGGGCCCTTGGGGACTTGCAGAGATAGAAGCATAAATCAGGGAGTGAACATAGACTTGATTTGGGCTCCCTACACATATGTAGCTAATGGTAAGCTTAGTCACCAATGGTGAGTCCCCTAGGAAGTGGAGCAGGGGCTATCTCTCACATGGACTCTGATGCCTGCTTCTTGACCACTCCTGCCTGGTGAAGCTGTGGCGACTGGCCTCAGTGGAGACAGTGGGTGGAGGGGGTGGGGCTCAGCCCTTATATATCTGGGCATACTGGGGTGGGATGGTATGGAGTGGGAAGGGGGAGGGCATTCCACTTTTCTGGGGAGAGAGGGTAGGGATGAAAAAGAAGGGGCAAGAGAGTGGGACCCTGGGGAGGGGAAGGAGAGAGGGGCTTATGATCCTGATGTAAAATGAATGAACAAATAAACTCATAAAAAAGAAAAAAGGTTCAAAAAGCACTTTCATAGAAAGTGCCTGAAGAATCTCAGAATGAAGGCATTAACAGAAGCACATGGAGCAAAGACACTGTGGGGATCAGAATGAGCAGAGGAGAATATTCAAGAACTTGTGTATTTCATGTCTAAGGTAACATCATTTGCATGTAATTCAGATAATTTTATTTTCTTGTCTGATTACTCTTGCTAGTACTCCACTACCAGGGCTAGTAGATAGGAGTCCTATGAGTCAGTGATTTTGCTTTTTACTGAACCTCGGTAAAAGAACTTCAAGATGTTCACCATTGAATATAAACTTAAGTGCATATTCTGCAGACATAGATTTTATTAATTTGGGAAATTTCCTTCTGTACACAAATGATTCAATATTAAGTAAGAAGAGATGTTAAAAAACTTTGAATAATTTCTACATCAATTGAGGTAACTGGCATTTTTCTTTTTCCTTTATTTTATTATTTTATGTATTATTGCCTCAAGTGTATCTGTATACAACATCTGTATCTGGTGACCTACAAACCCACAAAAGGGAAAAAGGGAGCAACAAAGGAAACATCATGTATTGTGGTGGGAAAATAGAAACTTTTCCAATCAGGAATGGGAAAAAAATTCCCCTTGTCTGTACTTTTCTCAATATTATCGGTGAAGCCTTACATGCTGCAGTGAGACAGGCGCATTACTAACATTTCACTGCTTTGACAAAATGCCCTAGATAAACAACTTTAAGGGAGATAAGCTTATTACATGTCATGGTTCCAGAAACTTCAGGTAGTGGTTCTTTGACTAGGTTGATTTCAGGACTATGACATGGTACTACATCATAGCAGGAACATGTGGTGGATAAAATGCACTCAGCTTAGGGTAGCTGGGATCAGAGTGGGACAGAATTTCTTATAACAAATCTGTTCTCCCAAAGCCTGCTAGACTGTGAATCCATCAGTGGGTTAGCTTGTAAATCAGATCATTTATGGTCAATTCATTTCCTAAAGGCTCCATCTTTAAATATTACTACACTGGGGACAAAACTTTCTACACACTGATTTTTGGAGGCATTTTATGCCCAAACAATAAAGGTATAATGATATGCAGATTGAGAAGGAATGCATACAACTGTCCACCAATGACATAATTACCTCTGTAGACTATCCAAAAGAATTGTCAAAATCCTGGCCTGAATGAATAATCATAAGAAAGGTTTAAGATAAGAGATTAATATGCTAAGTTGAATGCATTCTTACATATCAGCCCTGGACAAATGAAATGTAACCTTTAGTAATGACATTAGCTTCCACATATAAAATGTTTAGTTATAAATTCTGTAAAATGGGTTCATGATATTCATTAAAACACTACAAACTCAAAGAAGTAAAAGAATAGAAAATAATTCCATATTCATGGATAGAAGCCTCACTGGTATCAAGATATCTATCATTACAAATCCAAAGTATACCTTCAATATAATTAGAACATAAATATCACCAAGTTGTATTGTGAATATCATAAATGTCATCCTAAATTAATATGGAAAGGCAGAAAGTTTAAAAGAGTCAATATAATATTAAGAAAACAAATTTATATAACTGATGCTACTAAACTTGAAGACTTGAGGTTGATGAAAGGAAATACAAAGGGATCAAAACAGAAAAATAATATAGAGCCCAGAAATAAACATATACTTAGAAGAAAGCACATATATCATCTGTATGTATGTGTATTTCAAATATGTGTAATAAATAGATAAATTGTTATAGAAATGTTTCCTTGAAATAGAAAATATATATAAAAAACGTGTTACTGAAAGATTTATGACAAGGAGCAACAGCAACACATGGAGTAAACATAGTTATTTCAGTGAAAGTTAATGAAATGGCAGGATATTCACATGCTACACGCAAAGTCATGCACATATATAAACGCACAACATATATCATTTAAAATGTTTCCTCAAGAAAGAACATAGTTCTTACATATAAAATATGAAAGCGTGAAATTCCTAGAAGAATGATTAATAAGTATAATGACTTTGATTAAAGATGTGTTGATAACTTATGTAAAATATTCTTATCATTTCTTATTTGCTTATTTATTTTTAAGACAAGCTTACACTCTGTGGTCCAAGGCTGTCTGGAACAGTGTGTAACCAAAACTGCTATTGAACTCACAATGCTCCTCTTGTGTCTCATTCATGCTGGGGCTATGGGCACAAACCACTACACCAAATTATGACCATTTAGCTATAACAACAGAGACATTGTGAAAGAAGGAGGTGATAAAGTAGATTACATTAATGTTAAAAAATATTCTTTTCTTAAGCATGATGACTTAAAAAGAAATACAAAGCCATACAAAACCACCTGTATAATATTAGGTAAGAACCATGATATAAACTGTAGACTTTCTGTCATTATATGTCAGTGGGACCTGGTACCAGGGTATGCTAATAGTAAAGTCAACTGTGCATTTATGGGGACCAGGAACTTCTCCATGTTTCTGTTTCCCTAAAATCTATCTAAGCAAGTACCTGTAGTTGTATAAACTGATCTTCCTAAATTAGAGAAGAAATGTTTTAGAATCTACCTGAAAAGTACACATATGTTGATATAAAAAAAAAAAACCAGTCACCTGACTTCATCAGTTAAGCTGATTTACATTTGGGTTTATAGGCTGCTTAGATCAATAGTCCCATTAATTTATCTGATACTGATTTGACATTACCTGTGACTTACATCCCAGCCTCGAAGACCTTTATTCCCAAATAACCAAATAGCTGCACCTGTTTCAGAGATCATAATGCATGACAAGGTAGGCAGTGGAGAATTAAAACATCAAATCCAATAGCACTGTGGTGAATTCTATGGATATACAATTATTTTTAGCACAGCAGAGTTTGAACTGAGGTGCTACAATTTTTTCCTTCCTCTAGAAGTGTATATTGAATATTAATTTCTGTTCATGAATAAATGATAACTGTGAGTAGAGGATGAAGACACCTGTCATGTTGACTATGCTTCAAAATTTCTTAGATATGGTGACTGAAAATACCAAAATGTCTTTTTGTCTCAAACTTTCCCATGGCATTATAAAGATATGAATTGTTCCTGAATTTCAGCAGCTCATTTTCTCAGGTTTAAATAATAAATAATAAAGTGATTAGAACAGGAGCTTGAGTAATAATGAAAAGTTAAAACACAGTGATCTTTTGCCAGTCTCTCTTATGGTATAACACTCTCACATCTGTGCACCATTGTTCACACATAAAAGCTATCCATTTCATACTAATTTTATAAGAACCTGAAACCCCCTGAGTAACTGAATGATCTCCCCCATTATAACAACTAATATGGCATTTATCCTTTTAAGAGTCAGGAGGTCCTACAAAAATCCTTAAGAAAGAAAATATGTTATGACTTGGTGGCATTTTATAAATCTGATCTTAAAAGAAAATGAGTTGTTCTCACAGATTTTTAGAATTGTGAAGTAGAAATTGAATTTGGTTTATCTCATGATTTTTGTACCTGTGGAAATGCCTACATAGAGAAGCCTATGGTTTTGGCAAAGCTGAGTAGAGTGGAATTCAAAGCTGGGCAAAGACTTTCATTTTATCCCTTATGTGTTGCCCTTTTCCTGAACTCCATAGTGGTAACTGGTGCTTCCATATGAGGATATTCCTCTTTATTTCCAAAGAGGTTATACTAGTATATGTCCCCCTTCTTTCAAAGTGGACATCCCATTCCTTCTCTTTTAGATACCAATTATTATGCCTCCCTGCTGTTATCTTTTCAAAGCATTTCAATCTAAGTGTGCAGGTCTATTTAATATAACTGGTTTGTAAAATTGATTTTGATACAGTTAGAACATTTGAACTTCATTGCATGTATGATTTTCAGGCTGAACATGTCATGTTATTTTGTCTTTCTTTGATTCTCTCATGTTGTTCCTTTTCATTTTCTACAGTAGCTTCATTTTATCTTTCCAGTGCATATACTATAAAATTAAAATTTCTATTTTATCATAGTTCCTTCATATCTTTTTTTAATCCAAGCAGATACCACCTATTGTCTGAGAGCCTGTTTAAATTTTCCAGTTGCATTTTCTAATCTACATTTGTCTTGTCTATTGTAGACCTACAATGTAACTATGGACATCTTTTAAAGATGTGACTGTGTTCACATTCAACTTGCTATGTGAACTTATCCATGTGTCCTTGATCTCTACAGTTAGCATATACTGCTAACAGAGTATGTTGTCCCCCACTCTTCTTTATCACCTGTTATCTAATATGCTTCTGTTCTATTTGGATTATAGCTAGAATGCAAATACCAGAAAAATGCTTCCCAAGCTCTCCGGACTATATCATTTTATAAATTCATATGTTTTATTTGTAAATATAAAATTTTACACTGCTGTGAACAGATATTAATATCATTATTTTCTTTTTGTTTATGTCTGAAATGATCTAAGCTCCATAACATTATTCCATGTTTATGTTTCATTCCCATGTAAACCACTGGTACATTGTAAGAAGACATGTAACAAACCTTCAGGAAAATATTTATTAAAATACTGAATAAAGTTATTACTTAATGGGCAAATAAACTGGGGCCAGATAATTTCTCATAGTCTGTTTAAAATATTCAAGGCCACATGTAGCTCCTTGCAACATAAATTTTCTTGGCCATGATAACTATGTCCCACCATGGACTTTGTTCAGTTCTTCTTGATGTTCATCTCTGAAATGCATGTTCATATGATATTTGTATTATTTCCATTTTCTAAAAAATATTTTCTTTTTAAAATTCTACTATGCTCTCAAAGTTTTATTACGAAGTTTTTTTTCTGTTTTTGCATTTTGTTCCATCCTTTTGAACTATTTTCTAAGCCAGCATGGACAATTGTAAAAATATTCATATAATTTAGCAGTGTTTTCATCATAAAAGAGCAACATAGTTTAAGATGGATGCCTCAAGACAGAAGCTACACAGACAGAGTAACATTCTGATGTCTATTTATGATTTAATCCACAATATTGAAAATTAGCACAGTATACATATATGATATACATATAAATGTTATGTTTCTTTCCTCTTATTACCTTTGAATGCACACTTTTAACTAAAATAATAAAGTATGATACCTATGTTACATTATCCTATTTTTGCCCCATCATTTTATGAGAAAAATCAGAGATGGCACAGTCAGAAAGAATATGAGAATAGAATCAGAATGATAAAATTGTAATGCATATCTTATCATTTCACATGGGACCCTGAGTATGTCTATGACAATTTTAACATGTTGACATCCTAGCAATTTTCAAGTTATATAAAATAAACAGCACGTAAAAATAAAATTTTAACAGCATTCTAAATCAGTATGTATAAAGTAAACATTCCCACATCTTTATTAGCTTCTCTATACTTCTTAATATGTGGGTAAAACAATGATTTCCATTACATTACTTACATTTGTAATTGAACAAGACATATTGACCACTCTTAAGACCTTTGGGGGACATTAAGGAAACACCATAAGTTCAGAAGAAGGACTGAACAAGAGGAACAACCTCCCTTAGAAAAATGAGTACATCATTTAATTTAACAAAACAAAACAAACCTCTAATGGTTGAGTGAGAGAAGATAACCATGCAAAGACTTTAAATAAAACTTAAAAGGCATACTTTATATCATAAAGTGAATGAATGTACCAAACAAAACAATAAGAAAATAACTAGGATGAGTGGTAATAGAACAGGATATGGGTCCAAAAGGTCCCAACTATGAATAAGGTTAAAAATTGTTCTAGTAAAAGTTCATTTGGTTTCTGTTAATGTATGCCAAGAATGGACTATTTAGAGGTATTGAAAATATAAAACCAGGAGCTAGAGAGATGGCTAAGTGGGCAAGAGCATTTGCTGTGCAAGCATCAATGTGTGGAACTGAGTACGAATTTCCAAAATATGCATTGTAGCTTTGTTGCTGAATAAAATAGACTTATGTTTTTATTTCTTACATATTTAGTTTGTTGTTATTATTGTAAAGAACAAAAATTGAATTTTTGACCTAACAAATATATAATAATCATTCTAAACCTTCATATGGTTTCAAGCAACTATTTCATTCTTGGTGTTTCTGAGTGGAAAACAAAACTTTAATATGAAGTTTCTCAAGATGAGAGCAGACCAATTCTTTACGGATCTAATGAAATCATTAGAATTACTAATCTGGTATACTTCTCATAATGGTCTTTGTATGTGTCTGTTTTATGTGTTTCCTTAGGTATATGTACTTTGGTTCTCATGACTAAAGATTTGTAATTCACATCATTTCTAGGGATGGATTTGTCAATGTTCTTAATTATCAAGTGCCTCACATTCAAGGAAATGTTCTTTGATGCTTCATTGAGAAAGATGACTGAAACAGTGCACAACTTGATTATAGCCATTTTGTTCACTCTCCTGTTTTGCTTTGACAAATGTAATATCCACATTGGTCCAATGCCTGCAATTTGCATCCATGCAAGTCATAGGGAGAGAAAGCATCTGTGTCCCCTATGCTGTGCTGAGCTGCTCAATCCTCACTGCATATCAAGCATTCAGCACAAAATCGCAGTTGAATCTGCTGTGTTGCTCTCCTTCATATTTTCTTAAAAGCACAACTGCTAAGCAAAGTGTTTTTGCTTCTGCAGGCTTCTATAAGCTCTCTTAATGCTCACAGCATGTCCCAGGTGGGTAGGACAGAAAACACAAGCTTTCTTGACATTACCAAATGCTAGATTTGCAGAAGCTTTGTGTACTGCCGGAGGTGACAGCCCAAAATAATTTGCACTATTGTGACTTAAACCTAGATCTGAAGTTTGGAATACTGCCCTTTCCAAAGGCTATAAAGGGACTCTGCCTCCATACTCCCCTTTGCCAAGATTGTGCACTGAGGTTGGAGTATTTGTTTCTGAAATATAAAAAAAAAATGTAAGATTTAAAAAATAAATTTATAAATTTAGTTATAAAGTTGAACGCATAATTCAAATTATTTCCAAATATATCAACATATCTATAGAACTATTTACATATGTACTAGAAATAAATTTGAATATTCAAATTAGTCAGAATTCAGCCAGAGTACAAATATTAAAGTATTAATTCTAAAGAAGTTCTACCATCCATACAACCCAAGTCATAAAGGTAAGTTGGGATTCCAGTGACTAATCTGACACCACTGCCCACAAATGGATCATCTTAGACTCTAGGTTAGCTCTGCTTTTCCAATTTTTTAACTCAATCAGGCATATACAGACAATATAGGAGAGACTATGTCACTTTAAAATTAATTGAGTATGGACCTTAATTATAAGAAGTGTGGAAGCCCTGAATGAGTGAAGTCTTGAGTGCATGAAGTCCTGATCAAAGCCATGTCAAGAACCCCAATGTCTCATATCTTTGTGGGACATTGTGACAAAGCCATTAAACATATGTGCCAGGCTCAAGAGGAATTGCAAAGCTTTCCTTGGATCCTGAATATAAGTGTTTATGGAGAACTGAAGAGTGTATGCAAAGACTACTCAATGTGGCTTTATCCATGTAGATGTTTATTAGTTGAGCCTTCTAAACCACAGGGACCTCCTACTAAGACTACGTTCTAGATTTAAGTAGTACCATAGAACAACCCAATATGATCTTAGCATCAGTGTCCTGCATTTATATGTCTGCTTTTTCTTCATTCCCTCACAGGGCATGACATATAGTAACAGCTACAACATATTTTTATAGCAACATGTAATTTCCCTGCTTCACTGAATATCTGGGAATTTTAGCCCATACAAGTTGATGATGTATCAAGAAGTCTGTCAGAATCTTCAAATGGAATATGCCTAGATATTAGAAGTTGCATTGTGATAGTAACCTTTCTGTTAGGATAAAACACAATGGTGAAAAGCTATTTATAAAAGAAGAGTTTATTTGGGCTTATGGTTCATTTATGGTGGGGACACATAGCAGCAAGTAGTTGTGGTAACTGGGGCAGAAGATGAGAGATCACAACTCAACCTCAGGCATGAGACTAGGAGCATACTATGAGTAGGCAAATTTATGTACTCTCAAATCATCTCCCAGTGACATGCTGTTTACAACAAAGCTGCACATCCTGTACCTCCTCTAATAGTATCACTAACTGGAGATCAGGTGTTCAGAAATATGAGCCTATGAGGAACATTTCTCATTCCATCCAACACATACATTAAACTTAGCAGTCAAAGAGAGGGATCAATTATGGCTACTTGTAATTATTCACTGATAGTATCATCTAAGGTGTTTCTGAACCATCTTTTCTTACCTAAAAGTATGTATTAATTTTTTAAAAAATATTTTGTGTGTATGCATGTTTGCCTGGATGTATATCTGTGTACCATATGTATGCATCATCTACAGGTGCCAGAAGAGGGATACAGGTTTCCTACAACTGGAACTACAGAAGATATGAGTCACCATATGTGCATCAGAATAGAACTCAAGACCTCTGAAAGAGTGGCCACTGTTCCTAACACTCAAGCTATCTCTTCAATCTAACATATTAAGCTTTTTGATAATTACATTCATATTAAATGACTGTCCATCCAAAATGATGTCATATACAAGTGACAAACAAACTGGAAAAGGAACAACACCTGTAGAGACATTTTAATCTCACAATATGGCTACTCTTCCAAGGGATCACATCCAAAGGCCTAAGTCTGTGTGATCTTGCTGAAATACAGCATGCCCTTAGTACACACTTTTCATTCCTCTAGAAGGAATGCACACCCTTAATTCCTCTGGCTGGAAAATAGACACAACACACCATTATTCCCTCTGGCTGAACTACAGTCATGCTGTTAGTACCCAACTTTAATCCCAAACAATAATGTCTAGTTGAGGGACAGACAAAGTGACAAATCAGAGAAAGATTTGACAGAATGTCAGAGATAGGATACACCCAACTCTCATGAGAACAGACAGGAAAGAGAAGCTACTTAAGATCAGTGAAGAGAAGGTAGAAAGAGTTCATGAGAACACACAGTAGAATTCATGATGACAGTACAGTAGAGTTTGTGGAGGCAGTGCAGTTTGCTTCAATTCAGTGAAGTTCAGTTAAATGCAGCTGAGTTCATGCAATTCAGTTTTTGGAGTTCAGAGGCAGTTCATCCAAGCAGAGAAATTCAGTGAGAAGCAGAGAGAAGCCAGTTTGAATCAGTCAGTTTGAAGAGAAGTTTTGAGTCAGAACAGCTGTGTTAACCAGCCAGCCAGAGTTCAGGAAGAACTAGAAAATGTGATCTAATCAGCAATAAATCTTGAAGGCTGAAAGTATTTTAGTCTTAGGTTAGCAGATGAAGGCTTGAAGTTGAAGCCTTCAATGTCTGGGCTTGCAGATGTATATAGTTTATGGAGGTTAGACGCTTCCAGCACTAGGCTATAAAGATAGTTAGATAGAAATACGCTGGGCTCAGTACAAGCCATGTATTTGTAAAGCTTAGTTATGTCTCTCATTTTATCTTCTCTTCTGAGGAAATAAAAGCAATATTTACAAACACCATTCACAATAACCTCAAATGATATATAATGTCTTTGGGTAACTGTAATCCAACAAGTAAAATATTCTTATGATAAGTACTTTAACAAATTAAAGAAAAATATTAGAAGATGGAAAGATTCCTCATTCTCCTGTACAAGTAGGATAAACATAGTAAAAAATGGATATCCTGCCAAAACCAAAGCTCCTTCATGGCAAAGGACAGTGTCGTTCTGACACAGTGCCAAAGTGACAGCTTCCAGTACAGAATGGTAAAAGATTTAAAATACTACATATTTGATAAAGGAACAATTTCTAAAATATATAATGAACAAAACATAAGAAACATAAAAATTAGATATCAAGAAATCAAAGAAACAACAAAAAATAAAAGTGGAGAATCAATCTAAACAGAGAATTCTCAAAGGAGGAAGCTCAACTTGCTGAGAAACACTTAAAAAAATGTTCAACATCCTCTGCCATCAGGGAAATACAATCAAAGCTACTTAAAGATTTCATCTTCCAACTATTAGAATGACTAAGATCAATAAGACAATTGTCGGCTCATTCTGGTGTGGATCTGAAGTAAGAGGAACTCTCATACATCGTTGATGGGACTACAAAGTTGTGTAGTCACAGTGGGAATCCATGTGGTGGTTCCTCAGGAAGTTGAGAATTGATCTACCTCAAGATCCAGCAATGCCATTCTTGGACATATTCCCAAAGAACACTTCATCCTACCACAGAGACACTTGCTCAACCATGTTTGCTACTCCTCTATTCATAATAGCCAGAAATTGTAATCAATTTAGATGTCCCTCAATAAAACAATGGGTAAAGAAAATGTGCTACTTTTTACACAATGGAACATTACTCAACGCCATTAAAATAAAATGAAATCATGAAATTTTCATGTGAATAGATGGAACTACAAAAAAACCATCCTGAGTGAGATAGCCCATACCCAGAAAGATAAGCATCTATGTATTTGCTTATATGTGGATATTATCTGATAAGTCAATGAGAATCAAACTACAACCTGTAGAATCACAGAGGTTAGATATAGAGAAAAGGACTAGAAGGGACAGATAACTCTCACCAGGTAAAATAAATAGAAAAGAAAGTTACAGATGGATGGCCAGGTATAGGAGGGAGCTAGAAGAGGAAGATCAAGTGGATAGAGAAATAGTAGAGAGGATTGAAGGAGAGAATTCTGGGAGAAGCAGCTAAAATTAAGGGCCATTTGTTGTGTGGTATAGAAACCTACTACAGGATAGACTTTTTAAAATAATACATACAAGAAGGCAATCCAAATGAAATTGTCAAATGTTGGGGGGAGACAAAGACTCACTGGCAATATTTGTCACCAGCTGAAGCTTCCAACTCAGAACTGGCCTAAATCTAATTGAATTGCTGGCCAAAGGGGTCACAAGAAAATCCCCAAACAACCCAATCTCTTACCAAGACCATAGGTTCCTCTCCACAAACTGATGGTGAGGCTCTATTGCTAAAGACAATGCTTATACATTGAACATGGAGAATTAGAGCCTTCATTCTAGCATAGTTGGTACAGTAATGTATGCTGTTGCATGCTACCAAAAGATCAATATACACACCAACCCAGCTACAAAGCTTTTGATCTACAGTAGTGATCATTTTACCAGATATACTAGTGCAATGGTAGTACAAAGCATGTGAGGGAAACCAACCAATATTTGAACTGACTTAAATCCCACTTCATGAGATGGTACCCATATCCCAATACTGTTTATATGATCAAGAACCTCAGACTAGATACCCTAGGGACCTAGGATAAAGCCATATACTACTGTTCAAAAATGTAGCAATAAAATAACATTCTGCTATACTCATAGATCAGTTGTAGAGAGAATACATTGTGTATTGTATGGATGCTTATACCTTTCAATAAAATAACTAAGGCCTATAGTAAAGTATAGAATAGAAAATAGGACATACAATATGCAGAAAGTATTCTTTAATAGTGGCAGGCATGGGAGATTCACTGAAATATGAAAGAGGACGCACACATGGTAACTGAGCAGGGGTAACCAGTTGCATGGCAAAACTTATACTAGAATAAATGGGTTAAAATTAAGTTACAAGCTAACCAGGGAACAAGCCTAGCTGTATGGCCTAGGTATTTGTAAATATATTTTGAGTTTTAGTTGTTATTTCTGTGAACAAAGATGTGGGTGGAAGAAAATGCCCTACAACAAAATGGCACCCAACATAGGACACCATTTGTTGTGATATATTGTTGTTCTGGGGGTTAGCTATTCCCCTTAAAGCCCACTGGCTCCCAAGTAATGACACAGAAACACTATATTTTACTAATGAGCAATAGGCCTTAAGGTGGGTAGGTTTTGATTTATAATAATCCTACCACCCTTAAAAGAGGAGATGTTGGAGGAGGGTCTTGTGGACTGTGATTTCAGAGCCTTGTGATCTGGTTACCACCCTGTCACAAGCAAGGTATATGGATGAACCGTCTTCTATATTCATGTGATGTAAACAATGCTCCCCAATTATTCATGATTAGATAATAAAGTTACTGACAGGCTATAGGTGGGCAGAAGGAGAATAGGAAGGTCAGACTTCCTGATAGGAAGAGAAGGATTCTGGGAAGGAGAAAGGAGAGCAGAGAACAGTAAGTTGCCAAGGGGTAGCATGGATTGTGAGAACATACAACAGAACAAGCCAAATGCAGCTTGCTCTGAGGACTGGCATGATGGAGCAGCAGCCACCCAGGAGTCACCAGATTGGCAAGTGATAGGGATTTATCTCAGTTTTTAAGTGTGGTAGAATTATTATAGCCTGCCCAGCTTAAGACATACAACCCATTAATAAAATATGTTTCCTTGCCTTTGTTTGGGAACCAGAGGACTTTAAGGGGTGTAGCTTACCCCATTATAATAATACTCCACACCAATCAGTGTCTTGATCAGCCATCATCTGAGAAGCTTCCTCCTGCAGCATATTGGAACGGAGACACATAGCCAGATAATATGTAGTATGTAAGTGATTTTGGAACAAGCAGTCCAAAAAGGTTGTCTCAATCAAATCCCTCCTGTCAGGACTCAAGGAAATCCACAAAAGTGGAGGCAGAAAGAGAGAAGATCCAGAGAGAATGAGAGAAAAAAGAAAACAAGGCCTTCAAGTCAACATGATAAAACATTTCTATGAACATACATACAGACACCGAGGCAGTATGCCTAGGACCTGTACCAAATGAGGTCCTAGAGATGAAAGAAGAAGTGAACAAAGTCCTCATCTCTAACACTGAAGCAATCTCCAACTAACAACTACATGCAAATGAAAGTTTAGTTTCCTCCAAGGAGGTCTAATTGAGGAAACAAAGTACTTCTGGGAAGGTTGCATGCCCAGCAGTAATTGGTCAACAGAAAATGAGCTCTGGGTTATCTTTAATTGTTCCTTGTCTCACAATGTTGTTAGAACTTTTCTGTCATGCCCTTTTCTTTTTTTATTTTATCTGATTATATTTTATTTTATTTATATATGTTTCTTCCTTCTTTTATGATCATGTCCTTCACATATATATTTACACGTAAGCCTTTTTTAAATTTATTTTTTAGAGTTACATCCTGATTGAAGTCTCCTCCCACCTCCCCTCCTGGTCCCACCCTCCTTCCCTCCATCCCTTCCTCTTCCTCTTCCTCTTCTCTGTCCTCTCCTTCTCCTCAGATGAAGGGATCCCCTAATATCCAACCCCCTCTGTTTATCAGTCATATGATGGCTAAGAGCTTCCTCTTGTAGGAAGGCTTGATATGGCAGCCCATCTAGGGTAAGGTGCTCCACTAACAAGCAACAGGGTCCATGACTTGATGCTTGGTGTAGGTTTTCATAGGATAGTTATGCTAGGTTCCTGTGTGTTTGAGTCTATGGGTTGTAGGATGGTTGTCTTGAGCTATATGGTTAATATCTACTTATAGGAGAGTACATGCCATGTGTATCTTTCTGGGTCTGAGTTAGCTCACTTAGGATGGGATTTTCAGTTCCATCCATTTGGTGGCAAATTGAATGATTTTCTTGTTTCTGATATCTGTGTAGGATTAAGTTGTGGAAATGTACCACAGTTATTTTATCCATTCTTAGCCTGAAGGACATCTGAGTTTTTTCCAGTTTCTGGCTATTGCAAATAAAGCTGCTTTGAACATTGTTGAGGTGATGTCCTTGTGAGAATCTTTTGGATGTATGCCCAGGAGTGGTATGGCCTCAAATAGTTCTTGAGGTAGAACTATTCCCAATTTTCTGAGAAAACGCCAGATTGATTTCCAAAATGGTTGTAAAAGTTTGAATGCCCACCAGCAATGGAGGAGTGATCCTCTTTCTCCACATCCTCACCAGCATATGCTAACATTTGAGTGTTTGATCTTAGCCATTCTTAAAGGTGTGCAATGGAATCTCAGAGTCATTTTGAGTTGCATTTCCCTGATGACCAAGGACATTGAACATTTCTTCAAGTGCATCTTGTCCTTTAGAGACTTCTCTTTTATGAATTCTTGGTTTAGCACTTTACCCCATTTTTTGATTGGATTATTTGATTTGTTGTTTGATTTCTTGAGTTCTTTATATATTTTGGATATTAGCCTTCTATTTTATGTGGGGCTGGTGAAGGTCTTTTCCCAATATGTAGGCAGCCATTTTGTTCTAATGACAGTGTCCTTTGCCTTACAGAAGTGTTTCAGTTTCATGAGGTCCCATTTATTGATTGTTGATCTTAGAGCCTGAGCTGTTGGTGTTCTGTTCAGGAAGTTGTCACCTGTGCCTATGAATATAAGGCCTGTCAACTCTGGCACACTCATCCTTGGTGTGGCTACCAGCCTGTGCTAGGAGCAGTCCCAGACTGCAGTTCTAATGACTGCTGAGAACTGCAGAACTCAGAACAACTGTGTCAGTGAGGGGATAACCCAGGCTCTGGGGTGCACGGGTCCACCCTCTAGTCCACAGCTCAACCTGATTGTTTGAAGCTCTCAGGACCTTACAGGAGAGTCTCCATATTCCAATCCCCTGCCTAGAGGTCCAATTGGGTTATAATCAGCAGAGGAAAGCTGAGGCAACTCTCCGAGATCGTGATCTAGATCCACTCTGTATTACAGGGTCCTACCCAACATCCCGAGGTATACACCAAGATCACAGGATCAACCAGCCTCCAAAACAAGATTTTCCTGAGTACTGAGTTAGTTGGCATCAGACAGCCAGACAACACCAGGGTCAACCAGATGACTAAAGATCAGCACACATACATGATCAAAAAAAAAAAAAAAAACAAGGCAATATGGCCTCTCCAGTACCTAGGTACAATGCTATAGAAAACACTAGAAATCCTTATACAACTGAGAAACAGGAAAATGCCCTTAATCTTAGGCTTATGAAAACAATAGATGTCTTAAGGGAGCAAAACAAATCCCTAAGAGAACAACAAGAAAATATAGCAAAACAGGTGATGGAAATAAAGCCCTTGAGAAATGCAAGATATAGTTGAGAGAGGGAAAGGAATAAAATGTTTCAAGACCTGAAAAGGGGAGTTGAAGTAATAAAGAAATTACAAGCTAAATCATCCATAGAACTGGAAAACTTGAAGAAAAAAAAAGAAATTACTGACCCCAATCATCACCAATAGAATACAAAGGACTGAAGAAAGCATCTCAGACACAGAAGATAAAATTGAAGAAACGGATGCATCTGTCAAAGTAAATGTGAAGAACAAAAATGCCCTGACATAAAACCTTCAGGAAATCAAGAACTCTATGAAAAGACAAAATCTAAGAATAATAGGAATAGAAGAAAGGGAAGACTCCCAGCTCCAAGGACCAGAAAACATCTTCAACAAAATCATAGAAGAAAATTTTCCAAACCTAAAGAAAGGGATGCCTATAATTGTACAAGAAGTCTACAGAGCTCCAAATAGATAAGACCAGAAAAGAAAATCCTTCTGCCACATAATAATCAAAACATGTATATATTGTTGCTTCCAATTTAGAGTTTTTATGGGATTCCTGATTGGGTGGTACACATGAGTCAGTCTCTTTCTTGGGCCTTCTCTTGAGCTCTTTTTTGTCTGTTTGTTTTGTCCAACTCTTATGTGTTTTTTTATGTTTATTTATTACTTCAGGTAACATCTCCATCACAATACCTTCTTTCAACCCCTCCCAGTTCCTCCTCCCCACTCTCTACCCACATTCCTTCCTTCCCACTCCTCCAGAGTGGAGTGTCCCTATATATCAATCCCCCGCCCTAGTTCAGAAGTCATATGAGGGCCAAGAGCCTCCACATATACTGGGGGACTCTGATGTGTTTTTTAATAAAAACAGTTTTTGCTGTTTTTATTAAATTTTATTTTTATTAGTCCTTGGAAACCCATTTGTTCCTAAGGATAGACAAATGGTGGGTACATCCGGATAAATTAAAGATGGGGAGAAACTTGGAGGGATAGAGAAAAGAAAAATCATAATTAAGATATGTTATGTGGGAAAAATATTTTAAATAAAAGGAGAAAACCCTTTCTCTGTTATATTCTAAACTATCAACCTGTATTTTCTTTAGATTAATTAATTGTAGCATGTAATTGTCTATATACTTTATAGGTTTAAATAAATTTAGATTTTTTTCTTATATTATGAGTACTTCTTGGCTTACTATTAAATATTTGCACATTTTAATATTTTCTGCTGGCTATGTAATTCTACAAACAGCCCAGTAACAAATTGGCTTCAGTGAGATAAGGGAATGAGCCTTGAGCCTTTTCAGTTTGTTAAGAATTTAAGGGAGCAGGCTGTCCACGTAGCCATTGGAACCATTGACCTCAAATTAATCTTTTTGAGGTCATCTGATAAGCATTGCAAAGTTTTCTAAAAACCTCTGCTTTGAAGTTCAGTTGTGTACACTGTGCCAGTTTATTCAGTTGATACAAATGATAAATAAACGTAGAATAATTGTGCTCTGTTTTTCTGCTCTGAATCATGCAATGCAATTTAAAATTTGTACTTTCAAATTAAAATCAAGCCATAAATAAATAAACTGAAATGAAAAGCAAATGAGAAACTGAGAGGCTGTTCTGTAGCCCTGCAGTCCTTTGGGCCCTAACATGATGCCGTGGCAGCTGTCACTGGAAACTACGAGGTCTCTGTAAGCAGAACCCTCTTCATTTCAACAGGTTGATGCGGTTTGAAGAAATCATGTTTGATAATAGAAACTCAAAATAATGGCAAATTTATTACCTCCTACCCATCACCTGGGCTAGCTTCCAAAAGTCTGTTCCCATCCAGGAGGTGGCATTTCTGTGTAGGAATGCCAATCTGAAAAAATATGTCCTGATCCAAACTTACTTATGTCAACACCTCACCAATCCTTCCTCAACCCTGGAGGGTAAAAAGAACTACCCACAAGTAGCCATAGGCATGATTGCTCATGGTTTTGTCCCTAGTCCTCATGGATGCTGATATGAACATGCCACTCCTGGACCTGCACTAATTGGCATGGGACTCCATAAAGTTTTTATTGAAAAATAAAACTACCAGTGGATTGAAACATTTCTCTTTTCTTCCCATCACCTTACTGTTTTTCAAAAAAAAAAAAGAGGCAGAAATTAAATGATGTTTGTGACTGAAAATCCTTATGTAGTTTTTAAGCTAGAGACCTCCTAGAAAGGATAAAAATTCAGAGCATATCACCAGAATACAAACAGTGGTATAGAAAGCAACACTAAGGTTGTTACTGGTGGCATGTAAGAGCCGTATGAAAGCAGCAGGAATCAAAGGTTCTTTCTTTCTTTCTTTCTTTCTTTCTTTCTTTCTTTCTTTCTTTCTTTCTTTCTCTTTCTTTCTTTCTTTCTTTCTTTCTTTCTTTCTTTCTTTCTTTCTTTCTTTCTTTCTCTTTCTTTCTTTCTTTCTTTCTTTCTTTCTTTCTTTCTTTCTTTCTTTCTTTCTTTCTTTCTCTATTTACTTATAGAATGCTCGGGTGACTAGTCACCAGCATTATAAACTTCATAAAGATTGATTTAGTAGTATGTTATTTACATCGCTGAAGGATGTGTTGGTGGTTTTCATTATAACTTATCTTAGTGACTATTAACACAGCATGACTTACAGAAAAATTATCATTTCAAAAGAACTGTTGAGACATGTACATCCAAAGTCAGATATAGCATTAAAAAAAAAGCTGAGATGTAGGACAGATCTGTTTTAGCAACATAATCATTTTTCAAGGGCAGACTCTTGTACTCCATAATATTTTTTCTTTTATGTGTTCTCCAACAGTGCATCCTCCATGGCGGATGGTGGGTTGCTCAGCTTCTTCTCCTAGGAAGCAGACACTACACCAAGTTCTAACTCCAACTGCATGTTCTTTGCAAATAAGGCCACACTTTCATCTGTTGAGTGAAGATTCTCATACAAATTCATCTTATAGACCTCCTCAGTTTGGGATAGTGAATATGGACACACACTCAAAACTTTATCTCATACAGATTTCTTATTACAAAATTGTTAACTGATTTTCATAAAGCAGCTTAAACCAGCTTCTGTATAACATCTAGGCTTTCGCATTGTTTATATACCACATGACTCCTTTTCTTTCATGTCAAGTAGAGGATACAGGTGTTACTCCTTGTAATTCCTCTGTTAAACCAACTTGCTCATTTGCTTAACACGTTATGCTTTTCTTTTTTTCAGTCCTCAAGTTTATGCAGTTAGGTAATGCTTTAAATTGAATGTCATTTTGCAAATACAGTTCCTAGAATTTGCATGAGGCGAACCAATACTATCTCCCTCTTTGAACTGAGTGTGAATTGCCTTTGTTTTTGACACCATGCCATATTGTGCAACTATACCCCAGTTTGTGTTAAAAATGTCTGAGTAAAACGATATTGGGAACTTCGAACGTGACACTCTCATGATGACTCCCTCATCAACTGCTTGTGGCCTCGTGACTTGAGAAGATCACTTAAGTAATTGATTAATTTATTTCTTTAACATTTATTTATTTCTTCAAGTTACATCTCAGTCAAAGTTCCCTCCTCCTCCCTCTCCTGATCCCTCCCTCATACCCTTTTCTCCTCTCACCCTGTCTGCTTTTTGTTGTTGTTGTTTTAATTTAAGGTGTAACTTTATTCTCCCAAACACATCCCTTTTTGGTCCAATAACAGGCTCTTTTTCTTATAACAATAAAACAATACAAAACAATAAGAACAATTAGGCCACAATTATGAAAATTATAGGGTATAACATACATTCCCAATGTCCAATCCATATGTATTTGGCAACTGAAATTAATATTTTTTGTCTATCTCGATGAGTTTAAAGTTCTATGCCTAACTACGTTTCCATATTAACTTGCATTACCAATTTAACAACATCTTCTTAGACCTAGAACATCCTTTTAATTCTTAAACAACTTAAAATCTAACCGTGAGACTATAACTATCTAGTCTTCAACCACATTAGAGACCTGAGAAGGATAAATATACATGAATAAACATGAGGTGCAGAACAGGCAGCTTCCAAAACTGAGAAATGACAGAAAATTGGCTGCCTGGACAGTCCCCAATTTCTCTCAATACATTGGAGGATCTATCTTCAGCCTCTTGGCACAGTATCTCTAACAGACATTAATTGTAAAGCAGGAATTATGAAGGACTTGCCTACACTGTCTTGGCATAGCTAGGCCAAAAAAAAAGTAATTAATTTACACAAATGAATATTAAGTACTTCATACATAAATATAAATATAAAAATTTAGCTTACATTCTTGTTGATTTCACAGGACATAGTTAAAACAAATACAAGTGAATTCACAAAGTGCTCACTAGTAATGAAAATCTGTCATGCATGTGTGACTACTGGATAGATCATGATGATTTCTCTCAACAGATTTAGTACAGACTAGTTATTAAAAAGAAACTGATGCCAGAGGCTGCATTAGTTACCATGAAGATATTACCATCTAAGTATATGAAAAATAATAAAGAGGAAGCTACAAAAATGGATAGAATCAAATCATAAGAGTATGACATGAATTCTGAGCTCATAGCTAAGGAGAGCATTGACAATTTCCCTTTCATCTTGAATCTTATTGTCTTACACAAATGACTTGGTCTCTAGAGTTAATCCCTTTTTCTTGTGCCATCAAGTTCAGAACATTCTGTTTTTGTTGTCTTCAGTAGAAAAATATGTTAAGTTATACAATGAATTATTTTGAATATGTTTGCCAGAAATCCTGAATATTTTATTAATTAACACAATGTAAAAATATTGTATATACAAGATAAAGGAACAGACAAATCAGCACAAAAGAACAGTATATTGGGTTAAAAGAACAGAATACATTTTTTTCTAATTGTTAGTGTCCAGAAAAGACCTGGGAAGGTTGCATTTTAATAATGTGCATCCAAATTATACCTCATGCATTATTTTCTGGAAGGCTTGTTGAACAGAGATTCTAAGATTAAAAAATAATTTCATGAGATTTGCCTGAGGTAAAGATTGTTGTTGTTATTTTATAATTTGGAGAAGGAATATTTTGGTGAAGAGCAACCTTTCTACGTGCCTCTTACGTTAGGTGGCTGTTCTTGCTGTAGGTACAGGCACACTGCAATACTTTGTCTTCTCCAAGCTCTTTTCTGACAGGGTCCGAACTATTATGAATGATTTACACTGATTTCTTATATCTTTGTAATATGAGGAAAATATGAATTGTCCAGTTTGTCCCTACCTTATCCTATAGTTCTCTGGGGCATATGTGCTATTCATTTCCATGTAATTAGAAAAAAATTAACATGATTGAGAAGACTTTTAAGAAGTGCATATAAAATCACTACAGAGAACAGCCCACCATGTCACTGTCTGAAACTATTCTTTGCCAATTTCTTAAGTATTTGTTATTCACTAAATAGAGCATTTACCTAGCATGCACAAAGCCCCAGGTTTGATCTTTAGCACTTTTTTATTTTTTTAATAATTTATTTTTCATTTCTTCAAGTTACATCTCAATCATAGTCCCCTCCCTACTCCCCCC
>CAJQZJ010001826.1:27864905-27897458 GCA_907164525.1 Lophiomys imhausi | reverse complement strand
AATTCTTTCTTCCATCTCTTGTATTCTGTTGGTGATGCTAGTATCTGCAGTTCCGATTCTTTTCTTAAGGTTTTCCAGTTCTATGGATGTCTCGGATTGGATTTTCTTCATTGCTTCAACTTCCCTTTTCAGGTCTTCCATTCCTTTAAGCACTTTATTCTTTTCCATCACCTCCTTTGCAGTACTTTGTTGTTGCTCTCTGAGGTATTTGATTTCCTCCCTTAGGCCTTCTATTATTAATATAAGCGTAGGATTAAGGTCATTTTCCTTTGCTTCAATTGTGTTCGGCTGTCCAGAGCTGTCTGTAGCATTATTGCTAGGATCTGGAGACATCCTATTGTTTTGGTTTTTTTTTTACCATGTTCTTACACTGACCTTTTGTCATCCCACAGACCCAGGTGTTATCTGTTTGTTTCTTTTGTTACCTGACCTTAGTGCTCAGGAAAACTCCCTGCCCTGTGGGTTGGCTGATTCTGAGTTCCTGGTGTTTTCCTCCAGATGGCGGGCAGGTTCCTGTAATAGACTGACTGGCTCTCAGAGAGGAGGGTGGCTGCCGCTCTCCTCAACTGCTTGTGACCCAATTGGACTAATATAGAGGGGATTGGAGTGGGGAGAGGGCTAGCCTCTGAGAACCTGGGAGCTGACAGGTCTCCTCAGAAAGGCAGGTAGAACTGTGGTTGGGTCTGTGTTCTCCTCTCACTGACCCAGTCGTTCTGGCTCCCCAGCTAGGCTGACTATGCAGGCAGGGAGCTCCACCCACAACAGATGCTGGCCTCAGTGAGCCTGTTGCTGACTGCCTCAGATGCTTGGGTGCTAGGGTGAGTGACCCACCCGCCCCAGTATTTGTGGAGAACACACTGTCGCGGGCTCTGTTTGCAGGCAGTCTTGGCTCCTAATTGCTTTGCTGTGACTGGGTTAGGTCTCTGCCTCTCCGCTACAGTGCACACTGTGCCGCCATGTTGGAAACTCAAGAAAAAATAATCTCACTTACCTTTGCTCTTGTGGTGTGGCTGTTTTTCCCTCTTTGGTGTACAGGTCCGAGTGCAGGCTAGATATCAGACAGGCGGGGTCGCTGGTCTGTGGGTGGAGCTGTGGGCTGAATCCGCTCCTGGGCTAGATCTCTAGCCAGAGCTCCTCTCCAGACCAGTGACAGAGCTGGCTGATCTCAGGGTGGTGTTCCCGGGAACTGTGTGGGCTATTTTACCTGATGACCGGTCTCAATGTTCGCTGTGGGAATTCAGACACTGTCTGTGTTTCACTGTATGCTAGAGGACCTCATATTCACTCCACAGTGTCTAATCTCATTCACCTACTACTCAGATGCACTGCTCTATGGTTGGCGCCATCTTGTATCTCTCTTTAGCACTTTTTAAACAAAAATTTTCTGTGCATTTCACCAAGGGATCATTGAGTGATAAAACTCAGACTCCTTTAAATGTTCAATGATGTAAAGAAGAAATTAAAGACAATAAAATGTCAATGACATGGCAGCACTGCTACTAATTTAATAATGACTTTTAAGATTTACTAGAATGTTAGACTCTGTTATTGTGACAAATATTGAAAAATTTGTGATAGATGGTAAAGATTACTTGTTAAAAGTGAAGAATGTCACTATACCTGGAGGAATAAGGAGCTTCATAGGAACCATAGTCAGGATGACTGAGCTGACATTGATAAGGCCATTTTTGTATGTCATTGTGCTAGGTGCCTTACCAGAAGTCATCTGTGTAATAGATAATACGCCCATTACCCAGATAAAAAAAGTGAAGTTATACAGGTTTTATCAACTTTAAGCTAGGACTTATTATTTTTCAACCGGAATACATCTGAGTATGGGTTTTATTTTTATTTATTTATTTATTGCTGTATGTGTTATTTCCTGGACTGGGATAATCCTTCACAGATGGAAACTGGGAAAAATGCTGCAAGTAGCATGTTTTGATTAAAGAAGGCATGGCTTCTAAGTCTAACTATTGTCTCTTTTACTAACCAGACAGGAAACATGTTTGGTGCCAATATATTTTTTCACATATAAAATATTGAGTTGTCAATTCCTTGTGATTATTAAATAATCCATTGAAAACACTTCACAAAATGTGTATAGCATAATGATCCCTCCCCAGGCTTTTTAACTCCCCTCAATACAAGTTGAAACTATGGATTTAATTAGGATACAAATTGAGCATGAGAAACTTACAACTGCACATTTATCAAATAAGGTGGTTTACTTCTCAAATTCAATAAGCATGTTGACAGGTCCCATTTTCTGGTAATTAAACATTGGCAGACAAATATTTGTAAAGATGGTGTTGTAAAATAAGAACATGTTTTCAATCTGGTTGAATTTTTTTCAAATTGTCAAAGACATTTCCAGAACCCACCTAAGCACTTGCCAGTTCTTCATTATTCAAAATATAATAGCAAGGCAAAGAACTCCCCTATCAAGATATGAAAATAAAGTATAGTTAATGATTAATTAGAGATTTTAGTTTAGTTTCATGTAACACTTGATGTACTTTCTCTAGTAACTTATGTGCTCATCTATCAGTCCCTTTAAAATTGAAATGAAAACTCACCTAGCTTTCAAGGGAGGCAACATTCACCTTTGGATCTCAACTTTCCATCTATTTCTGTGGCTCATAGCTCTTTTCCTAGAAGATCATGAGGTTCTTATTTCTCCTTGCATTATTGTTGATCTGTACTTTAACATGGTCTCATCCTTTTCATTGCATTAAATCAATGCAATTATAAGTATCAACATTTCACAAGGCAATATTTTTGTTCCAATATTAACCTTCTTTCTTTCCTATTTGTACCTGTGTGATAGCACATTGCTGTAGTTTTCATCTTTATCTTTTGTTATTAGTAACTTACTGCATCCAATTAGTGCTTCATATTTATACATGGATGTACAGCTATCTAGTAGGACATGAACAACCTGTCAGTGGCCAAGCCCACACAAGTAAATGTGATTCTGTATCCCTTGGTATCTATCAACTGCTAAGAGTTTCTCAGATAGATTTGGATTTCTGGGAACCTCTCTCTTATCTGTGCTTGAATATTGGTGGATGTATCTCCTACAGGCTTTGAACAAATAGCCATAACTGCATGTGTGCAATGTCCATGTTTTGTCCCAAAATTTTCTCAGCTCTTAGCTCTATTCTCAGGCTCATGTATTCTTTTGTCTCCCTCTTATCCACAATGTCCCTGAGCCTTGAGAGGTTGAGTTAGGTTGAGGATAGACAGAGAGAGCTTATCCATGGCTGCACACTCAAAATCATTTATTCTTACCACTTCGACTAGATAGAAGTCCTTGGTTGAACCACAACCCACTGTACAAACAAGCATCTCTGACAAAGACTGAGAGCGACAGAAGTCTGTGAGCACTAGCATGAGTATTTACGACACAAATAGAGAGGGATGGTTCTCTTCCATGAAGTGGGTTGCAAGTTGGGCCAGTCATTGGTTGGTCATTCCTAATCTCTGTTTGATCTTTATCCTTCAATACCTTATAGACAGGACACATTTTGGGTTGAGGGTTTTGTGGATGGGTCGTTGTCCACCTCCCTCCACTGGAAATCCTTCCTGGCTACAAGAGGTGGCTCCTTCAGTCTCAAAGACCCTGCTACTAGGAGTTGCAGCTAGGTTCACCCCCATATATTCCTAAGAGCTTCCCATAGCCCAGATCTCCAGTTTGTCCCAGAGATGGCCACCATCAATTTCCCTTCTCTTTCCTAGCCCTCTCACTCTCATCCTTTTTCTCCCCTCATTTGTTTCCTCCCACCCTGTTCCCCTGTCCCACACATTTCCCTCTCACCCTCTACTTCAGATGTCTATTTTATTTCTCCTTCTTAGTGGGATTCAAAATCCTCCCTTCAGCCCTCATTGTCACTTAGCTTCTCTGGCTCTGTTGATTGTAGCATAGTTCTCCTGTACTATATGGCTAGTATCCACTTATGCGTGCATACAAACCATGTGTGTATTTCTAGGTGTGGGTTACTTCACTCAGGATATTTTCTAGTTCCATTAATTTGCCTGCAAATGTCATGATGTTTTTAAAAGCTGAGTAGTATTCCATTATGCAAATGTACCACAGTTTCTTCATCCATTCTTCTGTTGAGGGACATCTGGGTTGTTTCTAATTTCTGGGTTATTCTGAATAAAGCTGTTATGAGCATAGTTCAACAAATGTTCTTGTGGTTTGGTGAAACATCTTTGGAGTATATGCCAGGAGTTGTAAAGCTGGGTCTTGAGGGAGAACTAGTCCCAATTTTCTGAGAAATGACCAGATTGATTTCAAAAGTGTTTGTAAATGTTTGCATTCCCACCAACAATGGAGGAGCATTCCCTTTGCTCCACATCCTCACCAGCATGTGCTGACACTTGAATTTTTGATCTTAGCCATTCTGACAGGTGTAAGATGGAATCTCAGAGTCATTTTGATTTGCATTTCCCTTAGGAGTAAGGGTGTTGAGCATTTCATTATGTATTTTTCAAACATTAGAGAGTCCTGTGTTGAGAATTCTCAATTTAGTTCAGTATTTCATTTTTTCATTGGATTCTTTGGTTTGTTGGTGTTTAATTTCTTGAGTCCTTTATATATTTTGGATATTAGCCCTCTGTCAGATGTAGAGTTGGTGAAGATCTTTCATAATCTTAGGCTGCTGCTTTATCCTACTGAAGGTGTCCTTTGCCTTACAGAAACTTTTCAGTTTCATGAGGTCCCGTTTATGAATTGTTGATTATAGTGCCTGAGCTGTTGGAGTTCTATTCAGAAAGTTGTCTCCTGTACCAATGCCTTCAATGCTACTGCCCGTTTTCTTCTATATTAGATTTAGTGTATCCTGTTTTGGGTTGAGGTCTTTGATCCCCTTTGGTGCAGGATGATAAATGTTGAACTATTTGCATTCTTCTCCATTGTGACATCCAGTTAGACCAACACTATTTGTTGAAAATTCTTTCTTTTTTTTCCATTGTTTTATTTTCCCAGCTAGTGGTTTTAAACTAGGTTTACTGCCAGTCATAAAATACTTTTTGTGGAGTATGCTTCAAAACCATTAAGAACACAACTTGTTATGCCTTAACATTCATACTATCATAACAGTGGGTTCATGTTGCCTATCACGTCACTATCATAGCTTGCAGGGCCCACTTCTGGTTAAGGCCATCAGTAACCTTTCTTCAACACATATAATCATATAAAAATAGCATTCACAATTTGGGACTATTGAACAATGGAAACATATTATTTGCTTGTTTGTTTGTTTATTATTCATCAAATGAAACTATGTAAGATACAAGAGTTTAAAATGGCAAAATGGTCTTCTAAGCCACTGCCCAGTCTTAATCATTAAGAGTATGTTATCATCTGCTTTAAAATCTCTGTTTAAATTGACACAAAATTTTAATATCATGTCCAATTTGTGAATTGAAACACTATATGTTATTATTTATTTAAAATGTTAAAAAAATAATACTTAACTCAGGCTCTAAAAGTATCAGTGGAATATGTCAACCACATTTTACCCCTCAGGGTCAGTGTACTAATTTAAAAATAGGTTTTTCTCTTCTAGGTAATTAGTAATATCATAATGCTATATTGATGTTGATAGTGCACCTTGATTGGTTATATACTAACTGGCATATTATGTATGGAAATCTTAAACTGAGTAAGAAAGGAGGGAAGGCCATCATGGAATTACAACTTTATTTGAGTTCTTTGAGGTCCACATCAATAGAAAAAAAATTAATTTGTAAAACAACAGAGTCATAAGGATGGCCTTTGAAAACCTGTCTTATGTTGTTTTGAAAATAAACTGAATTGCATAAATGGTACATCGAGTTGCTTCATGACTAAGCATATCCTCTTTCACTGAGGCCACACAAGGAAGCCCAGTTAGCAGAAAAGGATCCAAAAGCAGCTCCACCTGCAATTGTTAGGGGAACCACATGAAGACTCAACTGCCTATCAACTACATATGTGTAGGAGGCCTAGATCCAGTCTATGCATGGTCTTTGACTGATGCTATAGTCTTTGTGAGCCCCCATGGATCCAGATTAGTTAGCTCTGTTGGTTAATGACCCATGTTAGACCAACACTATTTGTTCTAGAGTTATTAAATAGAAGATATGATAAATCTGAATAAATGTAATTCACAGAAATAAACTATACAAAATTAGAATTAAATTGTGGCATCAAATGTCTGAATGAAAAGTTCCTACATATATACAAAAAAGTTCCTACACATATCCTACATATATACTACAAACATAATGACTTTCCCATAATTGAAAAAGAAGCTTGATTCCCAATAAAGAAACACCTTGGGTTCTTTCAATAAAAACATAAATTCACAGAAGATATCTTACAATGAAAATGTTTCACATAATAAAAAATATAAAGAGATTGGTGGCAAGCAACTTTTCAGAAATAAAATGTTCTACAACCCTGACTGATTTCTTCAAAGGACTTAAGAAACATTATGACTTGCAAAGTAACTCTTGATATAAAAGTAACCTTTATTTACATGTCATTTCTGAGAAGTTTAGAGCCTCCATCCAATCTAATCTAGGTCTAAAATGTTATCAGCCTCTGAGACTTACTGCTGAATAAGCTTACCGTTTTAGCTATTTCCGAACTCTGGCTGGCTGGTTCAACTCAGCTGTTCTGGTACAAACTCCTCTCCAAGTGACTGATTCAACCTGGCTTCTCTCAGCTTCTGACTGAATTGTTATGTTTGCTCTCAAACTAATTCGTCTAATCTTATGGCTCCCCAATCTCTAGATCATCTGTCTTCACATGTGTCTAGCTTGTCCTTTCTTTCTTTCTTTTGTTTATTTATTACTTCAGGTTACATCTCCATCATGGTGCCCTCTTTCCACTCCTTGCAGTCCTGCCCTCCCACCCTCTATTACCTATCCCTTCCAACCCACTCCTCTGGAGTAGAGTATCCATACTTAACAGACCCCCTCCCCAGTTCAGCAGTCATATGAGGGCCAAGAGTCTCCTCATACTCTGGTGGCCTACAAGGCAGCACAACTAGGGCAAAGTGTCTCATTGACAGGTAACAAAGTCTATGTTCCTGTTCCCTTTGGTGCATTGGTTGTAGTATATTATACTGTACTACATGGCTAAAATCCTATTGTAAGTGAATAGATGCCATGTGCATCCTTCTAAGTCTGAGTTAGCTCACTCAGGATGAGCTTTTCTAGTTCCATCCATTTGGCTGCAAATTGCATGATTTTGTTGTTTCTGATAGCTGAGTAGTATTCCATTGTGTAGATGTACCACAGGTTTTTTGGGGGGTTTGTTTGTTTGTTTTTATCCATTCCTGTGTTGAGGGACATCTAGGTTGTTAACAGTTTCTAGCTATTACAAATAATGCTACTATAAACATAGATGAGGAAACATCCTTGTGGTTTGGTGAGGAATCATTGGATGTATACCCAAAGTGGTATGGCTGGGTCTTGAGGTAGAGCTATTCCAAGATTTTTAAGATATCACCAGACTGATTTCCATAGTGGTTGTAGAAGTTTGTACTCCTACCAGCAATGGAGGAGTGTTCCCCCTTTTCTACAGCATTGACAGCATGTTCTGTCATTTGAGTTTTGATTTTAGGCAATCTAACAGGTATGAGATGGAATCTCAGAGTCATCTTAAGTTGCATTTCTCTGATAATTAAGGATGCTGAGCATTTCTTCAAATGTCTCTCAGACATTAGGGATTACTTCCTTTGTGAATTCTCTGTTTAGCTCTGTTCCCCATTTTTTGATTGGATTGTTGGTTTTTTGGAATTTAATTTCTTGAGTTCTTTGTAAACTACGGATATTAGCCCTCTGTCAGATGTGCGGTTGGTGAAGATCTTTTCCCAATCTGTAGGTTGTCATTTTATTCACATGGTTCTGGTATAAAAACAGACCAGTGGATCAATGGAATCGAATTGAAGACTCAGAAATGAACCTACACCTATGTTCACTTAATTTTTGACAAGGAAGCCAAAGCCGTACAATGGAAAAAGGACATCATCTTCAATAAATGGTGTTGGTCTAAATGGATGTCGGCATGTAAAAGAATGAAATTAGACCCATACTTATCACTTTGTACAAAATTTAATTCCAAGTAGATCAAATACCTTAACATAAGGCTGAACACACTAAATCTACTAGAAGAGAAAGTGGGGAAAACCCTTGAACTCATTGGCACAGGTGAGAACTTCCTGAACAGAACACCAACATCTCAGGCTCTAAGACTAACCATCAATAAATTGGACCTCATTAAACTAAAAAGCTTCTGTAAGGCAAAAGACACTGTCATTTGAATGAAATAACTTGCCCTTTGTACAACCTCCTTCTGTGAACCTGTCCTAGTAAAACTATTTCCTCTCTCTCTGTCTCTGTCTGTCTTTCTCTGTGCTGCACTCTTAAGTCCTCTATTCTATGTTCTTGTGAGAGTTGGGAATATCCTAAATCTTTCCCTCATTTGTCACTGTCTGGTCATCAATTGGTCATCACTCTCAAACACGACTCCTTCCTTCTACAAACTAATGTCATTTTCACTGTGTGGGATTAAAGTTGTGTGCTATGGGAATGTCTACATTCCAGGCAGATCACGCAGAACTAGAAGGTCATTGGGGGTGATCAGGGTAGCCATGCTGCTAGATTAAATTCCCTGTGCAATGACCAACTGATGCTTCTACATAAAGGAAATTATTAGTCAATAATTTCACATTAAAAAATTGTAAGACTAGTAAACATTAAGAGAGTGACTTAATTCATTGATGCTGTTAGAAGATCCATCATGTAACAGTTGCTTTATATCCCTGGCTGATCTCAATCTCACTAAGAGTCTGGAAATGACATTGAACTTCTGATGCTTTTAACTCACATCTTGAATGTTGCATTATAGGCATGCCTTACCATGCCCTAATTTTGTCATATTAAGATTAATCCAGATGCTCCTGCATATTAGGCAAATTCTCTGTCAGCTGAGGTAAAATCCCTATTCCCAGTTAGTAATACTCTTAAGAAAGACTACTGAGCCAAAAGGAAGAAAGTTAATTACAAATTAATTTTATTTGTTTCTTTGCAGTCATATTGGAAACAATATTCCTTAATGCAGACTCTTTTGTGTATTTAGGTTTACTTTATTTTCATTCATGAGTATGTGTATGTGTTGGGTGGCAGCTGGCTGCAGATATCCACAGACACTAGAAGATGGAGTCAGATGTCCTGGAGCTGGGGTTATAGATATTAGTAAGCTGCTTTTATGTGGTGTGAGTCCTGGGAACTGACTGAGGTCCTCTGTGAAAGCCACAAGTGCTCTCCAACTCCAACATAGAATTTTTAGACAGTTGCCTTAAAAAAACAAAACTATGAACTAACAATTCAAATAAGTTTTGATTAAATCACTGAAGGTTATGTGTATACAATTCAGAAGAAGACAGCAGTTCTATCTTTAATATAAGAATGACAGACTTTTACGGGTTTTTTGTTTGTTTCTTGTTATTCTTTTTGTGTGTTTTGTTTTTAATTCCACAAGTGTGCATGTGCTTAGGTGGATATATGCAGAGAGGTCAGAAATGATATTGGATGACCTTGTCTTTTACTCTCTGCTTTTTTCCTTTGAGAAAGGATGTCTCACTGACATGGAACTAGTATGGTTGTTAGAAAGGCCTAGAGACACTCTTGTCTCTGCCTTCTATCCCCATAGTGCTGGTGTTGCATTCTTACATGCTGACATGCTCCACTTCTTATATAGATACTGATATCTATCCTCAATTCTTTATTCTAGTGCAGCAAATATCTCTCACTGACTGAGCTATCTCCCAGCCCTATGTGTTTTGTTTTCTAAGCATACTTTTGATCACCCCCTCAATATTATGAATACATAATATATGTGTGTATATATGTACTAATGTGTATTATAGTTATATATGTATATATATTCACACACGCATATATATATATATATATATATACACACACACACACACTGTGTGTTTGTGTGTCTGTGTATAGTTATGCTGTATTGCATAGGCTTATCTTGAATTGAAGCAGTGTTCCAGTAATCCTCTTACCTGTAATAGGTCACTTTATAGATGTCACCATGTCCAGCTTACTGAAAACACTTTTACATACACACATGATAGACAGGAAATGTATGCATATATAATGTGTTAGAGAACGTACATAATTTGTCTCATACCAAGTATAAAATCTGATGTTTAAGTTCAGTTTTGTGGATTTATAATGAACAACCTCTTCACTATATACAGAATTAGCCACTTACCATACTACATTTTATATTTCATTTGATATTAGTTCTTATGCTTATATTTAAGCAGGTGTGGATGGCTGGCTGGTGGCAGTACTGATCTAGAACAATGACTTGAAACTAATAGGAGAAAAGTGGGTTTTAGCAGCTAATTAGAAATAATCATTCTAATTCAATAGCAAACTTCCCAAATAATAAAGTTTCTCATTTTAACATTCCCTTAATCCTTTTGCTCATTTATTTAACACAATTATGTCTATGAAAATATCTTCAATATCTTTTCTCTTTATGAAGGCAAGATTACATAAAATTATAGAAATTATGTTGGGTTCAAAATCAAATTATCACCATGGTACTTTAGACCTTGGATTTAATACATCTAAGCTTAATTTTTCTCATTTTCATAAAAGTGCTAGTGGTAACAATGATCTCTCATCTTTCCATGATAAGAGAACAAAACAGTTTGAAGACATGGAGACACAACACATATAGATGCCATAATACAGGGACTGGTGCTAGAAATATGCATATAGCAGCCTTAAATATTTACCTTTAAATTGTGATACACCATCGCTTTGGCAGTACAATTAGATACTATGAGATGGAAAAAGCAAAATAAACTACATAAACAAATAAAAAATCAATACAAATAAAACCATAAACATGCAATAAATATTGTTGAAGATAAAGACATTATAGTTCTATTATGTAGATATACTTTTTTCTTCTTTCTGCCTGTCTGTCTTTCTTTCTCTCTGTCCCTCTCCTCCCTTCCTCTCCTCCCTCTCTTCCTTTCCTTCCTTTTTTCCTTCCTTCCTTCCTTTCCATTGTTTTGCATTACTGTGCATCAAAGCGATAATCTGCCATATTCTAGGCAAGTGCTCTGTCAGTGAATTATAAACCAAACCACAACACATTTTCCTAAGGTATGTATGGATCAGATATAATAAACATGATAGAAAAGGTATAAGTATTATCTTGTTCTGATCTCTTCTTATCTCCTCAGACCTCATATCCCCATTGAAACATGATGTGCAGGGTATAGTAAAGATAAAATAGGTCACCCTCAAGGGTTGACAGTGAACAATGATCAAAGGTACCTCTGGAGAGTAAACCATTCTCAAAGGGATGAGAGTAAATAGTGGTTTTGTGACTCTGATGTAGGGTACATTCTTAGTAGTGAGAGCCAACAAAGACAAAAGGGACAATTGTCCTAACTGCATGTAGTCTTTATATTATTTTTGAAGCTTAATAAAAAGTCATAGAAACTTTTCATGAAGCTGTCAAAAAGCAGTAACTAGGAACTCAGAAGGAATACACAGCCAATAAGCCATTTTAGAAGTTTTCAGCCCACTACACTCTACTTTTCATTCTTTAGAAGTGTCCTCTCATCCCTCATCGTCCTTGACTAGCTCCCAAACCTCTGTTGGTATTTGAAACACATGTATCTAGAACATAAAATTCAACATTCTCAAGAGAGTAGACATGCAGCGTTAGTCTTTCTGAGTCTGGGTTACATGGCCTGGGATGATTCTTTCTAAATTTCATCCATTTAGCTGAAAATTTCATGGTTTTGGATTTTTTAAAATTAATTTATTTATTTATTATTTCTTCAAGTGACATCTCAATCACATTCCCCTCCCTACTTCCCCCTCTGGTCCCACCCTCTCACCCTCTTCCCCTTTACCCCCCATCCACTTCCTTTTTTCCTTTTTTTAAGTTTATGGTATATCATTTTCCCCCCAACAGCTCCCCCTTTCAGTCCACAAATTGGCTCTTTCTCTTATAACAACAAATACAATAAAAAACAACAGAAATAATTTGACCACACTTATGAGAATTATAAAACTTAGCATACATTCCCAATGTCCAGTACATAAGTGTTTGGCAACTGTCTTTAACATTCTATTATCCAACTAGCTCCATGAGTTTAAAGTTCTATATCCAATTCAGCTTCCATCCTAAATTGCATAATAATTTTAGCAACCTCTTCTTAGATCCAGAACACCCTCTTAATTCTTAAACAACTAAAAATTTAACTATGAGACTCCAGATATCTAGACTTCAACCACCTCAGAGACCTGAGAGGGATAAATATATCTGATTATATAGGAAGTACAGGTCCAGCAGCTTCCAAAACTAAGAAATGACATACCAGTGGCTGCCTGGACAGTTCCCAATTCTCTCCATACATTATAGCATCAATCTTCAGCCTTTTGGCCCTGTTTCTCTGATAGACATTTATTGTAAAGCAGGAATTATGAAGGACTTTCCCACCCTGTCTTGGCAGAGCTAGGCTGTCGACTTACCTGCTTCAAAGTTTTGTCCTTTTTGGACAGCATTCTGTCTACAGTTGAAGCAAGGGATTTTTCTTGCCACATGACAGGCATGCCACTAATTCGACCATCTCCAATTGGATATTCTTCGATGCTCATCTTCTACTTGGAGTAGAATAGGGGTGCTGTCAGGAACTGACATGTCTCCATATCAAAAATCTTAAGTTAAGAAAACATCTTTGAATGCCATATTCTGCATATCTCTTGAGGTTTTTGAAGATCACCTATCTATCTCCTTATATTTGGATAAGCATATGTTGCTTGTCTCTTAGCAACTTGATTTCTGATTAACTTAGAAAATAACTGTTATAGACTGCCTTAGTACCTAACAAAATGACATGCTTGATTGACTATTAGTTTGCATTTCTTACTTATCCTAAACAGTTTATGGCAGTTGCTAACAAAAGGCCAAAACTTCACATTTCATTTTTAAGCATTACCTAGGTACAATTCCTTAAAAAGAGTTAACCTTAATTTTGTGTCAATATAAAAAGATCAATACCAATGTCACCAACTATAATCTTAATTTTGCATCAATATAAAAAGATCAATACCAATTTAGCCAAATATAATTTAAATTTTTTATCAATATTCAAAGGTATAAGGGCATATTCAATAATCTTAACTTTTTTCTTGATCATTCCTACTTTATGTCTATGTCCCATTTTTTTCTCATCTATTCACTCATACATGGGAGAGAAAGAAGGATACAGAAAATTAAAAGAGAGAAGTCCCTGGGACTAACCTCCAAAATCTATTTAACAAGACCATTTAACATCTTGTAATCTCTACTCCTAAATAACAAGATTATCTATAACCCATCAAATGACCAAAATTGGGGGAAAACACCCACCACACCTTCTGGAGATGGGACATCGCTCTCTTAAAATGACTTCCTGCTGATTTGGGAGGTAGTAAACCTGTTTGGGGCCCAAATAAGAATGAAAAAATGGTTAAAAATGTTAATAGAATCATTTGATGTTCAATCCTTTTCTGCTCAGCTATTTAAATGTCCTGAGAAGTTTGTAGACAGAAGTTGAACTTTAGGGCTTTACTGAAGTTCTGGCTGGAACCGTCTGTGGAGCTGAACAATCTTACTGATTTTGAGTTGTTGTGGTTGTAGTCTTTTGAGGAAACAGCTATTGAGGAAGCCTGCAAGGCTGGATCATCTGGGATACTTGTCTTCTTTGGTGTCTGATCTGTTTTTTTCTGAGGTTTCAGTTGCCCAGTTGTCCCTGGATTCCTTGGAAGGATGCTTTAAATCTCCTGGAAAGATAAGAACAGAGCCGTGTCCTAATCCTAACTCTGGGAAACTTTTTTTTTTTTTTTTTTTTTTTTGGTTGGGGGTCAGGTAATATTTTTCCTGGCACAAATCCCAGACTCAGAAAGATTCACATGGCATGTATTTACTTACAACTGGATTTTAGCCATATAGTACAGGATAACTACTCTATAACCAACAGACTTAAAGGAACAGAAAAGTGGACTTTTTTACCTATTAGTGAGATACTTTGCCCTAGTGGAGCCACCATGAAGGTCCCCAGTGCAAGAGGAAGTTCTTAGCTATCATATGATTGATGAACTGATGGTTGCTGAGATGTGAGGGCACCCTACACTAGAGGAGTAGGGGTGGGAGAAGGGTAGACGGTAGGAGGGTGGGACAGAGAAGGGTGGAGGGAGGGAGCTGTGATGGAGATGTAACTTGGAGTAATAAATAAACATGACTTTTAAAAATGGGATTACTAACACTAAGGCCTTTCGAAGAATAAAATGCAAAGTGTCTTTCATAGGAATTAGGTAACTTTTGTAGAAACTTAGGTAGAAGCTTCCTAAAACCTGTAAGTATATAGAAGTAGTTTAAATGGAGTTAATGTATAATAGGGAGAATACCCTCATTAGACCTTATAAGCTACTAAATAAAAGCCCAGTAGCAGGAATAGGTTACATGTTTTGGAGTTGTTGGCCAATACAGCCTTAAAGACCTCACACTAATTATTTCATGCTATTACTATTACTATTGGTTACCTTCCATAACTTTATGGTGAGACCCTGTTGCTGAAGATATCGCGTACATATGTCATAGAATGTAGGGAAATCAATATGATACTCAACTGGAAACTTCATATCAAATGACTAGCATTCATAGTGCTGTAAGATGTTATAGATCCCACTGGAAGATAAAAGTAATCATAGTTCTTTACAACTGGATACATGCCTAGCAAGATATGTCCACTGGTATTATAGTTGAATGAATTTTATGGAAGTAATTAGTCACAATTTAGTTTTTATTGAATTTAAAGTCTACTTTACAAGATGATTCTCATACCTGACACTGTTGATAAGGCCAAGATGCTGAGACTGGATAGATATCATTGTTCCCAAGAGGAAACCAACCACTATTATTCTGGTAAAGGAAGATTATAAAAAAAATGACTCCTAACATCATATTGTAATATACATACTTCAGTTTAATGACCAAATCTAATCATAGATACTTCTTACAGTAGATGGTAATTTATATAGAAACCCACAACTGATCAACAGTATGAGACTTTAGAATTTTCATCCCTAAATGAGATGGGTTTTTTGTTTGTTTGTTTGTTTTTGTTTTACCACAACCACCCCCTTAAGGATTAGTAATCCATATGAAAGAGTGCTGGAAGGATTCTAAGAGTCAGAAGTGGTAGATGGCTTAAAACAGTGTTTTTCAGATCCAGCAGGGCAGAAGCACATATGAACTCACAGATATTGTGACAGCAAACACTGGACCTGCACAAGTTTAAGACAGAGAAATTAGAGTATTGACACGAAGAAATAAACATGATAACCAATTCCTACCTAATGCTATTGGCGATTGATAGTCGCCAGGGGAGAGAAAGTCAACTTTCTTCAATGGAGTGACACAGGGTGTAAAACCAACATTACAATGCAAGCTACACTCCATTTCTTAAGAGTGAAAGAGCAAGAACATGAAGTTGGGATATGGAGCTGAGGGAGGCTCTAGCAGGGGCTGGGGAAGGAGAACGAATATGACAAAACATCTTGTATAAAATTTAAAAGAATAAATAAAAACATTATCTTATAGATATTTTTCTAGAAGAGAAGAGAATGAAAAGAATAGAAATGTAATAGTTTTATAATTACCATACCAAAAATGGTTAAACAATTATAAACATCAAGTAAATGAAGACAGAGAGAAATTAGTATTTTAACATAATGCTGCTCAGTGTGCACATTACAATCATTTTTTTTACACAGTGAGTTTCAGTCATATCAAAAGGCATAAAATATAAAACCATTAACATAAATTCATTTTTAAAAAAATGAAATGTGAAGCTCTGGCCTCTTGACACCAACCGTCTTAAACCGTTTAGGATAGTTAAGAAAAACAAACTCCTAGTCATGCATGCATGTCACCTTGTTAGCTATTATGACAGTCTATCACAGATATTCTCTAAGCTACTCAGTAATCAAGTTATTAAGAGACAAGCAACATTTGCTTATCTAAATACAAGAGATAGATAGGGCATCTTCAAAAACCCCAAGAGATCTGCAGAATATGGCATTCAAAGATGTGGTCTTAAATTAAGTTTTTTTTTGATATAGTGACATATCAGCTCCAGACAGCACCCCCTATTCTACTCCAAGTAGAAGATAAGCATCGAAGAATCTCCAGTGTGAGATGGTTGAATTAGTGGCAAGCCTATCTCTTGACATGTAAAAACTCCTTGCTTCAACTGCAGACAGACTGCTGTCCAAAAAGGACAAAACTTGGTAGCAGGGAAGTCGACAGCCTAGCTCTGCCAAGACAGGGTAGGTTAGTCCTTCATAATCCCTGCTCTACAATAAATGTCTGTCAGAGAAACAGGACCAAAAGGCTGAAGGCTGATGCTAGAATGTATGGAGAGAAAATGGGAACTGTCCAGGTAGTCACTGGTTTGTCATTTCTTAGTATTGGAAGCTGCAGGCCCTGCACTTCCTATATAATCAGATATATTTATCCTTCTCAGCTCTCTGAGGTGGTTGAAGAATAGACAGCTAGAGTCTCATAGCTAAATTTTAAGTTGTTTAGGAATCAAGAGGGCGTTCTAGATCTAAGAAGATGGTTATAATAGTGATGCAAGTTAGTATGAAAGCTAAGTCAGTTATAGAACTTTAAACTCATGGAGATGGTTAGAAGGTAGAAGGTTAAAGTCAGGGGCCAAATATGTATGAACTGGACATTGGGAAGTTATACTGGGCCATTTAACTCTCATAAATGTGGCATATTTAATTCTGCTGTTTTGTATAGAATTTACTGTTATAAGAGAAAGAACCATTTGTTGGATTGAAAAGGGAAGCTGTTGGGGGGGAAGAGGGTGGAAGGGTGGGACAGGAAGGGGGAATAGGGAATGGTTTGTGACTGAGATGTAACTTGAAGAAAAAAAATAAAGTACTTATATAAAAAAAAAAAAGAAATTTCTGCCAGTCAACCCAGCAAAGAGAAAATGTACAAGAAGCTAGTGACAGAGAAATCAGTAAGCCTGATAAGGTACATGTCATCTAAATAAGCAGAACTATTCAGGAATAACTGTTTTAGTCTATTTGAATTATGAAATAAAGAATTCTTTCTTTCAAAAAAAATTAGTGTGTAGAAATTATAAACCCATTACACCAAGATCCTTAGCATAAGAAAGACTTAATGATCACTGGACTAGAGATTTGCTGTATATTAGCTCATTTCATTTTCATGTAATTTTCTAGATACTATTATTTTTCCAGCTTTTAAAATTAAATTTATTTTTACTGTTATGCAAATGTCTGATGTAGCACATATTAATGCAATAATGCCAAGTTCTGACTCATGCATACACTGAGAAATGCTGCAATCAAGTTAGACAATACTATCACGTCAAACATTTATCATTTCTTTATGTTGACAACATTAAATTCCTTTCCTCAAGGATTTTGAGATAGATAGTATATTTGCATGATCTATGTAACCCTTCAGTACAATAGTATATCATCACACTACACACCTACTATAAGTTAAAATTTCTCCTGTCCCACTTTCCCCTCTATTTTTCTTATTTTCTATCTCACCTTCTGTAAGATCAGTTATTTTTTGGTTTCCACCGAAAAGATGCTGTATTTTGGTATCTTTGTGTGCATGCCCTACAGCCTTGATGTAACAGTCTCCAGTCCAAACCGTATTATTGCAGGGATAAGAGGTTTCACTCTTCAGTACACTATTGTGTTTACATGCTGTGTTTTCTTTTTATACTTATCAGCTGATAGGTTTTCCACCATCAGTTGGTGGTGCTGTGTTTCCTTCCATTTCCTATCAAGTATTAATAATGTCCCAATGAATATAAATGTATGGAGAAGTCATTGATACTCTGTTTTTATTTCATGTAGAAAGAAATATGGTTCTGGAATTACTGACTCATGCAGATTCACTTTTCAGTGGCAACTAATTTTCAACCTTCCCATAATGACTGTCATAACTTACATTCTTACTAGCTGTAAGCGATCACTGTTCTCCATATATTTCCCAGCACTTGTCATTATTTATTTTTTAATAATATTCATTCATGCTGGAGTATGTTGGTATATATTATTGTTTTTTCTAAGCACTTCTCTGACTGTTATTAATGCTAAGATTTGTACCTTTTTTGTTTTTGTCTACTTGTTTGTCTTACTTTGTTAATGTCTATTTGAATGAAGTATACATTTTAAATTGGATTATTCTGCTTTGATTTTGGTAAACAAGTCTATTGTTTCTGGTATATCTTGGAAATGAACATCCTGTCAGGAGTGTGGTTTGTAAATATTTTCTTCATTCTACGTGTAATCTCTTTACTCTGTAGATTGTTTCCTTTATTTTTTATTTTTCCTTATGCTTTTGTGGTATTGCCTAAGCAATGCTTTATCATTTCAATGTCCTAAGATGTTAACTGTGTTATTATTATTATTGTTATTATTGAAGTAGTTTTATAGTTTAATGTCTCATATATATTTAATTAGTTCATTTGAGGTTGACTATTACAACTAGTGAGAATTTAAGATTTAGAGTTATTCTTCTGCATGTGGATATAAACTTTCCCATAATTCTTTATTATAAGAAAAGACTGTTCTTTCTATAATGCATATTATTAGCAGCTTTGTTGAATATCTATTGATAATTTTGTTTACTTATAGATGATCTACTCTGTTTATAGGTCTTATATACTGTTTTGATTAGTATAGTTTTGTAGTATACTTTGACATCAAGTAGAGTAAAGCCTTTATCTATATTATTTTTGTTCAAATGTTTTTTAAATTTCTATTTGGGATTTTTGTGCTCCCATGTAAATATTGATGTGACTTTGTATAGTTCTGTGAGAAACACAACTGGTATTTTGACAGGTACTTCATGGTGTATGTATGGACACTTTAATATTGATTTTCCAATTCCTGGACATGATATTACTTTTCTTTGAAATCCCTTTCCATTCTTTCTTGTTAAGATTTTGTAAGTTTCATTTCATCTCTGCTGAAACATAGAAGACTGAGGGCTAGAAACTTCATATATTGCATACTAATGATAAGAACAATATAAGTAATCAGTGTTCCTAGTTACAGTATAGTAGATTGGTTTATTTCATTTTTATGACATATAAAATTATATTCATATGGTTACTAGAATATTTAAAATGGTCCATAACAAAGAAATATCCACAACATATTCTTAAATGATAAATATTAGTTTCCCAATGGAATAATTTTTATTATTCCATAAAATTAATTGAATAAAGGATCACACATTTTCTCAGAACAAACACTAAAACCAAAAATCAACAGCTGTTAATTCTCGGTACTGTAGCAGTGTGTGTGATTTTTTTTTTTTAACCTATGGCTTATATATTTTTCTAAAAACACTTCATTGATGGCATTTTGCAATGAGAGGCTTTTCAGCAATAAGATGACTATATTGGTAGTCTATATGTAAGAATGGAGCTGTTATTAATTGTCAGTGTGTGTGTAGTTCATTGTAATAGATTAAAAATGAAGTGAAAGAAACTTTGATGCATATATCATTGTGCCTTATATTGAAGTATCATTCAAATTATTTTAATAAATAAAACATTTCAGCTCAATTTTTGGTGTGTAGATTTAAGCATGCAAAAAATATATTCACTGATGAAAAATGGAAGAATTTCACACTAGTAGTTATGGAGTGCTTCAAAATTACACCATCCTGTCTCTCGAATATTTTTGGTTATGTATCTCTGAGTTTTCAGTCCATTTAAGTCACCACATTTTCAAGTATGTCTCATAGGCTAATTGTAAATAGATTGTTCGAAGACTGAGGAAGCTGTCTCTGATTAGCTCCTACTAAATTCAGAGAAACAAGTTAATTCCATTTAAAACAATAATCTAGGACACATTTTTGTGTGTTTAGAGCATTTATTAAGGGAGAATAAGAAGTTTGTAGAAGATTGTTGAATAATGATCTGTTTAAGTAAATATGATTATCAAGATTGCATCATGAGTCATCCATAATGTTCTAGACAAAAGATATTTCAGAATATAGAATGATATTTGTGGATTAGATGGCTGTTACGTGATATTTGATTCAATTGACAGCCAAACTAACTTCTACAAGCTATACTTGTTGAGTCAATGTAGTTTCAATGAAGTGGAAACTACAATGTATTACAAACAAAAATTTGGAGCAAGCTCTTGTTCAATTTCTATTCAGAGCCAAAAGCATAAATAGTTAATTTTAAGTCCAATTTCTTTGTGTAGAAATAAAAAAAAAATCTACCTGTTTTACAAACTTGTTGAAATACAATGTTAGATAAGAAGACATTTGGGAAATTAAAAATAAAAAGTGAATATGATCAGACCATATAGGTTAAAAGGCGTTGAGAATTGGGATTATTTCTAACTAAGATGGCCATCATTGGTAGAATTCCCAGTTTAGTTTTACAAGAGTGACAGCTGAAAGACATTGAGTATCTAGGTCAATGAAATAATAAAGCTCTCAGTTAATGTGATAATAAAATATATTATCTGTTTTAGATCTGTGAACATATATCAACTAGCTACTACCTAATTTTACATAAGCATATTTTCATTCATTCAGGTATTATGACACAAGTAGTACTTAATCAGATAGACTATGTGATGAAGTAGGCATGAAGTTGTTTGGAGCCAACAACATGCGCATCATAACCTGTATACCTTCAGTTGAGAGAAATTTTCAGTATCAGCACTTGATGATGGCTTTAGAATGAGTAAGCACAGCCATTGGCTTAATGTGTACAGTATAGTAATTAAACTTAGGCTGTAATGATGTAAATCATTGGAAACTATTGCTATCAAAATGCAGAATATTGAAACAGTTAGACTATACTCCAAACACCTTATTGGAGCAGACAGAAAAGACAGAAGATTGTTGGGAGGGAAGAAAATACAACACTGTGAAGTCTTTATGGAGCCATAGACTTTCTCAATCACACTGTGTTTATAACCTGGATATGAAAATCATACCTCATCTTCACTTTGAGGTCAGACATGATGTAGCCAACACAAGGTGAGATTGTGGGTTCCACAATGATTTAAGGTGGAAACAAGTAGTTTATTCTACCTCAGCTTAGTTCTATGCTACAGCAAAGCCTAATAATAGAAAAAGTATGGGGTTGAAAGCCTAAAGAAGCTGTAAATGTCTTTTTTCATGCGAGATGAAACTAGGGATTGTATTAAATATATTTTAGCCTCAGCTTACTAATCTAAAGATAGGAATGATGCCATGCTGTGTACTAGGGCTGTAATGATGGTCAAATAAGATCAAGATATGAGAAATTGCCCCAGTGCACTTCAGTCAGTATTCATCTGTTCATGATGCTCTGTAGCCTGACCATGACACATTAGCAGGCATCATGGGCTGTGCCCTCCAGTTCTGAGGCCATATATTTGAGCTTTCTTTCCTGGACTGTGCTCAGATCATGTTCATGGGGTCAGATTTATAAATGTTGACACTGTGGAGAGAAGATAATGGGGCATATCAGCATGTAAAATGAGAGTAATGAATAATACTGGGGAATAAATCTCCCCTTCCCAGTCTTTTAACTAGAATGTGAAAAATCCTGTATTACAGCTAAAAAAAAACTAGTTGAAAAAAAAAATGGACTTTTTTCAGCTTGTGTCAAAGGGCAGAGGAGTGTCAGGAGGTCAAATGCATGCTACGGTAGATGTTGGTGTAATATCCAAATTCTCTTTTAAAGTATCAAAGGTCCAGTACAAAGCACTGTGCTGTCCTAGGAGGGATTCAGCTTTCTTTGGTGAAGGTATCTAATCATAGCCCAGATGAGAGTCTCTGAGAGAATTTGTTGAATGAATTTCTATTTTTGTTGATATCATTAAGACAGGATAACCATAGTACGGGCCACAGTTCCAAACAAAGTAAAAGGAAGGCTCAAGGGATGATGATGCTTGAATCCCTCTAAGTATGGAAAATAAAATAGACATTGGAAGTGGATGGACAGGAACCCAACATTACTGCCATCCAAGAAGCTTTATCAGGAGAATGGTGGGGGCAGATGCAGAGACCCACAACCAAACATTAGGCAAAAATTAGGGAGGTTTGGGAGGAGGTTTGAGGGAGCTGGAGGGATCAAAAACACCACAAGAAGACCCACATATGCAATTAACTCAGACACAGTGGGGCTCATAGAGATTGAATCACCAACGAAAGGACATGTATGGACTTGTCCTAGCCCCCCTACACTTGTGAGGCTGATGGGTTGCTTGGTCCTCAAGTGAATCCACAAGTAAATCCTAACAATTGGAGGCAGGTCTGTCTCTGACTTGGATGCTGTTGCATCCCTCTAGATCCCATTTTCCTACCAGAACTGCCTTGTCCTGACTCAGTGGAAGAGAAGGCACCTGGTCCTACTGCGATTTGATGTGCCAGAATGGGTAGGTACTGGGTGAGTCAGGGGTAGAGTATCAAGTATCAGGAAGGTGCCTGGGTGGGTGGGTGGGACTGGGAGAAGGAGGGAAGGGGATGGCGATCAGAATGTAAAACAAACAAATGAATAAATTAGTGGGAAAAAGAGGCATTATAAAAACTCTCTGTTAACCTTTATTCCATTGGCTTATTTGCCTACATCTGTTTCCACATATTGCACTGTTTTTCATGGTACGTCTCTTGGAAACATAGCCTGTTGTTAGACATCATTCATGTGTCACCTCCAATTTTATTTCAGTGAATTCAGTTTTAGGTTATTGGCTTTATACAAATAGCATATGAACCAGGCAGATACACACATACCTACACATACAAGAATAGATATATACACGTATATAATAAGTGACCAAAATGAGAAATCAAACTTCTATGTGAAAGGTAGTTTCTGGTACACTTTACATTTTAGGTAGATTACGTAATGGGAAAGGCTACTGGCTGTGTGAATATGAGTACCCCTTAAAATTGTAGAGAAAGTGTTATCACCATGTGATTCTTTCACAATGCCTATCAGTGCAGTTCACATTGAAGGTAAATATCACTTTCTAAATTTGGGGCTTTATTTTTTAAATGATTTTAAACTTTTTATGTGTATGAGTGTTTAATGCATATTTATGTCTATGTACCACATATCTGCCTAGAGTCCACAGAAACCAGAAGATTCAGTTGTATCTTCTGGAAATGGAGCTGCAGATGATAGTTAACCATCATGTCAGTCTGTGAACCCAACTCAGGTCCTTTGTAAGAGCAGCAAGTAGTATTGACCACTTAGCCATCATCTCTCTGCCCTCCCCCCACCTACTCCATGACACATTCTCACTCTGCAGCTTAGGCTGGCCTGGAACTTTGTGCTCCAGATAGGCCTTGAGCTTACTACAATCCTTCTGCTTCATTCTGTCACTTTCTTTCTTTCTTTCTTTCTTTCTTTCTTTCTTTCTTTCTTTCTTTCTTTTTTTCTTTCTTTCTTTCTTTTTATTTCTTTCTATCTTTTTATCTTTCTCTTTCTCCTTCCTACCTTCCTTCATTCCTTATTTTCTTTCTTTCTTACATGTATAGGATATTCATATTTTGTGACTGTGCACCCTGTGCATACCACAAATCAATAGAGGCTAGAAGATGATTCTAGATTCCCAGGAACTGAACTTACATACAGTGATGAGCTTTCACGTGGGTACTCAGAATGGATCCTAGGTCATCTGGAAGAATTTTTAGTACTTTTAACCACTATATCATTTCTATAGCTAATTTAAACGTATATATGGAGTATCCCTTTGTAGATCACATTTGAATCTAATATTACTAAGAGGTTAAATGCAGTGGGTTTTGAGTCAATCTCTCTCCTTCTGTGTGTGTGTACCTGTGTGTTTTAATATATTTAGTTATCTTATTGCAAGAACTTCATCTGTCTACCTTAAGACCCTGTTCTAGGCTCATTTCTTATTCTTTCTGTTATTTTGGCTTGCGGCCACTCTGCCTCATTGGGAAAGTCACAGATTTCCTGGTATAAGGCATCTAAATTGAAGACGGTTGTAGTTCCCTTTACTGTTAAAGCTGACATTTCTGTGTTTATCCTGAGGTTTATGAATCATGTTCCAAGGAAGTCTCAGAGTCAGTATTTCAGAACCCACAGCACAATATTTCAGCGGACCAGCGGCCTAGAGATCATTATCCAGAAGTTACTAAATGTCAGGACTATTGAGGTGGGCTGTGTGGATGTCTTTAAAGAGCGTCATTAAGATAACTAATTGGAAAGTGGGGATTTGCAGACTTGCCTGCTTGGAAGGGTGAAAACTAGAGTCCGTATGATCTATGCAGGGCATGCGAGACTGCAATAAATTGTGTAGCATCCCTAGCAAGTGAACAGTGAAGCTGCATTTTGTCTACTGTAAGCAAAGTTGGTAAGTGGCAGCACCACATCAAAAAGATCCATATATTAGGAGTCACACTGTATTGGGTAAGAATCTGTAATATACCAATTATTAAACTAGAGAATATAAAACACCTATGTTCTTTCTCTGAGCTAAATTTGAGCTCAATAAAACTTCAGTTTCCACAGATTTGGGTAAAAATGAAAGTGTAGACATGCAACTCAAGACGACTCTGACATTCCATCTCACACCTGTCAGTATGGCTAAGATCAAAAACTCAAATGACAGCACATGCTGGCTAGGTTGTGGAGAAATAGGAACACTTCTTCATTGCTGGTGGGAGTGAAAACTTGTACAGCCACTATGGAAATCAGTCTGGTGATGCCTTAGAAAACTTGGAATAGGTCTACCTCAAGACCCAGCCATACCACTCCTGGTCATATATCCAAAAGATTCTTCCCCAAACCGGAAGGATATCAGTTCAACAATGTGCATAGGAACTTTATTGGTAATAGCTAGAAAAAGGAAACAACCCAGAAGCCATCAACTGATGAATGGATAAGAAAAATGTGGTACATTTATACAACGGAATATTACTCAGCTATCAGAAACAAGGAAATCATGCAATTTGCAACCAAATGGATGGAACTAGAAAAGCTCATCCTGAGTGAACTTCCCACACTAAGAAAGATACTCATACCATGTCTTCACTTATAACTGTATATTTGCCATATAGTGCAGGATAACTATCCTAAAACCCACAGACCCAAAGGAACAGGAACCTAGCATAACTAATCTATGAGAAATTCCACCGAGCAGCTGATCAAATCACATGCTGAGACACACAGCCAAACATTAGGTGGAGTTCTGGGAGCTGGATATAAGAGAGGGAGGAGGAAAAGAAAGACCCAAAGAGGGTCAAGATCAACACATGAAAATTAACAAAACCAACTAAGCTAGGCTTGTAGAGGCTTACAGCAACTAAAACACTAACCAAAATAAGAAGAAAAAAAAAAAAAGCTTAGACTTGACCTAGACCTCCCTATACAAATATAGAGGATCAGCAACTTGGTCCTCATACAAATCCCTTAACAAGTAGGGGTGGGGCAGTCTCAGTCACAGACTTTGTTACCTGTTAGTGAGACACTTTACCATAGTAGAACTGCCAAGTCAGGCACCAGAGTAAGAGGAAATTCTTAGCCCTTATGTAACTTATGAAATGAGGGGGTTGATATGTGGAGGCCCCCACACCAGAGGAGTAGGATGGGTGGGGAGATGTGGTAGAAAGTGGGAGGGAGAGACTGGAGGGAAGGGGCTGTAATTGAGATGTAACTTGAATGAATAAATAAACATATAACAATAATGTAGAAAACTCCTTAGTATGCTCAAAATCAGCATATAAAGGTGTATTTTTTTTTCCTGAGGAAAAGTTGAACCCCCAAAGGGTAGAGAAAAAAACTAAAAAAGCCCTTTGATACTGTGAATGGTTTTGTTTTTGCTAACTTGATACAAGGAAAGTTGGATCTTCTGGGAAGAAGGAACTTCAGTTGAAATGACACCTTAATTATATTTGCCTAGAGACAAGTCATTGAGAGCATTTTTTTTTGATTACTGATTGTTATTGAAGGACTCGGTCCATTAAAGGTGGTTCTGTCCCTCAGCAGCTGGTCCTGTGGTCTATAAGTAACCAAACTGAACAAGCCATGAAGAACAAGCCTGTAAACAGAGTATCTACACGGCCTATATTTCAGTTCCTGCCTCCAGGTTCTTGCCTTGAGTCACAACCCTGACTTTTCTTTGAATGAAACTAAGAGCTGCATTTGCTTTTACTGGACTTCCCAAAACTGTGACCTCAAGTTTTCAAAAATAGAGAGTATCTTGTAGAAGTTCAAGTGACAGCAACTCTAGGTCTTTAAAGCCTGAATCTCTACACCTAGTGTCTAGTACTATAGAGTTGGGATGTCAAGATCCTCTGCTCCTTTTTTTTTGTTATTGTTTTTGTTTTGTTTTGTCCTTTTTCATTAATTTATTTGTTTATTTTACATCCCAATAACAACCCTACTCCCTCCTCTCTTCCCAATCCCATCCTCCGAATCACTTTCCTCATATCTCCACCCCATTCACCCAGTACCAACCAACTCAGGCACATCAAATTGCATCAGGAGAAAGTGCCTCCTCTTTCACTGAGGAAAGACAAGGCAGATCTGCTAGGAAAATGGAGTCCATAGGGAAGCAACAGAATCCAAGTCAGAGACAGTCCCAGTTTCAATTGTTAGGGGATCAACTTGAGGACGAAGCAAGCCATCAACTTCGTATGTTTAGTGGGCCTGGGACCAGTCCACACATGTTCTTTGGTTGGTGGCTCAGTCTCTATGAGCCCCCGTGTGTGTTAATTGGCTATGTGGTCTTTTTGTGGTATGCTTGCTCTCTCAATCCTTTCCCTAACTCTTCCACAAGATTCCCTGAATTCCACCTAATGTTTGCCTGTGGGTCTCTACAACTGTTTCCATTATCTGCTGGTTGAAGCCTCTCAAATGGCATTATGCTAACTAAGTTCCTTTCTACAAGGATACCAGAGTACCATTATTAGTCAAGGGTTGGCTATCTTCCATGAGGTGGGTCTCAAGGTGGCCAGCCATTGGTTGGGCATTATCTTAGTCTCTGTTCCATCTTTTATCCTTGCATATCTTGTAGACAGGACAAATTTGGGGTCATGGGTTTTGAGGGTGGATTGGAATGCCCCTCCCTCCACTGGAAATCCAGCCTGGATCCCAGATGTGGTCACTTCAGTCTCAGTACCTCCCTCTGCTAAGAGTGTCAGCTAAGGCCATTCCCATGTCCTCCTAGGATCCTCCAGCATCCCAGGTCTCCAGTGTGCCTGAGAGGTGACTCAGCACCAATTTCCCTTCTCTCTCACAGCCTTCTCAACCTCCTATTCCCATTCTCCCCATATATGATTCCCACCCCGTTCCTTTCTCCCTCTTCACTCCACCACCTCTCTCACTCAATTCTATCTCTCCATCCACTTCAGATGTCTAACTTAATTTCCCATACTTAGTGGAATTTAAACATCCTCCCCTGAGTCCTCATTTTTACTTGATTTCTTTGGCTCTATGTTTTGTAGCATTGTTATCCTGTTCTTAATGGGTAATATCTTGTTATGTGTGAGTACATACTATGTGCGTTTTTCTGGGTCTGGGTTACCTCACTCAGGATGATCTCCTATAGTTCCATCCATTTGCCTGCAAATTTCATGATGTCCTTGTTTGTAACAGTTTCATAATATTCCATTGTGTAAATGTACCACAGTTTCTTTATCCATTCCTTGGTTGAGGGACTTCTGGGTTGGTTTCTGATTTTGGCTATTATAAATATAGGTGCTATGAACATAGTTGAACAGATATACTTGTGGTTTGGTGAGGCATATTTTGGGTATATACCCAGGAGTGGTATATAACAGCAATGCAGGAGTGTTTCCCTTTCTTCACATCCTCACCAGCATGTGCTGTCACTTGCGTTTTTGATCTTAGCCATTCTTATGGGTGTAAGATAGAATTTCATAACTTCTGGTTTACATTTCCCTGATGACAAAGGATGTTTTCTTTAAGTGTTTTTCAGTCATTAAAGATTCCTTGGAAGTGAATTCTCAGTTTGGCCCTGTACCTCAATTTCTATTGGATTATTTGGTTTCTTTGTGTTTAATTTCTTGTGTTCTTTATATATTTTGGATATTAGGTATTTATCAGTTGTGGGTTGGTGAAGATCTTTTCCCATTTGCTTCTATTGACAGTGTCCTAGGCCTTACAAAAACTTTTCAAGTTCATGACATTCAATTTATTGTTTGTAGAAAGTTAATTAAATTATTTACTTAGTATTTAATATTATATCTAATTGGCTGGCGGGTTAAGATTTAACCCACCATTATAAATGAGCACACAAACATCTCATGGATTTTAACAAGCCTTGGGCTGAATTGAGTAATCTTGGCTCATCTAAGCTAACTCTAAATTCTATTTTCCAAATATGACCCCACATATGCATATGTCCATTGGACTGTTATTTTCCAAGCTCTGCTGATGTTTGAGGCCACGTGGAATGATGACCTTTTCTCTAACCTGTTTTGTGTGTCGTTCTTCCTGCTCTTTGCTTCTTCCTCTTTGAGTCTCCTTCTACCCAAGGTTCTCTGCTTCAGAAGCCCTTGCCTTAGTCCCACCTACCTCTGTCTTTGCCCAATCTCAGGCCTCAGCAGTTATTCAACCAATCAGAGACAATAATTAGAAAACAAAGTAACAGACAGCAAGCAGAACCAATTAATTAACATCTAGAATGAATAACACCACCCCATCATTTGTTGATCATAGTTCTGAACTATTGGTGTTCTTTTCAGGAACTAGTCTCCTGTGAAAATGAGTTCAAAGCTTTTCCCCACTTTCTCTTCTACTAGATTTAATGTACGCAGTTTTATGTTGAGGTCTTTGATCCACTTGGACTTAAATTTTGTGCAATTTTTATTACTATTGCTCTATAGTACAACTGGAAGTAAGGGATGGTGATACCTCCAGAGGGTTTTTTTTTTTTAATATTATAGGACTGTTTTCATTCTCTTGGGTTTTTCTTTATTTTTCCAGATGAATTTGAGAATTATTTTTCAAGGTCTGTAAAGAATTGTGTTGGGATTTCGATGAAAATTGCATTTAATCTGTAGATTGCTTTTGGTAAAATGGTCACTTTTACTATGGTAGTCCTACTGATCCATGAACATGGGATATTTTTCAATCTTCTGATATCTTTTTTGATTTCTTTCTTCAGAGGTTTGAACTTCTTGTTATATAGAGCTGGCTCTGCACCTCACCTATTGCAGCTATTGAGACAGAGGCCCCTGCATCTGGCCTGGTCATTATAGTAGAGCTAGACCTGGATGTAGGGGTTGAGGGTGAACCTGTCTGCTGTGTCCTGGTGTCTACCAGGGAGAGATTCCCTTCCTCTCCCCTCCCAGCCACTTTGCCCTTGCCATCTGTGGCTGTCAGGGGATCTGGCCCTGGCTCTTACCTGATGCATCAGGTAACTACCACTCAGGCACCAGGGGGCCAGGAAAGGGAGCTAGCCTGAGACAACCACAAGTCTAGCACCACACAGGCCCAGGCAGGCTCCAAGGGTGAGGAGTGAGCCCAGTGGAGGTGAACCCCACCTGAGGCCTTGCTGCTGGCAGGAGTGAGCCTGAGACAGACAACCCCAGACATGGGGTCACTCAGATTATCTGATAATAGAAATTAGAGGCTCAAGACATTTACCTCAGTTTTATAATAAAATTTACAACTCTGTGTAGAGGTTGTATGAGCTAGTATTTCTCAGATTTCAAGGATCACAGCCAACTACTTGGCCAGATCTAGCAAGAGACAGGGAAGAATATTTTTCATGGTTAAGAAAATCTGATAGCTCATGCAGATAGTCCTATAATTCTGATTCTGGTGAGATAGAGATTGTGGTGAGCTCTTTATCACAATATCACCCCAAAAAATCACAGGCAAATTTAGATATTTCTTAGTGAACTTAGACATTTTTGTTTAATCGAATATGGGTAATGCCAATATCTAAAATAATGTACCTGCTCTACTTTCATTGCTGCTTAATTCCTGCTCATTGTTTATGCTGTTTGCTCTAATGACATATTTTCACTCTTCCTATGTTGTTTGTATTTCACTTAACATTTCTTGGTATCCTTATAAGTTTTACCTGGATATGTGGTTCTCACAATAGAATATAGATGCTAATATTCACCAGCTTCAAGTCAGGCTATAACATGCTTTGTATGATCCTTTGTTAACAATCATAAAATCAAGTAATAGAGATTCTGAATCTTGAGGATCTCTTGGACAGATGTTTTCAAAGATAGCTGATTTATTTAGTCCAGTGGAGAAAGTAACTACTCCACTCCCACAAACACAAAGAAATAAAATAAGGATAAAGGAGAAACAAGTGGGGTTGAAACATGGTGGGTGTACTGAGGAGTAGAAAAAGTTGTTTTGTGATAGTAGATATTGCTGCATTGGTTAGTAAAATGCTTAACTAGATGATTTTGAATGTCATCTAACAATTGGAAAGCAATCTGATGTATGTATCTATATGTAAAAAATATTTATAAACATGAAGAAAAATGGACTTGATAAATGAAAAATCCGAACTGGTGGTTTCCAAATGGCTTTGTAAGTAATGAAATAACAGAAAGATAAAATGATTGACAAAGTCCAGAGAATTTAATGGTTTCCTAACTGACAAACAAAAGATCGGCAGGTTCTATGGGGAGATGCATGGCTATACTGCACAGAAGGTAGATGCATCATTTTTTTCTAGATCATTCAACTGAACTATATGTACACCGCACACACACACACACACACACACACACGCACATGCACACACACAGAGACACATGTATATGGTCTCTCTCTGCTTCTCTCTCTTTTTCTCTTCTCTCTCTCTCTGTCTCTCTCCTTTGTTTTTAAAGGTAAGACTGGCATTTGAACAAGGATAATATATACACGGGCATGGTGGTGCACATCTTTAATCCTAGCATTTAGGAGGCAAAAGCAGGTGGATCTCTGTGAATTTGAGGCCAGCCTGGTCTACAAAGTGAGTTCCAGGAGAAGCAGGACTATACACAGAAACCCTGTCTTGAAAAAACAAAAACAAAATAGGGATAATATGTGCAATGCAAGTTTCCAAAATGAAATGTAGGGGTGAATTAATAAATAAATATTGCTTTGGATATATTCCCAAAATATGAATGTGTATCCAAGAATTATAAGACATTTGATATTACTTTATTAGACATCAAATATTATTAAAAGGTTATAGTATTACAAATATAATGTTTGGTGGCATAGGAAGGGAAAGAGAACAACAAGACAGAAGTCAGCAACATTGCACTGCATATGTGAACTTGATAAGTGTTTAAGTTGTATTACAAATCAGCAACAAAAACTGAATTATTGTGTAAATTAAGCGGAGATAATTTGTTTTCAATTCATTTCATGAATCTTCTATATACTTCTCATAAAATTCTATTATCGAAATAATAAGATGTTTGGCATGAATGAAAACAGAATTTTGAAAAATCAGTGAAATTTTAAAAAATACATGCCATCAAATGATAAGATTGGCCAAAATCTCCCAATGTAGTGCTTAAAACAAAACGAAATGACAACCAAAATGCTAACAAAAGAGACATGACTTTAGAAGAGAATTATAATTTTTAACTTGAATTTTCTAAATCTTAAAAATGTAACTCAGTTACAAAAGTGACAGGAAATGAATGAGCATGCTATACAAAAGGAGGCTCTAAAAATGAATGAATCCTTACGAGAATATGAGCCACACTGACCCACTGTGAAATTCAAACTGAAACAATAAAAATCACTTCATACTGAAAACACCTTTATATATTTCAAATATGGCAATGTAATGTGGGCAAGGAAAACCAAAATACTCACACAGGCAGGGGTATGTAGAAGACTGGACAAAGAAATAAGTTGTATTTGGAGGAATGAAGTGAGAATGTCTGTCTAGCAATGATCATCATGTAATACATGGAGCACGTACATGATGTGCTATAAGCCAGGTAAATTAGGTGTTTCTTCTTGGTCATATTTTCTTGGACATCTATTACATAGCTAAACATATTTTAGGTATTAGAAGTAGAGAAGTAAGTGAAGTTAATATTTTCCTTTTGTTGTGCTAAAAATATAGTCAAGTACAGACTAATAAATTACAGAAGCAAATCCTAAATGTATCAAGTGAAGTGAAATTCTGTTGAGTAGGACAAAATACAGGAGAGAGCTAGAACCTGGGGTGTGTGGTTGAGTTATTTTTAAAAGAATGGTTAGGGAAAGCTACCTAGAAAGTTGCTGACCCAACAACAGCAGCTGATGCAGCTGGAAGACGGGGGAATGGTAGATAAAAAATGCAGCAGCCTCCTAAGAATTTTGTTTTTTAATCAGAGTTAATTCCACATGTGCAAGTTCCATTATATATGTCTTTCTTTCTTTCTTTCTTTCTTTCTTTCTTTCTTTCTTTCTTTCT
>CAJQZJ010001826.1:27847367-27859902 GCA_907164525.1 Lophiomys imhausi | reverse complement strand
TGTAGCTGGGTAGGCATTTACAATTCTCTTTCAGTAGCCTGAAGAGTAACTTTCTGTACCAAAGATTCTACAACATAGGGATAAAGGCTCCATATAGGCAATAGCCAGCATTCTCCACATTCAGTGGAGAATTTGATCCCAATTTGATCCTTCTTTCCAGCCCCCAAATCCACCCAGAAATATCTAGTCTATTTCTAGTTCATAATGCGATCTGTCACACCAGTTCCTTACTCTACACCTAACCTCTGTGGTTCTATGAACTGTAGCTATGTTATCATTAGTTTAATATAACATATCCACAAATAATCAAATACATACCATATTTCTTTTTCTGGCTCATAGATACCTACCTTGGGATAATTTTTTTCTAGTTCCACCCATTTATGAGTTAATTTCATGATTTCATATTTGAATAGTTGAGTAATACTCTGTTTTGTAAATGATCCACATTTTTGACAGTGTATTCATCTTTTTGTTAGTCCAATAAGAAGCTCTTTTTCTCATTATAAATACAATACAAAACAAGAAGAACAATTAGGAAACAATTATGAAAATTATAAGGTATGACATACATTCCCAATGTCCATGCAATGGAAACTTCTAGGCTTTTTGATAGCAACTATCACAAACTCTTTAGGATAATGAAAAAATGCAAACTAATAATCATATAAACTTGTCATTTTGTTAAGTATTCATTTAGTGTATCACATATGTTTTCTAAGTTAATCAGATGTTAAGTTTCTAAGAGACTAGCAACATTTGCTAATTCAAAGAAACGGGGATAGTTTTTGTTTTTTCAAATCCTCTCTTGATCAATAGAATATGGCATTTGAAAATGTTTTCTCAACTTAAGATTTGATATATGAACCACATTTTAAAAATTCATTCTTCTGTTGAGGAGCATCTAGTAGGTTCCCAATAACTGGCTATTATGACTAGAACAACATTGAACATGTTGAGCAAGTGTCTCATTTATAGGATAAAGCATCCTTTGTGTATATTCAGAGTGGTATACCTGGATCTTGAGCCAGTTCAAATCTCATCTTTCTGAAGAATTACCACACTGGTTTCCATAGCCACTGTACAAGCTTGCACTCCCCCAGGAAAGATTGTTCCCCTTATTCCTCACTCTTACAATTTGTCTATCAATCTTAGCTATTCTGAGAGGGGCAAATTGAAATCTCAAAATAATTTTCATTAGCATTTCCCTGATAGGCAAGGACATTGAACATGATGGCTAGGCATGTTGAAAATGTCTCTAAGTGTTTCTCAGCAACTTGAGTTTTCTCTTTTGAGATTTCTCTGTGTAGATATGTACCCCATTTTAAAAATATGGAAGCATGTAAGTCAACAGCCTAGCTCTGCCAAGACAGGGTAGGCAAGTCCTTCATAATTCCTGCTTTAAAACTAAAATCTGTCAGATATACTGTTCCAAGAGGCTGAAGATAAATGCTCCAATATGTGGAGAGAATTTGAGGACAGTCTAGGCAGCCAATTGTCTGTCATTTTTTAGTTTTGGAAGCCATTGGCTCTGTGCTTCCCATATAAACAGATATATTTATCCTTCTCAGGTCTCTGATGTGATTGAAGGCTAGCTACTTGTAATCTCACAGTTAAATTTTAAGTTTTTTAGGAATTAAAAGGATGTTATAGGTCTAAGAAGATGTCTTTAAGTTAGTAATGCAAGTTAGGATGGAAACTGAGTTAAGTATAGAACTTTAAACTCATGGAGATAGATAATATATTATTATTAGTTGCTAAATATGTATGGACTTGACATTGGGAATGCATGTTATACCTTATAATTTTTATAATTGTGGCCTAATTGTTCAAAAAGAAGAATTATGAGTTCTGGGAGAAGGGGAAGAGGGTAGGAGGGTAATAACAGGAGGGACTGTGATATAGACGTAACTTGTAGTAGTAAATAAACATAAAAAACATGGTTGTATCCTTTGATGCCTATTTTTTTAGTTATTTATATAGTTTGGATATTGGGCCTCTATCATATGTGTAGTTGGCTAAAAAAAACTTTGCACATTCTGTAGGCTGAAACATTGTCCAAATTAAAGGATTGTTTGCCTTTGCCATTTAAAATCTTTTCAGTTTCACGAGGTCCCATTTATAAATTATTCAACATAGTGCCTATGCTAATGGTGTTCTGTTCAGAAAATCTTTCTGTGCTAATAAGTTCTAGGCTATTCTCTACTTTATCTTGTATCAGGCTCAGTTTTACTTTATTCTTTGATCCATTTGGAGTTGAGGTTTAGGCAGAGTAATAGGTGTGGATCTATTTGGATTCTTCTACATGCAACCATCCAGGTGAAGATATTGGTTTTCTCCCCAATGTGTATTACTAGCTTTTTTAAAAAATAAAAAATATGGTGTCCATAGGTGTGTGAATTTATGTCTGGGTCTTCAATTCAGTTACATTCCTTAACATGTCTGTTCTTATGTCAATACCATGCTGTTTTTATTACTATAGCCCTGTAGGACTACTTGGAACCAGGGATGGTGATACTTCCAGAAGTTATTTTATTATTTAGTATTATTCTAGTTGTCCTAAAGCTGTGTGTGTGTGTGTGTGTGTGTGTGTGTGTGTGTGTGCGCGCGCGCGCATGTGTTTCATTTTGAAGCTGAGAATTGTTCTTACAAATGAAGAATTGTGTTGGAATTTTGGTGGCAACTAGCCATTTTTACTATATTAAACCTACTGATCAATGAGCAAGAGAGATCTGTAAGATCTCTATTATAAGATCATTAAACCATAGAAGGACTTCTGATTTTTATGAGTTAATATTCATTTGCTGAATATTATGAGTTACTTTGCTGAAAATGATTATAAGCTGTAGGAGTTTTATGGTGGAGTTTAAAGGAAACACACACACACACACACACACACACACAAACACACACATATATATATAAAGGTAATATATATATATAATGGTAATATATATATATTATGATATCATCTACAAATAAAGATACTTCAACTTCTACCTTTCCTTTGTATCACCTTTTATCTTCATGTTTTTCTTATTGGTCTAGCTAAATCTTCCAGTACTATAATGAGTAGGTATGAAGAGAGTGGACAACCTTGTCCTGTTTCTGATTTTAGTCAAATATTTTAGATTTCTCTCCTTTTATCTAATGTTGGATATGGATATATTCTAAATTGCCTTTATTATGCTAAGGTATATCCATTATATCCCTAATAGCTTCAAGACTTTTATTATAAGAGTGTTGGATTTTGTCAGAGGCCTTTTCTACATCTAATGAGATGATCATGTTGTTTTTATCATTCAGTTTGTTTATATGGTGCGTTACATTGATCAGTTTATGTATGTTGAATTGTCCCTGCATATCTTTGATCAAGTCAATTTGGATCATGATGGATTACTTTTTGAATGAGTTCTCAGAGTCAGTATTCAAGTATATTATTGGGAATGTTTGTGTCTATGTTCACAAGGAAAATGGATCTGTAATTCTCTTTCTTTGTTGGTTATGTGGTTGGGTATCAGGATAACTGTGACCTCATTTAAAATTTTTTCAATGTTCTTCCTGTTTTATATTTTGTGAAATAATTTGTGGAGTACTGGCATTAACTCTTCTTCAAAATGATGACCTTAATAAAGGTGCAAGCCTTTCAAATCACTGAAGTATGCCAAGCTGTCTAAATTCATCATGCATTTTTCTCTTGACTAGCTGTCTCCAAATGAATTAGATGAATACAGTATATGCAACAGTCATCCAGTGTATATCTAACTATTGGATTTAAATGAATAATAATCAATTTAGGGAACAATAGAAGGTTGTTTCAAAAATACTTTAGTCTCTTCAAAAGTGTAATAGTACCAAGAAATATTCGAGGTAGATAAAGTAGCCATAGACATTTGTTGGCCACACACAGTTCACAATGATTCATTGTGTAAGGGAAGCAAGGGAGTAGAAAAGAATTCTGAATAGAAAGAATATAGCACAAGTAAAGTAACCATAAGGATGTTGCATGCTTTGACTAGTACTCTTCCTGGTATAGAGGTTTTATGAATCCAGAGTATATATTTGGCCAATACTTTAAAAGAATGAAGCCTTTACCTTTAAGAAAGAAAATTGTCAGTTCCACTAGGGTGAAGTGTTCTACTAACAGGTAACAAAGTCCATGTTCCTGTTCCTTTGCATGTTTTGTTGTTGTTGGTTTTTTTTTTATAGTTATCCTGTATTATATGGCTAAAATCGAGTTATAAGTAAATATATGCCATGTGTATCTTTCTGGGTCTGTGTTAGCTCACTCAGGATGAGCTTTTCTAGTTCTATCCATTTAGTTGAAAATTACATGATTTCCTTGTTTCTGATACCTGAGTAGTATTCCATTGTCTAAATGTACCACAGTTTTTTTAAATCCATTTTTCTTTGCAAGGGGAAGCTCTTAACCCTCATGTGGCTGATAAAGTGAGGGGAGCTCCTATGTGAGGTACCCCACCTGGAGGAGTAGGATAAGTGGGAGAAGGGGTTAAAGGGTGGAAGGGAGGGTTTGGCAGTGGTGAAGGGAGGGGGCTGTGATGGAGATGTAACTAGGATTAATAAATAAATGTAAAAGAAATTTTTAAAAAAGAAAAGAAAATTGTAATGAGTATGTCTCAGTGAATTGGTTATATTTATCTTTTGCAATTATACATGTTCCTAATATTTCGGTAAAATGGCACATATGTAACATACATAGGTATTAATGATGAAGTACATTTTATGCAAATTACAGTGTCTATTACATTTCCTTTGTCATCATTGGTTAAACTGGAAAGCATTACTTTCTCATTGATAACTTTTGTGACTGAATCTTGGAGCCCTCTGTAGTTGTTAATTTTATATTTCAAGTTATTAAAAAAATACAAAAGTCAAATCTGATCACCATTAAATGACTAATCTGGTATGAAAATTTGCCAGAGCTACATTTTTATATTAAAACATCAATATAACAATGAATATTACCACATGGGAAATTTATTGCTAGAAATGGTGTAATTATTTTCCTCTTTCTGCTGTATTATACTATGTAAAAATCTAAAGTATATGTGATATATGTGGGAGAATTCTCTTCTAATTAATGGGGAATAAATTTTATTGAATAACATTTTAAGCTGGCTATGTCAACAATTAAAACTAAATGTACTGAGATAGCTTTGTTAGCATCATCAGCATCCCACAGATTTTCATCTTCATTGGAACTTACATAAAGAATATGCCACCATATCTGTTACCACTTCAGCAGTTAAGAACCACACTGCCTCTTCCCAGGTGTAAGTTTCTTCTTCGATGCACACTGAAATGCTCACGGCTCATCTTAATTTTAATATCCCCATAAAGTTTATACAAATTTTTGCTTAATGAAGAATTTTCATCTATGTCAACTTACTTGAATCCCAATATTAATCGCATATATTATATCAGTATATTCTTCCTTCTTGAAAGATTGTAATGTACCTTACTGGATTCATGTCAAGTAAAGGATAAATGATTTTACCTTTTCCAAATATATTTCCAATAGTGGGGTTGTGTGATGATTCTATTTTACCTGTTGATATTTTTTGAGTAATCCTCATATTGTTTTACACAATGGCTTTCCTAGATTGCTTCCATACTAACGGGGTGTAAGATTACTTTTTATTTGTATCCAGAAATATACATCTCATTCTGGAGAAACCAACAGGTTTTTTGTTGTCCTTAACCTTTTGTATCTTTCCTTTTCTCTCACTGGAATTCACTTGTCCCTAACTGTCACATATTTCATTCCTTATTCTACTCTATAAAATAGTACATCCCTGGACTTCTTCCTGTTCTTCATTTTACAAAAAAAAAAAAAAAAAAAAAAAAAAAAAAAACCAAATGCTCTGATATGGCTGGAGAGGTGGTTTAGAGGGAAAGACATCTTCCACAAAGTTCTATCCCCAGTTCAATTCAGTTCAATCCCCTGAGATCAATCCCCAGAACCCACATGGTGGAAGGAGCTAATTGACTCCCACAAGTTGTTCTCTGACTTTCACACGTGCACACTGAGATGCACGTCTGACCACCAAATAAGTAAAATAAAATAAAAACGTTGTTAGTCATACTTAATTTTACTCATTTTTTCTATCATATAATTTATTTGAATGTCTTGTGAAAGTGGGTGTCTTCATTTCTATTCAATGATAAATCTGTACAACAATTATTATTCTGACAGATATACAGGAAAAACAGGTATGTTTGACTATTGCATATAATATTTTTGTTTGTTTATTTGCTTTTTTATTCTTTAGAATATATTATTGCTTTTGTTTTAATTATTTTCATTGATTCTATGACCATATATCTGACAAGAAACATGTTAAAGAATTATCTTTGCTTAAATATGATCTATCATGGAGGGAAAGACATAGTGGAAAGAATCTGAGTTAGTTGATCACATTATGTTGATAATAAGTAAGAAAAAAATAGAGTTCTGGTGCTCAGCTTGCTTTCTCCTTTTTTTCCAGGCTGTAACTGAGCACCTGGTTTGTGCCACCTAGCTTTGGGTGGACCTTTGAAATTAAACCTTCTGTAAATGCCTCGTAGACACACTAGAGATGAGTCTGTAGAGTGAGCATAATTCCAAACAATAGGACAATTAAAATTGGCAATCATATTTCATTTACATGTATAGAAAAATTCTTTACAGTCTATAAAATAACCAGTAAAGAAATTTCACATTATCCTTCATTTTTTCTTTTTTTTTAACCAGAGTTAAATATATACTGTTTCTATGCAATTAAAATTTTGAAAAAATTGGGTATCACCTATTTTAACACCACACAGTTAAATGGCTGACAAAATATCTTTAGAAGTAAATTTGTTGAAGTGTTTGATGCTTTCTTCTAATGTGAGGGCTTTAAAAGAGCCCGGAATCTCTGACATAGTTGCTCTGGATCCTGGCTGGCAATTGTTCTCTATTACCACAGATGTCATTCATTCTTTATTTAAACTCATCACCATCTTTTACCAAAGCATAGCTTACAATTTGTTATAACTAGGAAACTTCAAAATGCTGAATTGTAAAACTGAGGTGAAAAGAAAGTCCTGCAGGTCAAAGTAATGAGTCGTAAAAAGACATTTGGGCTTCCCATGTTGAAGTTGTGTGCCACTGACATCACACTCACTCCAGCGACCCATGTTGAATCACTGGATGCTCATTAGATTTATTTTTTAATTGAAATGCAAATATATTATATAGGAGATAATGACCTTGGAAGTTTAGCATGTAAACTAGGTACCTATTTATATAAATTATAATGATTTATTTCCTCTGTGATCTTATGGAAGAGATAACACACATGCAAGTTGTTCATGTTTGAAAGAATATATTTGAACTTAGTATGCTTTAGGTTTCCTATCTAACTGTGTTCTCAAGTGGAATTATTGGAGACATGTTACCACAGACAAAATATCTTTTCATCCTTGTCTTTGCATTCAGAATCCACTTGATTTCATAATAGCAAAATTACATTCTTGACAGCCTAGATATTCTGGTCAGCATAAATGCAGAACTAGCACATAAAACAAAATGCCATGATCTGACACAATTTTGAGTGCAACAATTGTCTACTTTAAGAACAAATGAAAGATGCAATAAGTGAGTGAAAATATCTTAGTGTTAGAAGAGCCTCAACTGTAAGTTGGCTCCCAGACTACCTTAGGCAAAGTGACCATTGCCAGAAGAAAACCTAAGTGGCCCCTGTATCTTGAGCTGCAGATCTGTTTTGACTTTTTCTGGTGAAACATTTTCCATCACTGCTCCAAGTGTAACATATCACTAGTTTCTACTTTCAAGATCTCTGAGAAGTTTCCTTTGTTCTGCTCTGGACAAAATTTCTATGACCTAGTTCATGTTGCCTTCAGTTTCTTTCATGTCCACAAACTCTCTGCTGCTATTTTCAGAATACATGTTCAATAGATGATATAGATGAAAACTCTGTTATCTTTTTTTAAAACGTATTTATTTATTGCTTCAGATTAAATCTTTGTCACAGTTTCCTCTTTCCACTCCTCCCAGTCCCGCTCTCCTAGCCTCTACCACCTAACCCTTCCATCCCACACCTCTGGAGTGGAATGTCCCTATATAACAGTCCAATGCCCCAGTTCAGCAGTCATACACTGGGGGCCTACAAGGCAGCACCACTAGGGAAAAGTCTCTTATTGACAGGAAAATAAAATTCTATGCCCATGTTCCCATTGGTGCATTGGTTGAAGTATAGATATCCTGTACTACATGGTTAAATCCGACTATAAGTGAATAGATGCCATGTGCATCCTTCTGAGTCTGGATTAGCTCACTCAGGATGAGCTTCTCTAGTTCCATACATTTGGTTGAAAATTGCATAATTTCATTGTTTCTGAGAGCTGAGTAATATTCCATTGTGTAGATGTACCACAGTTTTATAATCCATTCTTCGGTTGAGGGACATCAGGGTTGTATCCAGTTTCTAGCTATTACAAAAAAGGCTGCTATGAACATAGATGAGGAAACGTCCTTGTGATTCAGTGAGGAGTCATTTGGATGTATACCCAGAAGTGGTATGGCTGGGTCCTGAGGCAGAGCTATTCCAAGTTTTCTAAGATATCGCCAGACTGACCTCCATAGTGGTTGCACAAGCCTGCACTCCCACCAGCAATGGAGGAAGCTTCCCCTTTCTCCACACTCTCTCCAGCATGTGCTGTCATATGAACTTTTAATCTTAGCCATTCTGACAGGTGTGAGATGGAATCTTAGAGTAGTCTTGAGTTGCATTTCTCTGATGGTTAAGGATGCTGAGCATTTCTTCAAGTGTCTCTCAGCCATTAGGAATTCCTTCTTTGTGAATTCTCTGCTTAGCTCTTTTCCCCATTTTTTGATTGGATTATTTGGTTTCTTGGCATTTAATTTCTTGAGTTCTTTGTAAATTTTGGAGTTAGCCCTCTGTCAGATGTGGTGTTGGTGAAGATTTTTTTCCCAATTTGCAGGCAGCCATTTTGTTCGAGTGACAGGGTCTTTTGTCTTACAGAAGTTTTTCAGTTTCGTGAGGTCCCATTTATTAATTGTTGGTCTTAGGTCCTGAGCTGTTAGTGTTCTGTTCAGGAAGTTGTCACCTGTGCCAATGAGTTCGAGGGTTTTTCCCCACTTTCTCTTAAGGAAATCCAGAGAATATTTAGGTCCTACTTTAAAAATGTATACTCCACCAAATTTGAAATCTTAAGCAAAATGGACAAATTTCTTGATAGATTCTACCTACTGTGCTTAATCAAGATCAGGTTAACAGATTAAACAGCCCTATAACCTCTAAGGAAATAGAAACAGTCATTAAAAATCTCCCAACCAAAAAAAGCCCAGGACTAGAATTCTACCAGACCTTCAAAGAAGTGCTAATACTTATACTCTTCAAACTCTTTCACAAAATAGAATCAGAAAGAACACTGCCAAACTCAATGAGGCCACAGTCACCCTGATTCCTAAACCACATAAAGACCCAACAAAGAAAGAGAACTTCAGACCAGTCTCCCTCATGAACACAGATACAAAAATACTTAATAAAATACTGGCAAATCGAATCCAAGAACACATCAAAAGTATCATACACCATGATCAAGTAGGCTTCATCCCAGGAATGCAGGGATGGTTCAACATACAAAAATCCATCAATGTAATTCACCATATAACAAGATGAAAGAAAAAAAAAACACATGATAATCTCGCTTGATGCTGAAAAAGCATTTGACAAAATCCAACACCCCTTCATGCTAAAAGTTCTGGAAAGAAGGACCATTCCTAGAAATAATAAAGGCAATATACAGCAAACCAGGCGCCAACATGAAATTAAATGGAGAGAAACTTCAAGCATTTCCTCTAAACTCAGGGACAAGACAAGGATGTCCACTTTCGCCATATCTCTTCAATGTAGTACTTGAAGTTCTTGCTAGAGCAATAAGATAGCTAAGGGAGATCAAGAGGTTACAAATTGGAAATGAAGAAGTCAAATTATCCCTATTTGCAGACAATATGATAGTATACATAAGCGACTCCAAAAATTTCACCAGAGAACTCTTACAGCTGATAAAAACCTTCAGTAAGGTGGCTGGATACAAAATTAATTCAAAACAACCAGAAGCCCTCTGTACATAACAAATAAATGGGCTGAAAAAGAAATCAGGGAAACAACTCCATTCACAATAGCCACAAACAATATAAAATACCTGGGGTAACTCTAACCAAGCAAGTAAAAGACCTGTACAACAAGAACTTCAAGCCATTGAAGAAAGAAATTGAAGAGGCCATCAGAAGATGGAAAGATATCCCATGTTCATGGATAGGTAAGCTCAGCATAATAAAAATGGCCACCCTACCAAAAGCAATATACAGATTCAATGCAATTCCTATCAAAATACCAACACAATTCCTTATAGACCTGGAAAAAGCTATTCTCAATTTCATATCGAACAACAAGAAACCCAGAATATCTAAATCAATCCTGTACAATAAAAAAAATCTGGAAGTATCACCATTCCAGATTTCAAGCTGTAATACAGAGCAATAGTAATAAAAACAGCATGGTACTGGTATAGAAACAGACCAGTGGATCAATGGAATCGAATTGAAGACTCAGAAATGAACCCACACACCTATGGTCACCTAATTTTTGACAAAGAAGCCAAAAGCGCACAATGGAAAAAGGACAGCATCTTCAACAAATGGTGCTGGTCCAACTGGATGTCCACATAAAAGAATGAAATTAGACCCATACTTATCACCTTGTACAAAACTTAAGTCCAAGAGGATCAAAGACCTTAACATAAAGCTGGAAAACTCTGTTACCTACTTCAGAACATTTAGAAAGATTCTTGTCATAAGGTCTAGCTAGTACACCATAGTTCCTCAGTTGAGATCAGTTGTATTTGCTGAGTTTGTAAATTTTACCTTTAAAAATTATTTTTGGAAAAAGTACATTAATGCCACCTTAAGATATAAAATATATGTTGTATCAGAAAAAATAGAGCAGATAAATTGAGCTCCTTTGAACTTTGAAATCAAATGTACATTTTATTTTATCATATTTTACTTAGAGCCTGAAAATGTGTTTCTATTACCAGCAAATATGACAATCAAATCATTTGGAAAATATAACTTTTTGAAAAATGTTTTGAACTAATTTTTGAGAAGGAATTTGATTGAATTAATTTTACTGAATATTGGACTGAGTGCTAAATAGGTTAACAATCTTTAATCCCAGCATTTTGGAATCAGAGGATCTCTAGAGGTCAAGGGCAGCCTGCTCTATGTATCAAGTTCTGTCAGTTAAAGTTACATAGTGAGATGCTGTTTTAAACAAACAAACATAGGATTCCAGATTATAATTTCATTAATTATGATTTGCTATCCAGTTGTCATACTTGAAAATTGGTCCATGACCAAACATGGTCAATGAAATGATGTGAGGTTTTGAAATTTTTTTATTGTTATATCAATCTTTTTGATAATGTTAAATGTACTATTATGATAGATAACAAAATAAGCATTGTTGATATCAATTCTAGCTGCAAACAGGTTGACAAGATTCTTTGTACATTCAGAAAATCTATAATTTATGAATCTATAAGCAAAACTTATTTCATAACTTCATAGTATGAAAATTATAAATTATTTTGTTGATTATATGACTTTTAATATCATGCCATGTATGTAATATGGAAGAGACCTATGACTTTGTTTGATGTTTTGGTATTAATTATACATGAACTTCATGGAAATTGAGAGACATAGACATGAGCTTTATTGAATAAAAAAGATATTCATTGAATGGTATAGGCAAACTATATTGGCTATGTTTGCATGGACTATCAAAGCACTACTTTAACAATACAGCATACTGACAGATTCAAGGAAAGGAAGAGTCATTTTCAGTTGTAAATCCACTGAAAACTTCTCTATGCTCCAGTGGATAACACTAACAACATGGCCACACAGCTGACCCTGGTTAAATGAGGCAGTTCACAAAACAAACCCAAAAGTTATCAAGGTAAGAAGATATGGGTGGGAATGAAAAAGTAGGTTGATGAAGATAGGAAGAAGACAGGAGAAAGAGATGAATCAGAATATTGTATACCTATGTATGAAAATCTCAAAAAGCAAGCTTAGTAGGAAAAATAAATAATAAAAATTAAAACCTTTATACACACACCCAGGGTTTGTCCCCTAGTCAATTCTAAATCCAGTTAAGCTGACAAGGAAGGTTAACTATAACTCGTATTATCTAAGAACCAGAAGCATTAAGTGCTGACACCCTGACACTTAACTCTAAACAAACTTGTTAAAATTCATACTGTTAGCTTTTATGATGAGGACAGAATTAAGACAGTGTCTCTCTATGGATCCCAGCCAGGCTGCTGCCATCTCTCAAGGGCTTGTGTGAACAGATGTATAACAATCAGGAAAAGTTCAGATGAACTCTTCTTCTTCTTCTTCTTCTTCTTCTTCTTCTTCTTCTTCTTCTTCTTC
>CAJQZJ010001826.1:27825135-27847357 GCA_907164525.1 Lophiomys imhausi | reverse complement strand
TCTTCTTCTTCTTCTTCTTCTTCTTCTTCTTCTTCTTCTTCTTCTTCCTCTTCCTCCTCCTCCTCCTCCTCCTCCTCCTCCTCCTCCTTCTTTTTAGTTTACAGGAGATTCTTGTATCATACAATACATCCTGACCACAGTTTCTCCTCCCTCCACTCCTCCCAAATCCCCCATACCTTCCCTCTTCTTCAGATTCACTTCCCTTTGTTGCCTCTTCAGAAAAGAACAAGCCTTCAAGTGAGGACAACCAAATAGGACAAAGCAACATACAATGAGCAAATGCAAATGCCTTCATATGATGGCTGACAAGAGAACACAACAGGAGGAGAAGGAGGAAAAAGAGGCAGAAGATACAGCACAGGCAAAAGAGTCAGAGATACACCTACTCCCATTGTTAGGAGTCTCACAAAACCACCAAAATAACAACCACACATAGAGCAGACTACTTAATGCAGACCCATGCAGGACCTGCCCTTGCTGTTTCAGACTCTGCTAACCCATGAGAATCCTGCTTAGTTGATTTGGTGGGCCATGTTCTCCTGGTGTCCTTTATCCTCTCTCAGTCCTACAATCTTTTCTCCCCTCTTCTATGGGGTTCCCTGATCTCTTAGAGGTGGGACCCAATGGAGACCTCTATTTTAGACTCTCTCTTTTCATAATGTCTGGCTGTAAGTCTATAAACTGCTCACTCTTAAGGTCAAATTCTTTTTTTTCAGTTCTTTTTTTATAATAATTTATTTTTTATTTCTTCAAGTTACATCTCAATCACAATCCCCTCCCAACATCCCCCTCCAGTCCCACCCTTCCACCCTCCTCCCCCTCAACCCCCATCCTCTTCCCTTCTTTTTTTTAGTTTAAGGTATTTCTTTTTCGCCCCAACAACTCTCCCTTTCAGTCCAACAAATGGTTCTTTTTCTTATAACTATAAATACAATACAAAACAACAGAAATAAGTAGGCCACAATTATAAGAGTTATATGGCTTAGCATACATTCCCAATGTCCAGTCCATATGTATTTGGCACCTGACTTTAACATTCTACTATCTAACCATCTCCATGAGTTTAAAGTTCTACATCTAACTCAGCTTTCATACTAACTCGCCTCACAATTTTAAAAACATCTTCTTAGATCCAGAACACCCTCTTTATTCCTAAACAACTTAAAATTTAACTATGAGACTCTAGCTATCTATTCTTCAACCACCTCAGAGACCAGAGAGGGATAAATATATCTGATTATATAGGAAGTGCAGGGCCTGCAGCTTCCAAAACTAAGAAATGACATACCAGTGGCTGCCTGGACAGTTCCCATTTTCTCTCCATACATTACAGCATCGATCTTCAGCCATTTGGCCCTGTTTCTCTGACAGACATTGATTGTAGAGCAGGAATTATGAAGGACTTACCTACCCTGTCTTGGCAGAGCTAGGCTGTCGACTTACCTGCTTCAAAGTTTTGTCCTTTTTGGACAGCATTCTGTCTACAGTTGAAGCAAGAGGTTTTTCTCGCCAAGAGAAAGGCTTACCACCAATTTAATCATCTCCCACTGGAGATTCTTCGATGCTCATCTTCTACTTGGAGTAGAATCGGGGGTGCTGTCAGGAGCTGACATGTCTCGATATCAAAAAATCTTAAGTTAAGAAAACATCTTTGAATGCCATATTCTGCAGATCTCTTGAGGTTTTTAAAGATGCCCTATCTATCTCTTATAGTTAGACAAGCAAATATTGCTTGTCTTTTAGCAACTTGATTTCTGAGTATCTTAGAAAATAACTGTGATAGATTGTCATAGTAACTAACAAAATGACACGTTTGCATGACTATTAGTTTCCATTTCTTAATTATCCTAAACAGTTTATGACAGTTGGTAGCAAGAGGCCAAAACTTGACCTCTTAAAAATTTCATTTTTAAGCATTACTAGGAACAATACCTTTAAGAAGTGTTACCCTTAATTTTGTATCAATATACAAAGATCACTAAGGTCAAATTCTTAAAAGAGGAGTAGCATATTGGAGAATGATAATGGCATGAATGAAGTAAGAAATAATAGAAAAAAGGATGGAGGTGACGAGAAAGAATCAGACAGCTTATGTGAAGCTTATTAATAGCACTCTATTTGATTGTTTCCAATTTTGCAGTTTTACTAATAATATTGTGACAGTCATGTAAGAGTGAGTTCAGACCTTGCCTATGTGTACAAAGTGTCTCTGCGAGTGTATGATTATTTCTTGTTTTTCTGCAAGGATAAAATACAAGCTCAGAATTACAGGTTGAAGGGTAGGCACTGACTATAAGCAGATACTTTGTGATGAAATATGTTAGATGCTTATCCATTATTTTTAAAATGCAAACATTTTACCTCTAAATTGCTATAAATTACTCGTTTTTTACTAACCCTAAAGAAAGGAATTGTATACATCTTAGCTACAGGTATGTATGCCTAAACAACAATAATGTTACACACAACATTTTAAAGGATAAATATACAATTATGGGAGATTAAGTATTTGAAGTTAGGAATATATATATATATATGGAGAAATTTGTAAGAAATACAAACATTAGAACAAATCAAAAGGCCCAATCAAAATTATCTTTGTAATATCCTTCTTTCTCTGTTAAAGAACAATCTTCAAGTCTATTATACCAGGAAGAATCAATACTGAAGAGATTTCCATACTTTGTACTACAACTCAGATTTTGTTCTCAACTTGACTGATTTCTGTTATGAGAAAAATTCTACCTCTACCTCAAGACCCAGCCATACCACTTCTGGGTATACATCCAAATGATTCCTCACCAAACCACAGGGATATATCCTCATCTATGTTCATAGGAGCCTTATTTGTAATAGCTAGAAACTGGAAACAACCCAGATGTCCCTCACCCGAGGAATGGATAAAAAAAAAAAAACTGTGGTACATCTATACAATGCAATACTACTCAGCCATCAGAAACAATGAAATCATGCAATTTTCAGCCAAATGGATGGAGCTAGAGAAGCTCATCCTGAGTGAGCTAACCCAGACTCAGAAGGATGCACATCTATTCACTTATAATAGGATTTTAGCCATATAGTACATGGTAACTATACTACAGCCAATGCACCAAAGGGAACAGGAACATAGACTTTGTTTCCTGCCAATGATACAATTTGCACTAGTGGTGCTGCCTTGTAGCCTCCAGTGTATGAGGAGGCTCTTGGCCCTCATATGACTGCTGAACTGAAGTGGGGGACTGATATGTAGGGACACTCCACTCCAGAAGAGTGTGATGGAAGAGATAGGGGGTAAAGGGTGAGAGGGCAGGACTGGGAGGGGTGAAAAGAGGACACTGTGATGGACTTGTAACCTGAAGTAATAAATAAACATAAAAAACACACCCCATTCCAGAAGGGGAGTAGGTTAGAAGAGAGAGGGAGCAGATGGTGAAAGGGTGGGACTGAGAGGAGTGGAAAGAGGGCACTGTGAGGGAGATGTAACTTGAAGTAATAAATAAACATTAAAAAATATAAGCATAAACAAAACAAGCAAACAAAAAAGAAAACAAAGAAAAATTATACTTCTGTTTGTCAACAAATTTCTGTTGTTGAGTCATCTGCTCTGGTAAGTAAGCAAATATACCATGTGAGGTCAGTAACCCACAGAAGCCTTTCAACCCTTCTCCCTTAGCCTCAGTGGTTAGCTACAGTCAGTATATCAGTTGACTAGAAGGGAGGACCTTCTTCTCATAGTAAAATATTTCTACTTTCAAAAGGACACCTGAGAAGAGGGATTGTATCATTTGGACTTTGGCAGATACTGTCAAGCCCTGTCACCGAGACACATTTTTAATAAAAGACATGTTGTCTCAGCTCGTGCATGCTCTCAGGATATAGCTATATGTGCATGCTCTCAGTTCTTCCAGTCATTGCCTGAATGTCACAGACCTGCCTTTCACAAGGTTAAGCTTTTCTTTGAAGTGCGTTACAGCGAGTAACTGATTGATCCTACCCAGGAAAATGAAGACCTTGTCACTCCAACTACCTTCAAAGATTTAAAAGATCATACCTGGATCCTTCCACTGGGTAGATAGAGGTTGTGTCCTGTCTCAGTGTAGATGACATTATTCTTTCAATTTCTGCTTCCCTTCCAAAAGTGTGGCCTCCAAGGTCTCAATCAAATTAATACTGTGCATACTAAATTCCATTCCATACTTTGTTTCCATGGGAACCCAATCTGAGGTGAAGAATAAGCAGAAAAAGACTACAATAATATTTGTAGGTGTTGTTTCATTCAAACTGTTTTGCTCAAACTACCCTCTGGAGAGACTCAATTCCCTTTATGGCAATCCAGTTAACTCACCAAACAGACAAACCAAGCACCTCTATCACAAGAATATAGTATTCCAAATATTTTCCATTCTGGATAAAATATATGAGTTTAATGATAAACATCTTTCTTGAATGAGCTTTTCATTATTAACTTTTCTACCAATTATTCATACTAAAAACAGTTATTTCTCAAATATATGTAAAGTCTACAAAATGTATATTTAGATATGAAATAATTATGATTTTTAAACTACTCAGACTTTTCAAGTAATTTGACACTTATGAAATACATCATGTTAATTATTTATATTTTTGTTTTAGTAAAATTCATGTGATCAGTACTTTCTTTTTCCCAGGAGAAAGGATGCACCACTCCTTCACCACTCTGCCCCCAATACATAGCTCATTCTACCTTATGATATTTTCAAATTCATTTGATACTTTGGTGTCACAGTTGAGGAGGACACTTACTTATCTGAGCTTTTTTTTCCTACTTATGCTAAACGTGGAAAAGGTGTTTAGCTTTGATTTCTGTGTTTCATATTAAGTGAGATAATATAGAAAAAACACAAAACATGGTACTTAGTACATGGTGTATCCTGTGAAAGACTATGAGAAATATTTCAAGATGCGATAGATCCTAGGTCCCTTCACAAACAAGCACAGATAAGTAGAAGGGACAAAATTCCTTTTATTTTATTTTCTTAGTTCAACTCCCATATGTGGAACACTCCTGTGAAGCAGATGTACAATCATGTACAAGATGACCTCCTTAGATGCCTTTGTAGAGACAGACTGCCAAATGGATTATTGTAGACAATCAAATATGAGATCAAAGGAGAGGAGAATGGCAACTGTATACATGAGAAGATTAAAGTGAAATAATGTTTCTTCTTTATTTATGATTGTTTTCTAAAATAATAGCATTGAGGCAAAAACTAAATTGTCATCCTGAAAGACCAAGAAAACTATTAATTGTAGGCATGAAGCTCATTTCTCATCCAAGGGTGATACCCACCACTAATACAAAATATCTCTTATCTTCAACACAGACCCTAATGAAAATATTTATTATCCTCAAATCTGGTAGATAATTTTCATGATTCTAATAATGAATAAGTGATTTCTAGGACACAGATCTAAATAATGGCTTCAGTATCACTGTAATTGCTTCAAAATGAGGGGGAAATCATATCTCTGAACTATTCCCTCTGAAAAAAGCAACTTTGTATAACAATAATGTAGGTACATAGCACATAGACTTCTCACTCACCCTCATTTCAACCAATCACATTCAGGTAAATAAGTAGCACACACGTCATCAGTGGTTCAATGTAATTTGAGAGCATCCTTGTCTTTTGAAGTAGACAAAAACTAACAATGTACCTGCCTTCATTGTCAGTGTTTTAGAAAACAATGCTTTGATGTCAGGTGTACAATGTCATTTCTATAATGAAATAAAAGCCGTCATTGTCCCTGATTTTTAATGGAATAACACTCATTGGTATTTGCTATACTGCAAGTATTGAAATATTCTGTGATCCATCATTAAGAATAAAATGGAAAATTTTAACACCGAGAAAGGGAAGGTGAGGAGAGGAGATACTTTGTCAGAGGATTGAAAATAATGCACAATGTATAAAAAGATATAATAGAATTGGATGTAAGGGAAAGGGGAATAGAAGATCAAAATAATTAATATGTACTGAATCCTTAAAGGTTATTTTCATATTTATTCATTAGAATGTTTTGCAGATAAAGAACCTGATGCTCAGAGGATATATGTTGTTCATACAAGTTAACCTGGCAAGCAAAGAATGATCAGAGCATAGATCTATCACCTTGAAGCTTGATTAACATATAAGTCATAGGTTTCTGATAAAAATCCATCCTTTCTTAAGGAAATGAAGGGAGCCCTTTTATAGATGACCCTGAGGCAAGCTCTTCTAGTGCTGCAGCTTGCTTGCGCATTACTCCAATGTTGACTTTGTCTTGTCCACCACTATAAAATGAAAACATGATGACCAAATAATGGAAACCCGACAAGCCCAGCGTCATGTTTTAATGAGATTAAAGTTGCACTCTTTCTGAGATACAAAGCCTTCTAATTGCTCTGGACTCTTCTGAAAGAAAACTCCTTTCTCTTGGTACATTATTTGAAACCTGGTGGAATGCTCAGTTCATCCCTTGGTTTGACAGACATGAGATGATATCTCACGTGTCTTGAATTTCTGTTCCTGTCATTTCTTATTTTAGTGAGTACTTCTTGTTTATTTAAAAACACAGAAATATTATGGGAATATATTTTTGCTTTAATCCCACTTGAAGGATATGGGGCTGCTTCAGATTGTCCACAGTAGTTGACTATGAATTACCTCTTGCTCTAGCAGGGTTGTGATTTTACCAGCTGTAGATAGTTTCTGCACATGTATAACATTTGGAATTCTGGGGACTTTTGAGTGGGTATACAAATGCTAGAATCTGAAGAGGGATTTCAGAAGCTGCTGCCTCCGTTGCATATCGCTGTTGTGGTTTGTCAAACCCTCCAGTGTCAAGAGTCAAGAAGAAGAATTTGAATGTCCTGACTGTGAAGATCAAACTTGACCCAGGAACTCCATGCCCCTAAATAGCAGGATTAACAATATCAAGGCCTCCTTTCTCAGTTATCTTTCATTCTCTCCTACCTAGTGTTGGGGAGTTGGAAGGGTGAAAGAAGGGTGGCAAAGGATGGAAGAGAGTAAGGAACTCACAAATTATCATGTAATGCCGGCTACATCCTGTAGCTAAGAACTGTACCTCCAGTTCTTCATTTCTGCTCTTACGGCTCAGGGATTCCAGTTCTTCCTTCAGATATCTGCTTCTATAACCTATCAGGATAGAAGACCTGACAGGATATGTTTTTAATAGGTAGGGTTTAGAGGTCTAAGAAGTTTCTTGTGGTGTGTGTGTGTGTGTTTAAAAAAAAATCACATACACAGAGTTGTTATTCATATAGATTTTTATGTTTTACTGATTCTAATAAACTCAGATGCAGAAACTATAAATCTATGGTTTTCATAAAATTTTAAACTCTGTGTGTGTGTGTGTGTGTGTGTGTGTGTGTGTGTGTGTGTGCTCGTGCACAAGAGTACAGTATGCATTATTACCAGAAAACAGTGTAGAATCCCTTGGAGCTAAAGTTACAGGCAGTCCTGAGGCACCTGACAGGGGTTCTGGGAACTTAACTCAAGTCCTCTTGAAGAGCAGCAGTCATGCTTAATACTGCCATCTCTCCAGCAGCTGTTTGTGTTATAGTAATACTTATCATTCGTTCTCTATGATGCCACTCTACTAAAGTTTAAGTGAATGGGTGAAATATACCTGGAAAGCAAATTACCATGGGAAAGGATTGTCCACTTCCTTTCTGTTAGCAACACAATACACTCTTAGACATGTAGAAGTCTTGTACATGCCCAGGTTTGACTGCTAGTTCAGTCGCTGAATGACTAACTTTGGGTGATTAATTTAATACATGGGAAATTTAATTCTTTATTAAAATAAGTATAAATTCACATCTTACAGAGATGTTGCAAATCCAAATGATTTACCAGTGCATGCTGTGCAGTTAACAAGTGAGTGTTGCAGACTGCCTGGTGGCAGGCTTCTCTCATAAATAAGGTCAGTTGGTATTGAATATTTGAGTAAGCGGTGTATGTGTTGCCACAAGAGCATGAACCAGCTTTGAGGAGCTCACTCTGACATGAGTTAATCAAAATCAAGAGTTCTACATCTTGGTGAGAATAAACCTGAGCTGAAAATTAATTACTAACTTAATCACTGCCTCTGCTCTCTTTTGTTAGTCTTCAGGGTTTCCAATTATTTTAATTCCGGTTTTGTTTTATAATAATTGTTTGGAGTATGTGTACTTTCCTTCTTTTGTTCAGCTGACAAACATTTAATATCTATCAAGCAGCAGACACTCTGGCTAGGTTTGTGGAAGTAACACAAAGCCGGAGTTCACAAAATTCTACCGTTCATCATGCAGCCTACTTCCCTATGCAATGATGAAATAGCATAATAACAATTCACTGTGACTAATTAATTATAGAAATCCTTTCAGATGTCATGGTAACTATGCAGCAGACTTCATGCAAACACCAGTGGTGGACATTATCCAGAAAAATGCAAATAATTTGTGATAAGATGAAAGGAGATGAAGTGGGCTAGCATACTTACCAAGTCTAAGTGGGGGGTGTGGGTATACAGAAATAATCGAGGCTCACAAGAGTCTGATGATGGGATCAAAGGACTCTAGATTCTCCGTAAGTTTTCTAGTACTCCCTAAAATCAATATAGCCCCACTGAACTTTATGAAGAATATTAACATGACCACAAACATGGTCAAGAGAGGCAAAGCTTGCTTCCTCATGAACACAGTCTTTCTGTATTCAAGGGGGAGATTGGTATCTTTCATAAAGACAACAAGAACATGTGCTACACTTTTATCTTCCCCTAAGCACTTAAGAATGGTATCAAAGGATCCATTGTGTAATATACAAATCAACCTTTTAATTCTTAGTATGGCTTACAAATTGTTACGTAAAATAGAGCAAGTTTTTAATCATTTCACAGGTATACGAGCAAAGCACCTTGAGCTTGGAGAGCTTTATACAATACGCAGCATTTATTCTCATGATTCTCTTTAAATGGGAATAGAAGAGGAGTAAGTCAATCATTCTACAGAATGGGAAATCTTGATGGGGCTCACAGATATGACTTTCCTTCCAAACACTCTTAGAACTTATGTTATATCATCTCCAGGCAATATTCCAGTATGAGTCTGCCTCATAATATTTTTCCTGTTCCTATTATAAAATCTTGTCTCTAAAGTGATTATTGAGGTACTATCATGGATTTGAAATTAAAGAATGCCCAATTTCACTTTTATTAAACCAAACAGTAGCAATAAACTAAAACCACAACAAGACTCTAAGAAGCATTTTTGACTAAGTTTTTTTTTCCATTTCGTACTGTCAGTTTCAGTTATCTCCCTCATCCATTTTAAAGGGACTGAAATTTCAAATGGGAATAGACATATCATGCACCCCTCTCTAAGTGCACTCACTAGCATTAGAAAGGAGCAGTGCACCGTTTTTTTCTTATATATGGCATAAGTTTCAAAGCAAGAAACATGAATTTCAATCTTATTCTTTCATTCTCTATTTTGATCTTAAACTGTCTCCCTTAACACATCACACACCTATTAACAGGTGAGGGTGCTGTGTGAGCATCCTCTAAGTGGTATTTGTTAAGCCCTTTTATGTGAAAGTGAAGGGAGATAAATTAAGCTGTGGAACATATGGATAACTGGGTGCAAATTTTCTTTGTACTCAAATGAATTGACAGTGTTTAATTATGTTTCATAAAATGTAAACAGTAAGTACTAAAAATTAGAGTAAAAACAACAAAAAAAAAATGAATTCGGAGTTGCTATGTACTGAGGTTTGCAAGTGTACTTCCTGTACCAGTCTTAGCTGCATCTAGGATTATGGTATAAGTACAAGCTTTACCTTCTTTCTACACCTTCACTAAAACAGACCATCTGGGAGAGGGGTCCATGACACAGCTGTGTACTAAGTCTACAGGTGATCTTGTTACAACTGGAGAGTCAATCTCATGTGTTAAACTGCTTTAAAAACATACAATTTCCTGTAACTCTCATAACATTATGAGTCAATTCTACTCCAGGTTTGCATTAGAAGAGATACTTTTGCATAATCACAGTCAAGATTCTGACTTAGAATGTGGTTATGAGATGGTTAAGAACAAATGATAATTAATTGTATAATGATGTGAATTCTCTCTGTATGAGCTCTTTGAAAGTCAGACTGTTTTGGAGTATGAATGACTACAGCTAACCAGACCGCTTTCTATATTCTTCTGTAGTCTTTCTCTAATGGCATTTTCAGGATGTGTAGACTTATTATATGAGAATAGCAAGCCCAAACGGTGGAATTCAATGTGAATACTGTCTGTATATGTCTGCATAAAAGGGTGAGGGGAAGCTTAACCAAGACTGAGATCTCATTGGCATTTAGGGCTTTGTCCTATTTCTCCCAAGTGGATAGGAAGGTGCAGAGTCTACACCACATGATAATAGAATGATCAAATATTTAGAAAGTATACCAAAATAAAAATTGTTTTTTATAAAACATATTAATTGTTCCCTCTCTCACCCCCTCCCATCTTCAATAATGCCCTGAACTTTCCCACCAAATCTTCAGCTTCTGACTACAAACTTCTCAGGACATTTAAATAGCTGAGCACACAAAGACCAGACAACAAATGTTATCATTAACTTGCTTAACCATTTTCCATTCTTATTTGGGCCCCCAAACAGTGTTCCTACATCCCACATTGCAGGATGCCATTTTAAGATAGCGATGCTCTATTTCCAAAAGGTGGGGTGGGTGAATTTTTTGATCATTTAATAGGATATAGATGTTTGTTGCAATTTAGGGGGATTGGTTACAAGTTGTTAAATGGTCTTGTTAAACGAGGTTAGACCCAGGGATTTCTCTCTTTTTTTTCTCTATCCTTCTTTCTCTCCTATGTAGGGGGGAAAGATTTGATAAGAAAAAAAGGGATATTTACATGATATAAGAAAGATAAAAGAAATGGGTACATTATTGAATATACTCATATCTTTGTTTACTGATATAAAATTAAGGTTGTATTTGGCTACATTGATATAGATCTTTGTATATTGATACAAAATTAAGGTTAACTCTTTTTTATATTGTACTTATGTAATTCTTTAAAATACAATGTGAAGTTCTAGACCTTTTGGTAGTAACCATCATATACTGTTTAAGATAATTAAGAAATGCAAACTAATAGTCATTCAAACTTTTCATTTTGTTAGGTACTAGTTTAGTATATCACAGATGTTTTCTAAGTTAATCAGAAATCAAGTTGTTGAGATAAGCAACATTTGCTTACTCAATTATGTGGAGACAAATGGTCTTCAAAAACCTCAAGAGTTCTGTAGAATATGGCATTGAAGTATGTTTTCTTAACTTATGATTCTTTTTGATATTGAGACATATCAGCTCCAGATACCACTCCCCCATTCTACTCCAAGTAGATGATGAGCATTGAAGAATTTCCATTTAGAGAGGGCTACATTTGTGGCAAGCTAGCCACTGGGCAAGAAAACACCCTTGCATCAACTGTAGACAGAATGCAGTCTGAAAAGGGCAAAATGTGGAAGCAGATAAGTTGACAGACTAGCTCTGCCAAGACAGGGTGAGAAAGTCCTTCATAATTCCTGTTTTATAATTAATGTCTGTTAGAGATACTAGACCAAGAGGCTGAAGATAAATACTCCAATGTTATAAGGAAATTGGGGATTGTCCAGGAAGCCAGTTGTCTGTCATTTCTCAGTTTTGGAAGCTACTTTGGAAGCTGTTTGGTCTATACTTCCTGTTTATTCAGATATATTAATCCCTCTCAGGTCTCTGATGTGGTTGAAGACTAGATACTTATAGCCTCACAGTTAAGTTTTAAGTTGTTTAGGAATTAAAAGGATGTTCTAGGTCTAAGAAGATGCTTTTTTAAAGTTGATAATGCAAGTAAGGATGGAACTCAGTTAGGTATAGAATTCTAAACTTATCAAGAAAGATAGATAAAAGAATATTATTATTAGTTGCCAAATACATATGGACTGGACATTGTAAAGGTATGTTATACCTTATACTTTTCACAATTTTTGCCTAATTGTTCTTATTGTTTTGTATTTATTGTTATAAGAAAAAGTGCCTTTTATTGGACTAAAATGGGGAGATGTTGGGGGAAAGATACACTTAAATAAAAAAACAAAAAACAGGAAAGGAGGGAGAGGGGGAAGAGGGTAGGAGGGTGGGACCAGAAAGGGAAGAGGGAAGGGACTATGATTGAGATGTAACTTGAAGAAATAAATAAATGTTGAAAAAATATAATTGCACTATGAAATTAATCTTCTACAATTTCTGCTTTTTTACTGAGAAAATGAAGTTGGGTTTGATCAAAAAATTGGTCCATAATGTCACATGTAGAAAGTGGTAGAATAGAGCTTTAACTTCCAAATTTCACAGTCTGTCAGATGGAGCACTAGTTTTTATATTTTTCTTAGCCAACAGTATGTTGGAAATTCCCTTAATATAGTCAAAGGACTAATTAGGACCAATAACTATCTTATCAATTTATCTATTCAATTTATTTATTTTTGTGTGCAATATATGTTCATGTTAATGAGGATTTACATATGTAACTTATATATCATTTCCACATTTTTTAGTTAGTAACAGAATACTCTGGGATTGTAAAATTGTTTTTATGTATGAAATAAGCAAACATTAATCATGGAGAAGAATCATAAGTTATTCTCTCATTTAAGATATGACAGAGAACGGGGCGTGGTGGTGCATGCCTTTAATCCCAGAACTCAGGAGTCAGAGGCAAGTGGATGTCTGTCTTTGAGTTCAAGGACAGCCTGGCCTACAGAGTGAGGTCCAGGACAGACAGAGATACACAGAAAAACTCTGTCTTGAAAAACAAACAAACAAAAAGATATGACAAAGATGAAATTAATGGTTCAATATTTTGGATAGAACAATTTCCTGAAAAAAAGCATTCTATAATGATAAAGATTCCATAACAATATGTTAAAATCCTAAGGAGAAAATATTTCCCATAAAGCAATATTACTGAGGCAGCCAGGTGGCCAGTTTTAGCAATCATAGCAGCAGAACTTCTTACAATGGAAAATGTTCAAAGACAGTTGCATACATCATCAGTTCTAGTTCTAAGAGTCCAGACTCAAGCAGTGATTTATTAAAAAATGCATATCCAGTGAATGAAGATAGAATGTCAATCATGTAACTCAGTCTGGAGCATTAGAACTTAGGGATCATCATGTCCAGAGTTTACCCAAGAAGATAGAAGAGCAAGCTAGAACAGGCTGCAGTCTGTTGCTGACCATTTCTCTCTATGACAATCCAGGTGTCACCTCACAAAGTCATCCATCCAGTAGCTTTCTTCTTCTCAGAAGACAAGTTCAACATCAACGGAACAAGCTCCATGTTAGTGATCATTGATTTTAAAAGCTTCATGTCCCAAAAAGTTTAAAATTCCTTCATACCCTTTGAAGGACTACGTGCAAAGTAATCTCCCTGACATAGCACTTAGAGGATCCTTGAAGACTGTGTATTCACAATGTTTTAGTGTGTCCATAGTTCTTCCCAGTCTAGATGTAGTTAACCACATGGGAATTATTGTCACCTTTAAACTTATTTCATACAAAAATTGTGTTGATATTCTGGGCCTTATCAGTTCTTTCAGGGGACCAGAATAGCATAATTGCCTCAAGGTCAGGTTCTCATGTCACAGTGATGGCATTTTTGCTAACACTGCATCCCAAAATAAACAGATTAACCAACAAGTTAAGTCATTGCTACAGTGTCAGGCTCTCTGTGAAGCAGATTAGGTGCAAAATTGCATTAATTCTCCCAAATACAGTTGCATATCTTACTATTTTCCCTCCATTTTTTGGACAATGAAATGAAATCTTGAGAGGATATGTAACTTAGCAAAGTTACAAACTGTATGAATTTGGCTTTCTGTTGTCAGATGTTGAGATCTTACTTAACAAGGTTAACACACCATCTGTTTATTGACCTCCAACTATGCACATAGACCTTCACTTGCTGACAGAAATAAATAACTCAGCAAGATGCACATATTGTGTATTGCATATATGAATCACCTGCACTGATTTACAGATAGAAGCTGTCTGATCACTAACCCATATTACCGGAAGTATCTGTGAGACTATAGGTGTTTGTTAACATCATGAGCTAACTAACTTTCCAGATGAAATAACTTGGGGTGAGAATGACTAGCTGATAGACTATCTTCCCCACAGAACTATAAATGACAGGGGAAACTGAAGGACTGAGTTATCACAGCATCAAAGCTTTAATTGTTATTTATGAAGGATTTTTATAACACTTGATTGGTGCTTGAATCTGAAGAATAAAAATACTAATCTAGCTTCCTTTTATCTAACTAGTAAGTATTAATTTAATAGTAAAGTGTAAAATAAATAAATTTTATTATTCCTAATTCAAATGGATGAACAAGTTAGTTATGCAATCTAATTGATGCTTATTATAACCTTGACCAGGTGTCACATCGATTGAATTCATTCTCCATTCTTAAACTTGGCATTGGAACAAAAAAGATTTGTGGATTACAATGAGACTCCAGAGAATGGCTGTCAAGAAAATTTCAGGACATACATTACTTTTTGTGTGTATGTATTTTCAGGACCTCTATTTTTAAATGTATTCACGTTCCAAATATTTTATAGTACTTTATTTAAATATTCTTAATTATGAAGTTCAAGCTCAGTTATAAGTTACACATTTTGTTGGCTAAATACAAAGAGGAGTCCCTATATTTGGTGTTGTAAAACTGGATAAAACTATGACATTTTTGCTGTTGGAAAACTCATTCATTTAGTCCTTCATCCAAAGCAATGTGTACTGAGGGCCATCTGTATCAGATAATATTAAATAATATTAGAAAAGGATATATATATAATTGATATCTTATTGTTGGGCCTTACTGGTAAGGTTGAAGTCTGGCATTATCAGAAAGCCCCTGAGCTCAGTGCTAAATAACAGACTTGCTTTTCTCAATGGGTTCCCTCTTCCCCCTGGTCTGGGGGTTCCTGGACTGCCAGACCACACCCTCTGTTTGAGGAATGTCATATACAACTCAAGGAAATTACAGGACCAACCCTTTCTTCCAATAAGAAACACATTCAGTGAACACCTGATAGTCCCTTCTCATGCTAACAAGGACTCTGAGTGCCTTGTCCTTTAGCCAATGACCTTTTAACATGCCTCTAACCATGCTTGGCATTCTTCCCCATCCCTGTGGCCCATAGGATAATTAGGTACTGCTTTCTTTTTCTTATGATAGGACCATGCTACTGCATGTAAATGAAGTATCCCTGGCATGGCACTTCTAGCCTGAGCAAAGCAAACACAATCACTTCTAAAACCCTCCCCACTTCTCATGAAATAAACTCTTTCCATTCCTCCACCATGATTGCCTTAGACTTGCTCTTTATTTTGTGCTTGGGAATTATGAACCCTTGCTAGATCTGCCTGCCTAGCTAGGCTTGCTCAGAGCACAAGCTCTAGCCAGGCTTGCATCTCAATCACTGCCATTGGTCACCCCAGTGGCAAAGCTTTTGCCAATTCTCCTGTGGTGATGACTGGTTGCCGGTTGTTCCTGAAATAGCCTCCGGATTTTCCTGTCTGCTCAGCTTGGCTCAGGAGTCCCAGAATTCCTTGCAACTGCCCAGCCTAGCACTGGCAGCTTAGTTAAAAGAGCAGTAACCTTTTGCTGAATGAAAGCAAGGGTTAGGGCTAACCTATCCCTCTTGTTGACATAGCTAAAAGACTTGTAATACTTGGTAGTGGAGAAAATCCTTTCTCTACCTCTCTTATGGCATTGAATGGATCCTGTCCTGTATTTTATCCTTTTATGCCTGGAAACTGATGTAGCCCGGGCCTTATGGGTGAGAAGTAGGCACTTCCGGCTTGGTCCCTGACAAGGCCCTAGCTTCCAGGGAGAGTACCAGTAAAGGCCTAATCTCCCCTGAATGACAATATATTACTACAGTGCAAGGTGGGAAATGTTACTAAAATCAAAATGATACAGACAGTTAAAATGCACACCAAAGTGTCAAAGTCAATGAATATAAATTTTTATTCTCCCACGTAGATACTGCAGATGAACACTTTGATGTATTCTCTAATGAGTTATCCTCAACAACATCAAGAAACACATGTACTTCCTCTATGGAAGAGACAGACTTGGGAATGCTGGTACACTCAACCTATTTCATGTGGGTGATGAATGACAGAATGAGGATGGATTGAGTGTTCTACTTCATGTGATAGCCTGTGCTCTGATCTATTTAATTCCACTAAAATGAGATGGATATAAACAAGTTGCTTAAGATGCAGCTTGCACTGTATTTAATAGTACAGTGATGGAGTGTAGAAATAAAATGTTGTAGGAATGAAATAGAGGAGAGATCTCTTAAGTAAATATTGCCACCAGAAAAGGCACATGGGAAGAAAGCAGACAGAATAATGGATGGAATAATTAACAATGTGAGGTCTCAATATTTACTCTTTCTGGAGGTCTTGCCAATTATTCCACCTTGACCAATAACAGAAAATTTCTACTTAACAAAAAGTTAGGGTCACATTTAAAGATGCAGATTCTTTGAAATTGTAATAGATACAGTTCAATGTGAAGTTCATAATACATAAAAATAATAATGATTGAATGAATAATCAGTGACTATTCATTATGGACTAGGAATCACTGTAATTGTTTACAGATTTATTAAAGTCTTTCTCTAGATCCATGTTAAAGACATATTTTTCACATATTAAAGGACAAGTGAGAAATTGAAGTAACTTGTTCAAGGTTGACATATGCTAAAATGTTTGTTCAAGAGACTATACTCACATGTTCTAAAAATTAGATAGGTTATGGTAGTCAGGAACTAACACATGAAAGACTTTCTTGTAGCTAGAATCCTGAAGCTAAATGCACAGACACACTCAGTTTGACAGAATTGTTTAAGTACATTATGTGTGCCTACATGAATACATATTTATCACCTGTGTATATGTGTACACACACACCCCATTTCAGTGGCAAGTCTTTGCAGATATCTTTTTATTCAGGATTTTTTTGTGTAGCAAGCATGAGAAAATAAAAGACAATGTTGTCACCTTGCCAGAGTGAGGAGCCCAGAGCCGTTCACAATAGGCTTGCATGATCGGTAAAATGTCCATAAGAAGATCAGTGGACTCAGCAGAACATTTTACACAAAGAGTTGTTTGCATGTTTTCTTCTTTGTAAGTGTGTGTTAAAGGAAACTGGTGGAGCGTCAGAACTAGTCTGCGTGTGTTAAAGGAAACTGGTGGAGCATCAGAACTAGTCTGCGTGTGTTAAAGGAAACTGGTGGAGCGTCAGAACTAGTCTGCCTGTGTTAAAGGAAACTGGTGGAGCGTCAGAACTAGTCTGCCTGTGTTAAAGGAAACTGGTGGAGCAGCAGAACTAGTCTGCGTGTGTTAAAGGAAACTGGTGGAGCAGCACAACTAGTCTGCGTGTGTTAAAGGAAACTGGTGGAGCAGCAGAACTAGTCTGCGTGTGTTAAAGGAAACTGGTGGAGCAGCAGAACTAGTCTGCGTGTGTTTGGGTGCTTTCTCCATAGGGTTACTTACTGTTATGACATGGCATTTTCATGGTGCCCAATTTCTACATGAAGACTGAGGCATAGAGAAGCTGAACACAGATGCATGGTCAGTTAATCATTAAGTATTATTTAATTAACCAGAATTAATAAAGTAGAACCATGATTCAAACTGGCACTTTTTCTAAGAAGTAATTCATTTTGGACTCATTCATGCTTTTCAAAAATAGGTAACCATTCCTACATAAGCACTTGTTCCTTGTGGGAAAAAAGTCATAATTACAGGCATTTATGGATTACATTGTCAACCTTTGAGAAACATGATCCTTCACATTTAATTTTAATTATTTCACTTTTATTTGTGTGTGTGTGTGTGTGTGTGTGTGTGTGTGTGTGTGTGGTCAGGGGAAGCAGGTTTGTGCATTCCAGAGTATACATGTGGAAGTCATAGTGTAAGTAACTTTCCAGAGTTAGTTCTCTTTTCTCACTTATGAAGGTTGTGGAAATTGAACTGCAGTTGCTAGGCATAGGTGCCAAACACACAGACATGCTGAGCAATCTCTGCAGTCTCCAAAGTCTTCTCTATCTATGAATATCTGTATTTATGAACTATGTTTATTCTGCATTGAGGAATGTTGGTAGATATACTAAAGGCTCCAGATAGGTGGGATCTAGTGTGAAGGAAAAATAATAGTATATGTGCTTGCCAATCTGAAATATTTTATAAATGTTGAACTAAAAACAAATCAATGAACTGTAGTGTGGCTGCTACAAACAAAGCACTGTCTGTGCTAAATTCAAAGCTGGATTGTTGTTTAGTTGTATTGACAACTAAGAATATTACATGTGGAAGAATAGGCAAGCATGAAAAGAAAAAGGGAAGAGGAAAAATAGTGTCAAGAAATGGAAATCTGGACAGCATTTATGGTCAAAGTTATCCTGCTCTTTAAACATCTGGAAATTTAGAGTCATGGTGAACAGTGATGAATATATAGGCTTTCTTACTCCCCCTCCTTCCAAAATTTTCACAGAATAGGAGAAAAGCCCTCTACACTGCTAATTAGGAGAAAACATTAAAATTTTGAATAGTCAAACTTAAGAAAAAAAAAAGCAAATATTCAATCCGGGTTCAAAGGAGGAAGTATGGAGACAAAGGTTCCTCAGGAAAGATTTTAATTTTCAAAATATAGAGAGACCACAGTGTTTCTAACACATAAGAGCTTACATGAGGCACTTTAAACTTTGACTTCACCTCCCCATCTTCTTGACTTCTGAGTTCTCCAGCTGCTAAGGCATTCTGTTCTCCAAAATGTTTTCATCAGCTCCTGTTCTCACCATTCAGAATTCATCATCTTTATCTCTCTTTCTACTCATTGTGCAATATGATGCCATTTTTCTTATTTGAAAGTAAGAGTTGGGAATTTCAACTCATTCCTTTGCCTAATTTAGTCTATAGCCTACTACACCTTCCAAGATTCCTTGTATTTCCTGTATTCTGTTCATGTGTTCTCTGACTTCCTTAAAAAAAAAAAAAAAAAACATGAAATCCATGTGAGGAGAGGTTGTTTTTTTCTGTTTAAACTAGTGAGTAAAAGTTGTCTAAAATCATGTCTTAAAAATTGGAGGTGCTTAATAAGTGTTTGTAGAAAACTATTTTCCATACATTTTACACTCAGTGTGTATTCAAACCTGTCACACATATTGTGAGTGAGTCTACATTCATTGCTCTACTGAAACTGAAAATGCTTAACAGTTTCTCATACATTCTAAAAAGCTAGCTGGAGTTCTGTGTAGAGGGTTTTTATTATTACTTTTACTATACTTAATTCATTTTACTGTACTTAATACCTTTACCTCCCTTCCAACCCTTGTTCCTCCCAACCCCCCAACACTAGGTGGGAGAGAAAGAAGGTTAGCTGGAGAAGGGATTTAGGTCTCTTTGAGCTACTTCCTGCTGATTAGGGTTGTTGGGTTCATTGGGGGTAATACCAGTCTCAGTAGAAGTCCACCAAAGCAGAAGACAGCAGCAGGAAGAACATGCATCAGTTTGGGGGTACACCAGCAGATGGGAGAGCAGCAACCTCTTTCTTCTTTGTACCCCTTTCTCTTCTTTGTAGAGCCCCTTCTCCTATTTCTTTTTTTTTTTTGTAGTGATTTTTCTTCATTGTAGCTTTTTTTTTTTTCTCCTACTTCTTTATAGAGTCCTTTCTTCTTTTCAGGGCCTCTTTTCTCTTTGTAGTCCCCTTCTGGGGGGCCCTGGCTTTTTCTTTGTAGAGCCCCTTCTCTTCTTTTAGTCCCTTCTCTTCTTTGTAGCACCCCTTTTTCCTACTTCTTTGTAGAGCCCCTTTTTTTCTTTGTAGCCTCCTTTTCTCCCACTTCTTTGTACTATCTACTTAACTTCAAAAACATATACAAGAGATTGAATACAGCATATTTCTGCAATTAACTAAACTAATATCTAAGAAAATTATAAGTTTTTAAATGCTATACAGTTTTCAATACTAGCTTTCAAATGGACTGGAACTAAAATTTGCATTTTTTAAATGAATAACAAAGACATTTTCAATGAATTAAATGCTCTTTGTATCAGTAGTTTATTTTTATAACCTGGTAACTCTCAGGTATTCTATCTTGGTAACAACTCTCATGTGCTTTTGTCTGAAATTGCTCACACATTTTGCTGTGGTGCCTTGGGGTAGGACCCCAAAGTTTCTTCCTGACTGCAGAGTATTACCTTGCATGTACACTGTTCACTCCTTTAAATCCTGCCATCTCCTCCATAATTTTAGGTACAAAATTACCCATTATGCTTTTCCTTACAACTGGATGCCACTGTAACACAGCAGCTTTTATTATTTTTGTAATTAATTATATACTCTACTAATTTTATTGTGCTTAATACCTCATGCGTCCCATCCAACACTTGTTCCTCCCAACACCCCATACACTATGCAGGAGAGAAAGAAGTTTAGAGGGAGAAGGGAAGGTAGTTCTCTTTAAGCTACTTCCTCCTGATTAGGTCCTTGGGTTCTTTGGGGTTAATACCAGTCTCAGTAGAAGTCCATCAAACCAGGAGACAGCAGCTGGAAGAACAAGCAGCAGTTTGGAAGAGCACCAGAAGCAATCTATCTTCTTTGTAGCCCTTTCTCCTACTTTTTTTATAGATCCCCCTTCCCCTGTGGACTTTGGCTTTTTATTCCTCTCTTCCAAGTTCTCAGAGTTTACATGCTGCAGCTGGCTAAGCCACGCCCCTGCTAGCTCAGGAGACAGTTAATACTTTACACCTGTGTCTTAAGCAGCCTCACAACTGAGATTAAACAAAAACGTTCTTATAACTGGTTATTTTAATAAACTCATACCACAGTGCTGTTTCATCATACCTACTGATGTAGTAGATCTTATTAAACATTCTTTCATGTGCAGGAAATGTATATGTGTGTGTGTGTGTGTGTACTTATGTGAGTGCATGTGTATATACATACATCATATATATATAAATATTATGTGAGTGCATGTGTATATACATACATCATATATAAATATATATAATATATATATGGAGACCAGAGGTCAACTTCAAAATGTTGTTTATTAGAACCTAGCCATTTGATCACCTTATCTTGGTTTTTGGTTTTGGTTTGTTTGAATGATATTTTTATTTTTTTTTAAATAATTCTGTAGTGGAGGTATGGATTTTTATGGAAACACAGTTGTGTTTAAGGAATATATAAGGATTTTGGGAGTGCTTAATCTATGGAAAATGGGTATACAAATCAGCCTGTAGGTTTTGTGGAGCTGAGGTGAAAAGCCTCAGCCTGAAGGCCTAGGCAGGCCATGGAGAGCAGCACCTGCTCAGAGACCACAGTGACAAGTGATGGGGTAGCAACTGCTGGAGCAGAGCCCAAGAGGATAGTAGAGTCCGAGACCACAGGCTTGGGTTCACTGAGGGCCTGCACTTAAAGCAAAAGATCGAAGAGACCAAGCCCTCAAGCAAGTGTACAGTGACAGCCAGCTCCTAGTCTACAGAAGTATAGCACCTGCCCTGAGGTGGCAGGCTCAGGCAGGCAGAAGAGGCTGTGAGGTGTAGCACCTGCCCCAAGGCGCTTCAGATAATTCAAGTGGACCGGGGAGACCTTGGCCCCAATCCAGGGTGGAGTTTTGTGGGGGTGGGAAAGGTGGTGACAAGTGCCATCGAAATAGGCAGGTGACTACTGGGCTGCTGCTGATTGCTATGTTCTTTTGGTGGATGCTGTTTTGGATGGACCACTGATTAATTGCCCCAAGGACTTGCACCTGAAAACGTCTTCATTTTGGTATCCTTTCTAATATGCCTCGGGTTAGTTGCCTAGCATATATTTAGATTTATTAAAAAATAGTTTGAAATTTATGCCAATAGAAGTTCACACACTAGAAGATATATGTCTTGCTTAGTAGGATATGCTGATTAGCTAGCAAAGTTCATTACTGTACTTCTCTCTGTCTTTCTGTACTGTGGCTACAAGCAGATGCCACCACACACACACGTGCATGTATGTATGTATGTATGTATATGTGTATGTATGTATGTATGTATGTATGTATGTATGTATGTATGTATGT
>CAJQZJ010001826.1:27779400-27825125 GCA_907164525.1 Lophiomys imhausi | reverse complement strand
TGTATGTATGTATGTATGTATGTATGTATGTATGTATGTATGTATGTATATGGATACCATAAATAAAAATTGTTTCCTCATGCTTTATGTAACTCTTATTTCACCTATTAAGCCCATTCCTTGGTGTAGAAAGGTAAATGCCCTTTCACTGCAGTTTTGCTTTATTGTGGAATGGGCTACAAATTGGTTAACTGCTATCCACTGCAAGAATCACTGGACTTCAAAGTTAGAAACCTGCCACATCAGGCCCAAGAGGAAGAGGAATCACTTAGTACTCATGCATCTCATGAACTGAGGGAGGTGAATATGTGTGTGTGGGAGGCTCACCCGAAGAGAAGGATAGAAGGGAAAGGGGGAATAGGGTGGGAGGGTGGGACAAGGAGGGGAGTAGGAAGGGGGCTGTGATTGAGGTGTAACTTGAAATAAAATGTCTAGAAAAAATTAAAAACCTGACTTGGGGGTGTAGCTCAGTTGGTGGAATATTGGCCTACCATGCACAAAAGTCTGGATTTGATCCTGTACAGTTTGACTAGGGATGTAATCCCAGCATTACTAAGGCAGAGGCAAGAAGATTTAGAGTTAACCATATTTTCAGCTATAGGGTAACTTCAAGGTCAGCCTGGGATATAGAATACCCATGTGAAAAAAAATTAAACATACACATAAACCACTGAGAGAAGAGATAAACCAGAAATAAGCACGTACGAGTACAGTTAACTAAGTTGTACAACGCATCAATAAAACACAGGAAAGAGGGAAGACCTTTGCTATATGGCAGTGGAAATTAAGATCTGCACATGTAAAATATGTGGAAGTACACACTTATACCACATCCAAAAAATAACACAGACAAGCAAGATGTAGCAGAGGGGAAAGAAACCTGCTGACGAGCCTGAGGATATGGATTTAATCCCAAGGAAAAACATAGTACAAGGAAACTTCCTCAGTTTGTCCTCTGACCTTCACATACACATAGTGTAATACCAAGTACACACACATACACAACAATGATAAAAGATAAATAAAATGAAAATATGTGGTTACTTGAATGAGAATGCCTGTCTTACTTAGGCTCATGGATTTCAATCCTTGGTGCTCAGTTGGGGGAACTATTTGAGAAAACTTAAGAAGTATAGTTTTGTTGGAGGAAGTAGGCTAGTGGCAGTGGACTCTGAGATTACAAAAGACTTGTGCCATGACCAGTTATTTCTCTCTGCCTTCTGATTTGGAATTAAGATGTGAGCTTTCTGTTGTTTTGCCACCGTGAACATAGATTCTAACTCTCTGAAATAATTAGGCAATTAAAAATTTTTAGTAAGTTTTCTTGGTCATGGTATCTTATTACAGCAATAGAAAAATAAGAAGAGTTGTAATATATTTATGTTAACTCAAATGAAGTACATTTTCAATGTAAACCCTGAAACTTTAGACTTCCTTGGAAAACAACTCTGGAAAAATTTCCTTGATATTGGTCTTGTTATATTTTGGAAATAAAACTGGAAACAGTACAGTTCAAAATAAGAAAAGAGAAAAATATAAAAGGAAATGGAAAATAAAGAGGGAAGGAAGAAAAATAAGATGACAGCAATCTAAAATAGCTACTACACATCAAAACAAGAACAACAACAACATCTTTCAAAATCAAAACAAAACAATACAAAAAAGCAGTCCAAATTTGAAAAGGAAATGCACAGAACAGGATATTTGTAGATGAAACTTCTGATATATTCTGCATTTCTCAAATATGTAAGGATGCTTACAATTCAATAGTCATGAATAAAATAGAAAATCTATGTGAAGATGAGAAAAAATGTTCTGGATAAACATGCTTCCAAGTGGTCAAGGGGAAAAAATGGTCAAGTTGTTACATAACAAAGTGTTTAGACAGTAATTATGGAAGTATAAACACTAACCACAATGAAATAACATCTAGCACCTGTTAGAAAGGCTACTGTCAGAAGGACAAGAATGTTGGGGAGAGATTAGATAAAGGAGAATCATGTTCTCTTTTTGTGATAAGAATACATACATTATGGTAAACACCATAAGAATTTATCAATCAACAGAACTGTATGACTCAGCAATACTGTTAATGGATATATATGAGTGTTTGCATGTTTTTCTAATACCCAGAAACAGAAGTTAGAGGATTATATCACTGAAAAATATTATAACCATAATTAAAAATGTTTTTGAAGGTAATTATTGGGCTCCAGAAAAGCAAGTCGTATGTTTACAATGTGTATGTCAACTTACATGAAAAGTACAAAATATGGAAATACATACGTAATCTCTGGATATTTATTCTGAAAGGTGTGAAAATCCTAAAACTACAAATTAACTTTTCACAATGTTTCAACTAATTTTTGTTCAACTTACCTTTTAAAATTTAAATGTATTCAAATCTTATATGACAAAGAAGAAAATACCATTTTATTTATTTATTTTTTTTTTTAGTTTTTTTTTTTTTTGGTTTTTTCGAGACAGGGTTTCTCTGTGTAGCCCCGACTGTCCTGGACTCACTTTGTAGACCAGGCTGGCCTCGAACTCGCAAAGATCCGCCTGCCTCTGCCTCCCAAGTGCTGGGATTAAAGGCGTGCGCCACCACCGCCCGGCTGAAAATACCATTTTATGATGTTGTATAATCACCTGTAGTTCAACTCCATGGTCAATGTATTTTTCAGTTGGCCAAAGGCAGATCTAGATGTACAAATTCTCCTTCAAGACAATTTATTTCTTTTGAGATTCAAGTCCCTAATCAGTGCTCACTCTACCATCATTTCTTCTTAAGAAGGTACCAAACACATTTAACAAGTAGACTAAAAGATATTTTCTTTTAAGCTTCTTCTTAGTCATTAACTATAATGGTCATGATGCACAGTTATGGAAAATTTTGCACAATGAGACTCCAAGTGGTTACATAAACATTGGATGGAATAAAACAAAATGTTTTCATAGGGACAAGGTGATTAAACATGCATGTAAACACACACACACACAAACACACTAGCCTATTCTCAAGGTTGGAAAGCTAGAAAGTAGTGGACATACCAGATAAGACAGGGAATCTCTTTTGCTGTGCATTCATAGACGCTGAAGTAATAAATCCAAGATTTAAAATAGTTAGTAGTGACTCATAATAATGAGTATTCAAATGGTTTATAATGGACATTGTATCAAATACTATGAATATATGTGAATAGTATATATATATATATGTGTGTGTGTGTGTATGAATACTCTATATGACTCAAACATAGAATACATACTTTTAAGTTACCTCAGGAATGCTATCTTATTAAAATTCTGAAAGTTTCATTTGGTGTTCAGTTGTGTGTGTGTGTGTGTGTGTGTGTGTGTGTGTGTGTGTGTGTTGTGAACATGAGTACAGGTGCCCAAGGAAGTCTGAAGCATCAGGTTCCATTGAAGTTGAAGTTATATGATGTTGTGAGGTACCTGATTCAAGTGCTGGACACTGAACTCAGACCCTCTGCAATAGTGAACGTGTTCTTAACCACTGAGCCACATTTCCAGTCCTAAGAATCCCATAGATTCCAATGATCTCCTATCAGTGGGAATCTGAAAATTTACAGAAATCCAAAGAATCTTCAGAGGGTCAGGAAAGTGTGTGTGTGTGGGGGGGGGGGGAATAGAAATGCCAGCTAAAGGAGGAAATACCATTTAAGAATTGCTTATTAAAAAGAGGGTCTATTTTAGTTTCCTGAAAGTCACATGTATTTAGACAGTACTTTGGATAAAAACCTTTTAATCTTCATAGACTAAGTGTGTATAAGGAGTCAAATGTTTGCTCTGTCTATTCTTCAACCCCTTAAATAATCACAGCACTAAGAATTAAATGAGAATGGTGTTAGATGAAGGAAACATTGTGGAATGGTAAAAAACTGTTGACAAAGTAGAACTTCTGGGGAACAAGAGGAAGTCTGATTCTTCAGGAACACTGCACAGTTGTGCACTTTGTGTTCTGTGTGTGTTAGCTCAGAAGCAGGAGGAAAGGGCTGCCTTCCCCTGGCCTGGCCTACGTGTACCACCCTCACAGGCAAAATTTCCTCTCCCTTGCTCAGGTGCTAGACGATCTTTTGCACTAACGCTTGAGAGATTTTGCTCTTGTTCCCTTGCCTGAGAAAATCTACTGCTTTCTAAATGGTTGACATTCTCTCAGAATCTGCCTCAAAGCTTACTTGTTACGTCCTCAGCAAAAGAACATTTCTGAGCTTCATGTGGGAGGCAAATCTTCCAGGAAATTGTGGCTTCTCATCTCCCTGCCTGTCTTCCTTGCTGCCCATAGCTTAGTTTGTGATACGCTTACTAACTGTTACTGAACCTCAGCACTAGGACTGTTGCCCAAAGTGGCAAGGGCTGTGCTTATATTTTGAAATGTAAATGAATTGCACATCAATTTGCCTTATGAATGCCAGTTTTAAAATAATGCTTACACAAGAAAAAAATTATAAAATACAAACAGCTAAAACCAGGAATTAAGCTCTTAAAAAAATCATGTGTGTTAGTTTTGGAATAGCAATAAATATACATATTTATGTGTTAATCTTTAAATTAGCTAGGGAACCCAATCTCCATCACCTAAGGTTGTCCATTCTTGTTTGGAGAATACCAGCATTTGCAGAGAGATGTTTTGCCAAGATGTTTTTCTTCCTTTGAAAACTAATGGCTTTGTCATCCCTAGGAGGGACCTGAGGCTGTTTGTGGAGGTATACAGTGGTATTCACTGGCAGCTACTTACTAAACTGAATATTCTTAGCTATCTTGTCAAGCCCTAGAATTGTTTGATTTCCTGCAGGAAATGTTTGCCTTTGAAAACTCCGGTGGGGAAATAGCTTTTTCACCTCTGCTCTAGAGAATGAGTTTAACATTGTCTGCAGATGAGATTCATCCCCTGGAGGAGAAGCAGAGCAGCTAATGAGTTTAGGAACAAATCTCAAAACCAGCAGGAAGTGGGTTCCAAATCCTATTCATACCTTGCTTTCAAAAAAGAGTCTGTTTTATAGGTTTGAATAAATTGGTGTACCCATTTATACTGAATTTTTGTGTAAGTGTTAAATCAAATATGTACAATTATATGGAAACACATTTAATCACATGCTACAATGTAGAAGTCATGTGATTTTGGTTCCTAAGGTGTATTTGCTTTAAATAACCATCAATGCATTGAGGATCAGGTACACAGCTCTGTGTTTCATCTCTACTATGAGCTTTGCTTCTGGTACTTTAAGGGGAGCAACTTAAATTTATGCAGACACATAAAGTAAACATAAAGCATATTTACAATCCCCGAATGTATGGTTGTCCAAGGTCCTGTCCAGCAACCTAATTCTAGGGCCTTAGATTGAATTTGCTTACTAGCTACTGCTTCTTCTCCACCCCCCCCCCATACCCCTAAAATTCTAACTCTTGCTTTGAATTGAGCATTAGACACTAGCCTTTTGATGTGCTTTTGTATTTGTAATTCATGAAATTTTATCCTCAAATCTTATCAATGGATAATCACTTACTTCATTCCTGTTTATCTACAGTTATTACTGCCTTTGGTATAAATTTCTCCCCTAGTTTCATATTCTGAGAACCCTGGTTCCTGAAAAGCTGGATCGAATAGTGACTACTAAGATAGTGATTTGTGAGAACAAAAGAAATAGGCAAATTGAAAATTAAATTTGTTTTAGGAACTATTCATATAGTACAGTATAAGAAATATTTGTAATATAAATGTAACCTCCATAAGAAAACACTATAAAAGAAAGTTTTAGTATAAAGCAGGAATTATGAAGGGCTTGCCTACCATTATCCTTCTCAGGTCTCTGAAGAGGATGAAGACTGGACAGTTGTAGTCTCACAGTTAAATTTTAAGTTGTTTAGGAATTAGAAAGATGTTCTAGATCTAAGAAGTTGTTTCTAAGTTGGTGTTGCAAGTTAGAATGTTAACTGAGTTATTTATAGTACTTTAAGTTCATGGAGATAGAGATAGATAATAGAATACTGTCATCAGTTGCCAAATATGTATGGACTAGACATTGGGAATGTATGTTATACCTTATAATTTTTATAATTGAGGCCTTATTATTCTTATTGTTTTGTATTGTATTTTTGTTATAAGAAAAAGAGCCTTTTATTGGACTAAAAGGGGGAGCTGTTGCAGGGGGGGAGATACATCTTAAATTAGGAGGGTGGGGGGAAGGGGAAAAGGGAGGGGATTGTGATTGAGATTAAACTTGAAGAAAGAAAGAAAGAAATATTGAAAAAAAAAAGGAAAGTTTTAGTGCCTACAGCCACAGTGGGTTGATTCTGGAAAAGGAGAGTAAAGTGTGAGAAGCTTCCATGAAATACTTGTGTGTGTGTGTGTGTGTGTGTGTGTGTGTGTGTGTGTAAATACAGATTTCAATGGTAACAATTCCATTAAGTTCAATTAATGTTAGCTATTACAAGTCTTTTTCAGATGTCACTATTAGACAATATTTAGTGACTTGCACTGTGTTCCTCATAAAATAGAAAACAAATTCACTTAACAGTGTAACCACCAGTCATTGAACAGTTTTGTTATGTCAATGCAAAACATGATTAATTTTAGTATTACCCACTCCCCAAATCACAAACACAGCATGATGAATGTCTTAAGTATACGTCAACTAACCCATTAAAATACAAAGTGAGTATTTCACTACCCCTGAGAACACTAGTTAACTGTGGTTCATACTTTTAAATGTTAGTACACCCACACAAGTAAATAAATTAATCAGTTTAAATAAAAAAGTCTGATTATCACATTGCAAACCTGCCCAAGAAAAAATAGTCAAAAGGAAATTTACCATTAACAGACCAACTGGACTCTAAAGACAAATTTAAAATTTTAAACTGTATAGGACACACAAATAGTCTACATCAACATTCGACCTAATCCTCACTTTAGTCCTATACCTGGCACTAGTAATGCCACACACGACTGGGTAGGGTAGAGAGCAAACCCTTGGGTTCTTTGACAATCTCATCATGGGTGATCCCAAATCCAGTGTCTATACATTCAGAATGTTGATTTCCCAGGTACTCAACTATTATCTTAAACTTGGAGAAGCCTCTATGGCTTATTCCCTTAGAAGCGACATATGAAATGTTGTATAAAGGATCCAGTCAATCAAGTCAAAGATAAAGAGAATTGGACATACCATTAATTCTGACAGTCAATGGTTTAAGAAAGTGATCTCTGTAAATTTCAAAGGAAAAAAAAGCATCAATTTGAAAGCCAATTAGGGATCCACTGCTTTATAAAAATATTTTTTGTCATATTTGGCTTTCAAGGCATAGGCCTACTAAAGGTGTTTTGAGTACAAGAGTCTCAGGATCATTTTTGTAACAGAGCCAAAGAATACTTTTCTTACCCTTGTAGGAAAACTTAATTTGAACCCAAAAGTTTTAATTAGCATGCTATCTACCCTGAAGAACCCACAATTTCAGCAAAAGGTAAAATAGAGGAGTTGGTGAGGAGAAACTAATTGGAAAAATTGTATAGCTGAATTGATATTTTACAATGTAAATAATTACAGAATAAAGCCAGAACATCTTCAGAAGACAGGCACATCACTTCAATTTAGAGAAGAACCTTAAGTCAACAAATGGTTGTTGAGTTGTTTTACTTTACATTTAAGTGGGAAATTAAATCCGCATTTTAGAAAAACAAAACAAAACAAAAAACCAAAACATTATATTTTCTTTGCATTGTGTGTTTCTAAGACAATGATACTGTCTAGTATTGCCTATCCATCTAGAAATCTAACAATCTTAAATAATACCAACCTCCTCACATGTTAATGACAATCACAGAGCCAGGTCTAACACACTTTTAGGCATTTTCTAGGTTATTGCAGTAGATTTCTGACTAGCGTCCCTGCATTTGCCATGGCCTTCTTTTAATCTAACAATTCTACAGTCACAAAATTCTTTTTAAATAAAGTCAGATAGTGCACCCTTTGCATAAACACTACTAAGTTTTCTCATCTCCTTGAAAGTAAATTTAAGTCTCTCCAGTGACCTAAAAATCCTCATATATGATTTGATCCAATTCAATCTTTTACCTCAACTCCTGCTCTTATCTTACATTCTTTTCTTACAAACAATGCTTACTTACCCTCTCCTGAATCTTCTAGACTCTCAAATGCCATATAGCCTTCCATGACATGAGATCACTGTCCCCAACAATACTTTCTCCAGACATCTGTATGGTTAGCTCCATCACTGCCTCTGAAGTCCAGTTAGTATTCATTCATATATATCCCATCTCTCTATTCTTTCCAGTTCCTCCCACCTCTTCTTCCCTCTGGATCCACTCCCTTTCTGTCTCTCATTAGAAGAGAAAACACTTTCAAGAGATAATAACCAAATTAACAAAATATAATATAATAAATTGAAGCAAAAACTACCATATTTAGATTGGACATGGGAACCTAATAGGAGGAAAAGCATCTGAAGAATAGGCACAGGAGTCAGAGACCCACTGGTTCTGACATAGACTTACTTTTGAACCAGGAAGAATTAGAAAGTAGATTATATTCAAAAATATGTTTTCAAAAGCTCACAGTCTCTGGTGGAAAATAAACATCAATGCAACGGGTACAGCAACCTGACTTTCAATGGAAGATAATGGAATGATGAGTAAGAAAATATTGAACATACAAAGAGGGAGAAGAAAAAGAAAAGACTGTGACCATGAAAAAAATGCAGGACAATTTATTTATTAGAAGAAACATGTTCAATGAAAAAAAAATGCAAAAACAACAAGGGCAATGCCTAATATAAAACAATGTTAGCTAGCTATTTTAGTAAAGCTCATAAATTAATCATGGGAAGATGGATGGGATGAGGAATGTAGTGAAAAATAGACTGAAGTGATATTTCTAGTTCGAAACATGTAAGAACTGAGGAAGAAAAGTAAGTAAAAAGTAAGACTCTGACTAATATGAAAACACATTATAAAATAAAAGATCGGTGAAATTTACAAAAGTATAACAATGGAAACTAACTGAATTTAAGATGGTTTATTTATTACTATATAATTCACATATATGATATATATAATGGAAAAATAAGAGAAGACAAAATGACATTTTGAACAATCTAAAGCAATTGTCTATCGGTATTTTGAAAGAAAAAGTTTAAAATTGGAACTTAGAAAAAAATATATACATATTTAACTATGGCAAACATATTTTCCTTATTTGAAGAAAAGTATAATCCCTTCCACAAAAAATGTTTAAAGAAACACAATAAAGAATATCATAAAAGCTGAAGGAATAAAATGTATAATAATCAAATCCTGGAATGTTTGTGATCAGAGGCAGGACCAAACAAAGGCAACCAGAAGAGCAAATTCACTTGTGAGCACAGACATCCAGAAGACCATCTATGGCCTCCCTGGCTGAGGCTATGGCTGCAAGGTCTTTAAGGTTTTGAAAAAAAGTTCTCTCTCCCGGCAACTAGACACTTGAAGAGGCTCTTGGCCCTCATACAACCTCTCAACTGAGATGAGGGACTGTTATATAAGGACACCCCACTCCAGAGAAATGGGATGGACGGGTTAGGAGGTAAAGAAAAAAAATGAAATGTGATGTTTTGGCCTTTTACTACTAATTGTCATAAACTGTTTAGGATAATTAAGAAATGCAAACTAATGGTTATGCAAGCCAGTCATTCTATTAGGTACTATGACAGCCTATTATAGTTACTTGCTAAGCTAATCAGAAATAAACCTGCTAAGAGACAAGCATCATCTGCTTACCCTAATATAAGAGATAGATAGGGCCTCTTCAAAAACCTCAAGAGATCTGCAGAATATGGCATTCAAAGATGTTTTTGTAACTTTAGATTTTTTTTATATCAAGCATATCAACTCCTAACAGCACCCCCTATTCTCCTCCAAGTAGAAGATGAGCATCGAAGAATCTCCAATGGGAGATGACTGAATTAGTCGCAAGCCTATCTCTTGGTAGGAAAAGCCCCTTTCTCCAACTGTAGACAGAATGCTGTCCAAAAAGGACAAAACCTGGAAGCAGGTAAGTCGACAGCCTAGCTCTGCCAAGACAGGGTAGGTAAGTCCTTCATAACCCCTGCTCTACAATCAATGTCTGTCAGAGAAGCGGAGCCAAACGACTGAAGATCGATGCTGTAATGTATGGAGAGAAAATGGGAACTGTCCAGGCAGCCACTGGTATGTCATTTCTTAGTTTGGGAAGCTGCAGGCCCTGTACTTCCTATAAAATCAGATATATTTATCCCTCTCAAGTCTCTGAGGTGGTTGAAGAACAGATAGCTAGAGTCTCATAATTAAATTTTGAGTTGTTTAGGAGTCAAGAGAGTGTTATAGATCTAAGAAGATACTTTTAAAATTGTGTTGCAAGTCAGTATGAATGTTGAGTCAGATATAGACCTTTAAACACATGGAGATGTTTAGATAGTAGAATGTTAAAGTCAGGTACCAAATACATATGGACTGGTCATTGGGAATGTACGTTAAGCCATAGAACCCTCATAACTGTGGTCTAATTACCTCTGTTGTACTGTATTGTATTTGTTATTATAAGAGAAAGAGCCATTTTTTGGACTGAAAGGGGAAACTGTAGGGGGAAATAATATATACCTTAAACTTAAAAGAAAAAAAAAAGGGAAGAGGATGGGGGGTTGAGGGTGGGAGGGTGGGACTGGAGGGGGAATAGGGAGGGGACTACAATTGAGATGTAACTTGAAGAAATAAAAAATAAAGGAAAAAAAGAAAAAAAAATATATGAAAAAAAGGAAAAAGTCAATGTAAAATTTTACATCAAAGAATATTTAAAATTAATTGAAAATAAATACATTTCAAGAAAATAGAAGTTAATATTTTTCTTTTTTCTTACCTTTTTAAAAAAATATTTATTTATTACTTCAGGTTACATCTCCATCACAGTGTCCTCTTTCCACCCCTCCCAGCCCCACCCTCCCACCCTCTACCCCCTATCTCTTCCATCCCAATCCCCTGGAGTGGAGTGTCCCTACATAACAGTCCCCTGTCCCAGTTCAGCAGTCATATGAGGGCAAAGAGCCTCCTCATACACTGGGGACCTACAAGGCAGTACCACTAGGGGAAAGTGTTTCATTAACAGGTAACAAAGTCTATGTTCATGTTTCCTTTGGTGCATTGGTTTTAGTATAGTTATCCTGTACTATATGGCTAAAATCCGACTATAAGTGAATAGATGCCATGTGCATCCTTCTGAGTCTGGGTTAGCTCACTCAGGATGAACTTCTCTAGTTCCATCCATTTGGCTGCAAATTGCATGATTTCATGTATGGGTATGTTTTCACATCATTTACACCCTCCCTCCAACTCCTTCTATGCTATTCTCTCCATAACATCTTCTATAATTATTGTTTTATACACACATACCACACTCGACAGAGTTTGTTTAATATTGTTCATGTATGCATGTGTTTATTGCTGCTCACTAGGGATTGGAAAATTTATTAGGGTTTTCCTTTCTGCAGAAGACAGATTTCTTCTCAGCAGCTATAGATTGCCTATACGTCTTCATCTAGGGTTCGGACCTTATGAACTTCCTCCATTCATGTTTTCACATGAACTGCTGTGGTCATTATGAAGTTTTTGTTTAGGGGACCATAAATGTTTTAGGAAATCATGATGAACAATTGAAAAATGTTAAAGAAAGTTTCAGAGGAAGAACTCTATCTCAAACGCAAACTCGGAAACAGAAAAAGGAAATAGCAGTGCTGTAATTAGAATGAGGGTAGATAAAAAGTAAAGGATGGAAAAGGGAGGCCACAGCCTAGAATATTCATTTCACTGCCTTATATCCAATGTGGTCTGGGTACTGACTTCTGATAGAATGCATTGTTTTAAAGATACATGTTATATGTTTTAGAGGAAATAGAGTTCTGGTTAATGAGCTTTTTGAGGAAATGAAACCATAAAGGAAAAGATGAATTCGAAGGAAATATGAAAAATTGAGATAAAAACAAAGGAAGAACAGCTATGTTTATATACTTAAAGCAAAAAGACCACAAATTTGACATGAGTTGTGCAAATGTGGAAAGGATCAGAGAAAAGAGCATGAAGGGACAGTGTATTTATATTTTAATTAAAAAATTAAAACTAAGAGAATGAAGTATTGACAAAAGATTTTTGAAGTACATATCAGAGTAATCACAAGGGGAATTTAACAAAAGTTACGTATACTTAAATATGCATATCTGTACAAAAAAATCAGAATTCAAAATATATGTAGTGAAATTGACAACACTGAAAACAGAGGTAAGTTCATAATTATAATTGATAATTTGAATATACTTTTCACAGGTACTTTTAACAGAATTGATATAAAAGTCAAAAATAAATGCATATAGAAAAGTTCCAAAGGTTAATACCAACTATCGCCACTAAATTATTTATTGAGCATATAAATTGACAATATTGAGTGAGAAGACCTCATTGTCATTTTTGTTTGATAAATTGCCAATACTTCAGTAGCTATCTTCCCACTCATGAATGTACAAGCAACTGCAATTACCCCCAGTAGATCACACATACAAAGAAAAAAAAATGCAATCCATGAATGTAACAGGAGTATTTGTTTAGGAAGAACAAGTTTTGGTATGGATGGAAGGAAATAAAATACAGGGTCAGAGGGGTAAAATGATTCCAATTTTTTCTGTACACATACATGTATACATACATAGAAACAACACTCAGAGTAAAAAATAATTCTTTTTTGTAATTTATTTTTTATTTCTTCAAGTTACATCTCAATCACAATCCCCTCCCTACTCCCCACTCCAGTCTCACCCTTCCACCCTCCTCCCTCTCAAACCCCCATCCTCTACCTTTTTTTTTTTTTTAGTTTAAGGTATATCTTTTCCCCCCCAACAGCTCCCCCTTTCAGTCCAACAAATGGTTCTTTCTCTTATAACAATAAATACAATACAAAACAACAGAAATAAATAGGCCACAATTATGAGAGTTATATGGCTTAGCATACCTTCCCAGTGTCCATAGGTATTGATCTTTGTATATTGATACAAAAAATAATTCTTAAAAAGAAATGTTCAGCCAAACAACCTCCTGAGAGAAAATACTAACAGCAAATCTTTTCAAAGGGATTCAAGTACAGAATGTATAACTAATCCATACACTTCACTAGCTAGCTATCATATTGCCCAGTAACATGACTAACGGGCAACACATAAAAAACATATGCAATAGGAAATAGGCATCTGTGTTCATCTATGTATGAACTTATGTATGAATATTTAGTAGGTTTCTTAAAACATGCCCAACTTCATCTTTAGAGTGAAGAAAAGTTTAAATACCACAGCAGAAAATGGCAATCTGAAGTGAGGAGTTTGTGAAGCAACTGTATCTTACATGTACTATTTAAAGGGAAGTGGTTAAATTCTTACCTCAACTTCATAAAACATCTTGGCATGTCTTTTAAAAAGTTCAATATCTATATCAATGTAGCCAAATATAATCTTAATTTTTTATCAGTATGCAAAGATATGAGCATATTCAACAATCTATCCCTTTTCCTTTATCATTCCTATATCACGTCTATATCCCTCTTCTTTTCTTTTCAAGTCTTTTCCCACCTACATAGGAGAGAAAGGATAGAGAAAAAAAAGATAGAAATCCCTGGGTCTAACCTCCAAAACCTATTTAACAAGACCATTTAACTACTTGTAACCAATCCCCCTAAATAACAGCAAACTTCTATAACCCATCAAATGACCAAATTTAAAAAAAAAATCACCCACCCCACCTTCTGGAAATAGAATATCACTCTCTTACAACTGTTTCCTGCTGATTTGGGATGTAGGAAACTTGTTTGGGGGCCCAAATAAAAAATGGAAAAATGCTTAATCAAGTGAATAGTAACATTTGATGTCCAGTCTTTTTGTGCTCAGCTATTTAAATGTCCTAAGTTCAAAAGCTGAACTTTGGGTGGGAAAGTGCAGGGCTTTACTGAACTCCTGGTGAACAGTCTGTGAGGCTCAATCATATTCGTTAGTCATTTTGAAGTTGTTCTTGATGTTGATTTTTGAGGAAACAGCTATTGAGGAAATCTGCGAGGCTGGATCATCTGGCTAGTTGTCTTCTTTGATGTCTGTTCCCTTTTCTTCAGAAGTTGTCCAGTTGTCCCTGGACTCCTTAGATGGATGCTTTTAATCTCCTGAGAAGATAAGAACAGAACGTTTCCCTAATCCTAACTTGTAGGTGCTACTTTTTTGGCAAGTAATGTCTTTCTTAGAACAAATTGGATTTTATTGACAATATAAAAGGTATTATCTTTCAATTGAGATTTTAAAAAATCTTTTGATACTTTGGAACTAAACATACCCTGTATAGTGTTTCTTTTCCTTTTTTTCCCCATGTAAAGTTTTTAGATATTATACAGTCTCTCTAGTAAATTACTGTCTACTTGGAGAAGTTTCAGAGGCTTCCAATATTGTAGAATATGGAATGATGAAATAGCATTGTCTTAGAGCTTTCTACTTGACCCTACAAGTGTTAAACTTTATTTAAGTTTACCAATGTGTGGTTCTTCCTGTAGGTGCTGTCCATATAATACAGTTGATTTGATTTCTGTTTGTCAAATGAAATCTGCCAGTTAAACTCTAGAAACTATCCATGTATTATTATACAAGAAATATTAAGAATGATCCCTATCGCTAATTTCTCTTCATAGAATTAGTTATAAAATACTTGTGAATTTTAATAACTGAATTAAGTTGATTATTTTATGTAATAAACTAAAATATTCTTCAGTGACATTTCTTTTTTTGTTGTCATAACACTCAACAGGTTATGTAGCTTCAAGGATTAAGCATAGTCATGTGTGCGAAGGGCCTGGCATACCATTTGGCATCACTGACATGCACATATAAGACATTTATTAAATGTAATGAGTTATTCTTATTTTGTTGTAGAGAAAGAATCATGGTGTCTGCCTCTTGTGGTTATTCTGCAAATGCAGTCACATATTATCCATTTAGATGCCAAGTGTAGTACCCAGTCTTTATCCAGGCATTCAATGATGTTAATTTCAGTCCCTTCTGTGACTATTAAAGAAAATATCTAGAGGAACAAAAACACTGTCTTCATGATCCTACATCGCCCTAGCAAAGTAATTTCCACTTATTGGAAGAGAGAAACCAATAAAGTCTGGTTTAAATTATTTTACAGTATTCTCTTTGTTTAACAACATAAAATAAATCCCCATTATGAAGGGACCTTTTGGCAATTTATATATAATGGCAACTTAGTATCATACAGTCTTTTTTGGATAAATACATTCAAAATGCCCAACTTTAAGATGGCAACGAGCATACAGTCCCACTAAGAAAGTTCCTTCTATCAGTGCATAGAATATTACTGTGGGGAGCAGTAGGTGCTGCGAAAGCTAGCTGTGGGCATTTATAACTTTGACTGTTACAGCCTGTTTGACAAAATTCACTCTTTACCTCTGACTGAGGACAACTTAGACTGAGATTCCAAAGCTACACATCAGGTATGCGAACCAGGAGCAAGGGAGGAGTGGCTGCGTAATTGAGGTAACTGATTCTTACCTTTTGCAGTTACCCAGGTGAAGTGTAAAACAACAACCCTAATGGTCTGTAATGCTAGGTAATTGCATACGGAAAGTTGTCCTTACCTGCTACCAAATCTCCCTGAGAGTGGCAGCTCCATCCTGACACTTAATATGCTCATTGCTGGTACTGATTATAATAAGACATTTCCTTTGCACACTCAGAGGTTAAAAACGCCAAAGCAATTTTCGCAAATTGTAACATTCTAGGGTAGATGATATTTGGAGTATAATTTCCATGCAATTTAAGATTTACTTTCTATTTGGAAATGTTTGAGAATTTTCTTGTCTTTGGACATTGATTCTCACAAAGACAGCAACATGGCATGTGCCCTTGTATATACCCTTTGCTTTCAGAGAACATGGTAATTGTTCTGTTAAGTGTCACCCCATCATCTCCTCCAAGTCAATGATAGTGTAAATTTGTCCTTTACCCAACAGTTTGTATGAAAATGATTGGCTTTGGTTTGATAATTATAGTAATTAGTGTTTTAGGGAAAGCATGAAAGAAGTTTGGGTTCACACATTACAAGTTCATTTATACTTCAATTTCTATGTACTTTATGCAAAAGTTTATGAGTTGAAAACACATTATTGAATGTTTCTCTCGAAGGTTAAACTGGGGGCTGCTTATATTAGTTACTGAGATGTGCAGTCATATAATTGGGTAGAATTTTCAGCTTTTATAATGGATGTTTAACATTTCCACCTGCATTTTGAAATCAAAGCATGGGGTTACCTACCTGGGACAGTGCTGAGAATATGGATGGGTATTTACTATGTATTGTTGAATAAATAATAGTAACATGAAATAATTACCCTGTATATAAACTGTGGCCAACAAACAGTCATTATTCGTGAATGCTAGAATTGTTTATGGGATTTTTTTTTGAGAAACAGTCTAGATATGTAGTACAGGCAGGCTTCAAACACAAGAATGACTTGCCTCAGTCTCCTATGCAATGAAATCACAATCAGAAATCACTATGCCTACCCTTTTGTATAGTTTAGGTACATTGGTTGTCCAATGGCTTAAGGAAGAAGTGTTACCTCACAGATGTCACCTCTATGGGGTATATTAATTTAAACCAAGAGAAACTCCCTAGCAAAATTGTGCTTGCTGACTTTTGTATCAAGCCTCTAGTATATGCACCATAAAGGAATTCCTCAGTTAATGGTGAGGCATTATGGTGGGAATGCCTGTATCATAGGGTCTCAATTAGGGGAAGTTTCACACATCATGTGGCCATGAGTTATTTTCTTATTAGTAAGCTATTGACCTTGGGTGATTTTTGGAACATATGCAGATGTATTCTATAAATGCTGTATTTTATATGATTTTGTATATGTATTTTATAACAAACAGCCTGATGAATGCATGACTATCACCCAAATGTCTGGAACCCACCTCTTGGATACAGCAACACTATTGCTATCACAAAATTTAGGGCTTTATTCATTGCTCATACAAATATTATCCATGATTTCTCATGCTTTCTACTATATCACATTCTGTAGGCAACATGGAAAATGTGGAGTTAAAATTGAGAAAAAAATTCTTTAAGAAAATAACATCATATCTAATATGTGTTTATTATATTTCTATTTATATCATTGCTAATAGGAAATAGAGCCAAATCTTGGTTCTAGCTTCCTATGTGTGGCTGGCCTGGCTTGATGTATGCTCCCCTTATAGGCCATTGCTTTACTCTGAAGAGTGTTTTGTTAGTAATTCAGAAGCTTCTTAATTTCATGAAATCCTGTTTGTCAATTCTTGGGATTACTTCCATGCTATAGAGAAGTTCATGTATGCCTGTATCTTGAACTGTTTTTTCCTAAGTTTTGCTCTAACAGCTTCAAAGATTCATGTCTTACATTAAGGTCCTTAATTTATTTTGAATTGATTTTTCTGTAGAGTGACAGATAGATCTTATTTTCTTCTTCTTCATTGGAGATTATCTAAAAATGAGAAAGAGAACCAGGGACCCTGTTTAAAAACAATTACAACAATATCAATGATAGTAGGGAGTACTTACTTCTTTAATTGTTAAAAATATTTTTTTAAATCACTAAGGCATAGCTGTTTCCTGAAATAAATTCTTTATATTTACCAGTATTACAGGAGGAGATTCCAAACACAAAGGCTCCTACAAATTTAGGATATAAATCAATACTTATGATCAGGTCACACTCCTTTCAAGGAAACAAATGAAACTCAAGCTTATTTATTATTATTATTATTATTATTATTATTATTATCATTACTAAGGTTATGTTGTACATATCTTCTAATTTCCTGAAACCAGTCAGTTTGTGAAACTATCCAAATTCCATTTGTCCTTCTTTGCTTGATCCAGATGTCTGATGTCCTGGGCAATCCCATATCTGCAAATAGCTGGGAGGTATGAGCACAGTATAATAATTCCTGTTCAAGACTGTTACACTTATAACAGAGGTGAAAGGCAGCAAGACCCCAGATCTGAGGCCATGGCCCTGATGCTAGTAATGAGTCAGTGCAGAACACTGCCTCTAACCCTGATTAGGAAAGCTGCATGTCTTCCTGCATGTCTGTCAGGCCCCTCCTCTTGGGTTCTAGCATTGTGACATTGTGGATCTCGAAGGGTGTTGGCAAACACACCAAGAAGAAATGTGGCCTGGCTACTGGAAATGACATGGGAGACTCACTGGGTCTCAGTCACAGTTCTTTGGTAATTACTCATAAGTAACAATTCCCCTTCCCTGAAGATCAGACGGGTACTAATGAAATGGACCTAAATTGAAATGCAGGCATGAGGCCGGTGATTTCCAGCCAGGACTCAGAAAGGTCTGGCTAGCAAAGAAGAATGCAAACAGACTGGCTTGTACCTGTTGCAGGAAGAAGAATGAATGGAGGACCAGAGTCCCACATTGGCAGAGATGGTGCAGACCTCAGGATAATGATGTTTGGAGGGAGGCCTTGTGTACCTGTTGACAGCTGTGCTGGAGTTGTTTGCTTTAGCTTCCTCTACGTCCTCTGGACCATTTCTTGTGAAGTACACTTAGTTTCAGGCTTGACCAAATAGTTGGCTATGCCAACAACAATAACAACAAACAAACAAACAAACAGAACAATTGAATTTCCCAGTGACAATTTTACCAGGAAAGTATCAGCCACTCACTAGTCTTCATTACCTGAATCCAGGCAGTAGATAATATTTATATTAACACTTCTGTGCCAGACACAGTTTGAGGAATTGTACCTATATTAAATTATTTAATTATTGTGGTAACCCTAACCTCCATTCTTATGCTCATTCCCATCAAACTGATTAAGAAACTTAAGTGGACAGATGGGCACTTTTCTGAGGACATGAAGCTGTAACATCTTTGTGTAATGCATCCTCTCACCCCCCTTTTATTGTTCATATGTCATGTCTGATTGAACCCCATTGTACCAGTGAAGGACAGACCTCTCTCTCTGCTCTTGGTCCTGCTCTAAAGCATCAAGTCTTGGGCACAGTCATGTTGTTCATACAGATTATCTCACTGTGAGTTCCTTGACTCCAGAAATCGATTGGTTTCCTTCACTGTCTTATCAATCAAGTGGTTAGACAATTCCAGGAGCATGGTGAATCCTCAAGAGATGACTGATGGTTGATAAGCAAATGAGGAAACAATGGAAATAAAGTAAAGCTCACTTTCGGTCATTGGTGGCTGCTGAGTCTAAAACTTTACGTCTATTTAGCATGTCCAGTTCCTCTCAGAGTTGATTAATAACTTTTGTTCCTCAGAGGGGAAGAGGAGTACAGTCTACACCTTTGTTACTTGAACTGTGGGTCACAACTGCTCATGGAACAATGTAATTAAATGTAGGGTTAATGAAATATTTGGTAGCAATGAACATTTTCTAAAAGTAAATGATCAAAAAATAATTTTAAACCAAATCTGTAGTAGACCCCATGCGTTTCTCATAATTCTCCTGGTTATAGCTCCCAAATGTTGGAATTACAGGAAAGCATCATCATGCCAGGAGAAAAATTAATTTCTTTTTGATTCATTATCAATAAGTATTTGAGTCATACCTATTTATATTCCTGGACTTGCCTAAAACTTCCCAGGTGAGAAGGTTCATAAGCATGAATGATTTCAGAAGTTTGGATCCAAATTCACCACCTCCAAAGCTATGAATGAATATGAGACAGCAGACATCCACACCACTCCTTACCTCTTTGGCCCTATCTTCCCACCATTGCGCTTCTGTATGAAATGTTGTTCCTGTTCTCTCTTTTGCATGCCTGACGACATGGGTCTCTACAGTGAACACTGGTGTTGGGACTTTTTGTAAGGTTGCAGGTATTAAGCCAAGACCAAGTTAGTTCCCATTTCTATAGCAGTGTTTCATTCTTGCAAAGTCTGTGAGAGGACATTCTAAATATCATGGCGTTTATTTCAATGAGCTTTACTATGATGGACATATAGTAAAGGTGTTCAGAAAATCTAAGTAGAAGTTGATAACCTTAAAATATCCTCTAAATATGAATGCTGTATACATTGATTAGTCTGTGATCTATGTGGAGTTCACTCATGCTAGCAAGTTCACAATGCTGAAATTTGTAAACCATTGCTACAAATTGTTCAGTTTGAATTATTCTATAATCAGGGCAACTTTCTGTTCTCCTCAACTAGTCCCATGCCACTTAAAGAGCTAACTGAAAGAGCGGTGCTCACATTCTAAAATCCTCTGAACCATTACAAGCATATATTTTAGACTGAAATCCCGTTCAATTGTTTGAAGTCACCATAATTGAAGCCAATTGAAACTGAACTTGAACATGTCTGAATTGTAATAACACAGCTGGGGCTGTGTTTACCACATCAGAAAAATTCTAAACAATATGGATTATTTGCTAATGCAAAGAGAGCCTTTAGAAAGCAGTTCATATTTCACAGATTGGAGGAAATTGGACCTTGAAAGATCTAATTACATTTTTTGTATTGATATTTTAGGAAAATTTGCAGTAACAATATGCTAGCACATAAACTCCACCAATGAATTAATCTGAAATTTAAATCAAAATAACTCATATTGGTCTAGTTTTTGATGATTCTTTCTTTGTGAGATTTGGAAGAGCAGCAACGTAATCTTTTTATATATAACTAGTTTAATTTTTCATAAGCATCCTAGAGGTTAAAAAAATATCTTGAGAGAATAGCATGTAATTGAATTATCTTAGACCAAGAACAGAAGAAGCTAGAGAAGATTGAGGTAAGGAGTGTGTTTCACGCTGCCCTTCCTGCATTCCCTACAGTCACATTCGCAAAGCTAAGATTTCTGGTTAGAAAATCAGTAGGAGTTCACAGCAAACAATGGAGGAGGGCATTTTGATGTGACTAAGGAATTCTAAAAGTAATTGTTGCTCATTGTTGAAGTATTCTTTTCTGTTGTGGAAAAGGGATGAGTGGATGAAAAACAATAGAATGAAAGAGTAATGAGAGGACCTTAGAGCAGTAACACCTAGAGGTGCATTCATTCATCTGTTCATCAGTTCTAATGTTCACTGCATGTATATTATGGGCCACTCTCCCTAACAACACATACATCTAGAAACAAATAAGGCATAGCCTTTAGTGTTGGTTATCTCGTAGTATGAGAGTCAAAAAATGAGTGACCACTTAAGAAGACACATGGTGATAATTGCTAGGATAAAGATGGTATAAAAAACGAGGCCTACTTATTCTAGGAAGTCAAGCAGGATAGCATCCTGGAAGAGCCAATGCTTGTTCTGCACCCTCAGAAAAAGTGGGAGAAATATCCCATTTGAAAAATAGCAGAGAATACTTTCATAAACCAGCATTCTAAAATATAATCATTAGCACATGGCAAGAATTTGACTCTCAGTCACACAGGATTCAGTTTGGCTGATGTTAACAGAAAGAAACAAACAACAATCTTTTATGCAAAAACTTCTGCCTGGTAGACTTCTAAGGAAGTATTTCTCTAACCTCTCCACTATCTCTGGCCATGGCTTCAATTCTGTCCCAATATCACCTGTGTAGAGACAGCAGTTTAGGGGGATGAGGAAGAGACATACAGCACTCGCTGACTCCTGATGTCCTGTCTTATGTCTTATTGTCCCATTTTCAAAGCTTAATGTTCTCCAGCTACCAAGGAACCTGGGGTTTGTAATGTACATTCTTGGGCCCAGTGTTAAGTGGAAATCCTATTATTATGGGAGAGAAAAAGATTGGTTTTGGAAGAAGATGACAGCTTTGGCTATAAGTAGGATAAAACAGAATGTTCAATAAATCCTTCTACGTGACTTAGATTGAGATATCAGAAATAAAATGAAGCATTTGTGAGGGAGAATGGTGTAAAAGGAAGTTAGACGTATAATTGTAGACCACAGGATGGATTATTGTTGAATTAAGAGAATTCCAATATACATCTGATTCGTATACAGTCTTAATCAACTTCACATAAACCTAAAAGTTGTAGTTACTGTTATACCCACTTGATTTCTTCTGTGTATGTATATGTATATGTTCTTCTGTGTACATATGTTTTCAGGTACATTTGTGTGTGTGTGTGTGTGTGTGTGTGTGTGTGTGTGTTGGCGTGTGCACGCATATGATTTTAGAAATCAGATCTCTTCCTCAAAAACTCTCTACATCAGTTTTTTGGCAGGGTCGCTCATTGAAACTGTAGCTTCCTGTTTTGACTAGATTGGATAGCCAGACGTCTCCAACTTCATAGCACTAAAATTACAGGTGCATGCCAGCTTCTTATGTGGGTCTGGAGATTGAACTCTGTCTGATCTTCTTGTATTCCCAACAAATTCTTTATTGACATTATTCTTATGTCAATAAAGGAGTCAGCGAGTGCTGTATATCTCTTCCTCATCCCCCTAAACTGCTGTCTCTACACAGGTGATATTGGGACAGAATTGAAGCCATGGCCAGAGATAGTTGAAAGGTTAGAGAAATACTTCCTTAGAAGTCTATCAGGCAGAAGAATCCCACTATTCTCATTCTAAAACAAAGTAGCCAAGCCTCAAGAGTTAGTAATTCGCTAATAATTGTGCTGCTAGTAAATACAAACCTACTATAACACTTAAATTTGACTCACCCCAGAGACTGAGTCCCCAAAACTTGTCATAGAGGGCAGCTGAAATCCATCTCTTCTCCCCAGGGTATGAACAAACTATCTATGCATTCCTTTTGATGAGGCATCTGGATGCAGATAACAAAACTTCATCTGGTCAGGATCAAAAGAGCTAAGAGTGAGAGAAAGGAGCCTTAAGAGCTTACACTGTGAGACAGGAAAGAGTCTGAAGATTAAGACTGGGCATTTCACCTCACGTTTTCATTAAGTTGTAACTCTGTATATAAAGAAGTTAATTATATGGTGCTTTAATCCTGTATAAAAGGTCAAGCAAGGCTATTATTGTGTAAGATGTTAGGGCAATTCTTGAAGTAGAAATATATTTGAAGCATGGATCAAGGTAAACCACAGTGTTTCTATGAAGAACTCTTGACAATAAGAATCAATTACATCCAATGAGACAATTTAAGTCTGAGGAGCATCTCTTGCCTTACTGTAAGCACAACTAATCTTTCCAAGGATAATCTGCAATTCTCACCTTTAGAATTTCTCAGAGTCTTTTCAATAATGTTTGTTTTTAATGTGTGAAATTATAAATATTCTAAAAAGAAACGGACAATGATTCAGAAGGTCTCCAGAAAGAGTGCTACTGTTGCAATTTTAACATATTACCTTCTGATGGTGTTAGCAATTACATTTGTGCCTGCTTTTTATAGGTTAGAATCATTATTCACAATTTTACTTGAATATTTAAAGATTGTGCTGGGATATAGACCTCCTCCTCCAACCTTCTTTCAGCCCACTAATCATTTTATTCCAGCCCCCAACTCAAGCAGACATTCTTTGGGAATGCTCCAGCAGGCCATTCCTGCCAGGGAAGCAGATGGGGCCCCTCTATCTTGACAGAGAAATTTGTACGGAACTAGTCAAAATCCCCTAGTCACTCTGATTCAGCCTTTGGGGTTGAAATAGAATAAACTTCACTGCCGATAATATAAAATTCTTTCTCCATAATACTTCATATCTACCTGTTTTTGAACATGTACTGTGTGAAAAAGCATGACTTTGAGCCAAGCAAACGTAAGAATACACGTGCCAAGCCACTAACATGGCTCAATAGGAAAAGTTTCTTGCTACCAAGACTTATAATATGAGTTCAATCTCCAGAACACACATGATCAATGGAGAGAACCAATTCCTGCACATTGTTGTCTGACTTTCATACTCATGCCATGGGTATGTGTGGGTGTGTTCTAAGTACATGTGTTAAAAAATAAAAGTAAAACAATGCATCTTCAGAGTTGCAGTAGGATTTGTAGTTTTTCCTGCATTAAGGTATATGTATGTCCTCAGTGAAAGTCTGAGAGATAATACTTTTGGACTTGTCCCCAGAGCTTTAATTAATACACCTTTATTTATTTATTTAGTTATTTATTTATTCATTCATTCATTTATTTATTTATTTGTTTGTTTGTTTACTTATTTATTTGTTTATTCATTTATTTATTTGTTTGTTTGTTTATTTATTTATTTATTTATTTTGGTCCTATTTGTGTTTATCAGCTTTGCACTCGCCTTCAAAGAAGCCCAAGTATTACATTAGAGTTTCAATAAAAGGTGTTGTTTTCTTTATTTTTTTTTTAAACTGTGGTTCTGGAGATGAGACTGAAAAGTACTTATCCAAAGAAAATAATTGGATATATGAAAAAAATATCTGTATTAAAATATTAGTTATGGAATTAACAATCATAGATATTCAGTGCTATACAAATTTAATTATAATAAGTATACAAGTAAACAACAAAATAGATTGTATTGTAAACAATTACATGTTACTGAAGTATTTATACATATAACACAAATAGTAACATAATATCCCACATGAGAGTCCTGGATCTTTTAATGAGCCACACTGTAGTTGAAAATGCAATAGTCTGTGTATTTTTATAAGTGCAGGTCCACGTGTTACTGAGATGCCTGTGAAGAAAATGTATTTCTGTTACAGTGGCAAGTAATTTAGAGTAAGATGGAGCCTGGCTCCACACAATTTGCCTTGTTTTCCCTTCCCTTGGTTCTTAAAGTTAAGTCTGTCTTCACTACCCCTCAGGCTGATGTATCATGCTCAAGCTTAAATTTCAACCAGTGTGATCCATTTTCCTTTAACAAAACCACAGTCAAACTTTACATAACAACATGGAGCAAGAGACCACACTTGTGCTTGTTCATCACGAAGCATTATGTTGTGTTTTGGTTTGATTAGGAGCAATGTTATCATTGATACCTAATGCAGAATACATTTCATATCTCATGCTTTTTCCCATGTAGTGTCTTCTGACAAATCCATTTCAAAGTGCAATTTCATATCACCTTATTGAACAGTTGTTTCTCTACTCTCTGATTCCCTCTTACTATTGGACTGAAAGTTTCTAAGGGCAGAGGTTTAGGGACACTGCCAATTCTCTATGTAACATTCTCTTATACCTATGACCTATCAGTCTTCTCAGTTGCCCAGAGAAAGAAAATAGAACCTCGGTGTTTTCATTTCTTAACTGGACATTCTAATTTCTATCTACTTGAAAATAACATAGTCATGTGTAATAATGATAGTATTCTTTAAAGTTACTGCTGAAATGTGAATTGAAAACATTCTGTAAATCTTTGACTTAGAATTCTTTTTATCAAACATATGACTAAGGTAACTCTGGAGGGTCACATGTGTAAGTAGAGGGGTCTGCAGAGTATCATGTTTCAATTTATTTAATTGGACTGAAATACATGGAATGTAAAGTGTTATAGTATAATAACTGCATACTGTCAATTAATTTGATTTTCCAAATGAAAATTCTCCTTTACAGAATTCCTTTCAATAAAAATTCTTTAATTCTTGCTCAATGGGACTTGGGAAGAACTAGTGAAATAAGTTAGCAAATCCTGTTGAATATGGTTAATAACTTCTACTTAAATGCTCTATTCAATGATTTCAAAGTACTTCAATGTTCCCAAACTTAGTGTTCCTGGAGAATTGGGTAATTAGAAGGAATGAAACTTTTTCATGTCACCCACAGTAATCCATTCATCACAAAAAAGTTTTTGTTTGAATGTCTCTTGGTCTAAAATAAAGAAAAGAAAATATAAACAAAAACCCAGGGGTTGTTTCCACTGAGAATTTTCCAGAACAGAGAACTATGTGATCCAAAATTGAGAATTAAAACATTACACTTATACTTTCTTATGCTAAGGAAGTCAACTGAAGAAAACACATAGGCAGAGAAGAATCCCAAGTGTAGAGAATGGATATTTTTTTCTTTAAAGGTCCATATCATCCCTATAAACTTTCTAAAGATGGGATTATGTGGAGTAGGTTTGCAGGATAGGTGACAATATCCAGGATCCAGAAAGTCAGAGGGAAATCAAAAAGAATGATTGGCATACAATTCTCTAAAGAATAGAAGCTATATTGGTCGATTTTTCTGTTGCTGTGACAAAATGCCATGAAAAGAAACAACTTAGTAGAAGACAGAGTTTATTTTGGCTCTTGGTTCTAGAAAGAGAGTCCATAATGGCAGGGAGGCATGGCAGCAGGCAAACAGACCAAGAAGCTAAGGGATTATATCTCAGTCGCAAACAAGAAGCAGGACAGAGAAAGCAGTGGGATAGGATGAGACTACAAACCTTCATAGCCCACCCTAGTGACACACTTCCTCCAGAAGGCTATAAATCCTAAAAGCTATGAAACCTCCCCAACTAGTGCCACTAACTGGAGACCAAATGACTAACACATGACACTGTGGGGCACACTTGTCATTCAAGTACACAAAAGCAGTCCCAAATTACTGGATGTTATGGTGTGACTACATAGAGGTATCGAGCAATGAGACCAGGAAAAGAATAAAAGATATTTAAACTCCTGGACTATGAAAGTTAAATATTATTCCATGAGTAATGGGAAGTGTTTAAAAAGTGAGTGTTATAAGTTTGAAAATTGTAAAGTCTAGATTCTCTTAATGATCAGCTGAGGTTAAGTTAATCTAAATTAACAAGTAGACAAAGAGTTGAAAGTCTATTTCAAAATTGTTTTTATTTTATTCTATGTGTTTTCTTTCAATCCTGCATACTCATTTGACTCACCCTATGTCTGAGGCATAAGCTAACAAAATAGTCTCAATAAGGAGTACTGGTAGTTCACTGTCTAGAAGAACAGAAAATTACACTGAAAGTAATGAATTTATAGTCAGAGATTCTTGTAGAAATGATGTATGCTTCTGCACATTTTATTGGTCAAAATAAATGACATAGCCACTGTTGAGAATGCAGTGGCATGGATGTACATAATCCTTACTTGAAGACACTATCCCTTGGAGGGGGGAACAGCAGGTGTTTAGGAATAGTGCAATGTGCTACAAAAGATAATTCAGGATCCTATTTCAGATACAGAAAACATTGGGGACTAATTAGGAGATAGCTTGATCTGTAATTAGGACAACTCTGAATTTTACAATATGCTTTAAATTGTAGGTTTGAAATATACATATATATTTGGAGTTTTACAACAATAAATGTATAGTTAAATTTGCTTACAAGAAAAAAAAACACTTTCAGGGACAACTTAAAAAATACCCTACTTAAAATAAAACCACCATTATACAATTATGTTATTTTTTAACATTTATTTATTTCTTCAAGTTACATCTCAATCATAGTCCCCGCTCTCCTTCCCCTCCAGGTCCCACCCTCCTGCCCTCTTCCCCCTCACCCTCCTGTTTTTTTTTTTTAATTAAGGTATATCTTTTTCCCCCCAAAAGCTCCCCCTTTCAGTCCAATAAAGGGCTCCTTTTCTTCTAACAATAAATAAAATACAAAACAATAAGAATAATTAGGCCACAATTATGAAAATTATAAGTTATAATATGCATTCCCAATGTCCAGTCCATATGTATTTGGCAATTGATATTAATATTTTATTATCTATCTATCTCAATGACTTTAAAGTTCTATACCTAACTCAACTTCCATCCTAGTTTGCATTGCCAATGTAAAAACATTTTTAAGAAAGATTGAAATTAGAATGTCCAATTTAGAAGTGAAAACTTTGATGTTCTGTTTTCTTCCCCTGGATGCCCAACAGGATTGATGAAGTATTTACCTATGAGAGATTAAAAGAGATTATTTGAAAGAATTCAGTGAGCTTAAGCCTCTGTCCTTAGAAATTTACCTAGAATTTACCCTATAAAGAAACTATTCACACTGGCAATCCAGGCCTAGTTCTAATTTAAGTTCCGTAAGTACTTCATAAGGCATGTGATGTCACCAGAGTCAGACCTCTGTTACTGCTACAGTCGAGTCAGCTGAGGCTCACTGAAGCTCACTTAGTTGTCTTAAGTTACAGTTCATGTTATTCATAAGGTCAAATATTGGAACTGCTGCCCCCAAAAGTAACAGCTACACAGACAATACCAAAGAACTGAAGTAATTCAATCACTTCTCTGACATTATTACCTATATATTTAACATTTCTTGTTCTAATGATTGAAAAGTAATCTTCAGTTTATTCTATTTCTACTTATTACAAGTCCTGAATCAGGGAGGCATAATCACATATGTTCACCATAAAAACAGGAGTCCATACTGTTTGCATTGTATGAATATCTTAGATGGAAGTAATGAAATTAGTTTTGTGAGGTAAGGAAAAATTTAATATTCATTCATCATACACATCCACCTCAATTCAAATAACACTTTTTCTCTGTGTATCTACAGCTCTTAATAAAAAAAACCAACTTATTCTTTTATGTACTCAACCTTTTCTTAGACCTATGGCTAATGTATTCTTTTTTCAGGCAATGTTGTATTTAGGTGGATAAGAATTTACTAAGAATTTATCAATAGGAACTTATATAGGGAGTTATATTAATTAAATTAGATTTAAAAATATTTAGGGGCTTCTGATACAGTCTCTTAATTCGGGGCATGAAGATCAACTTTGCTGTGAGCAATTAGCTTATCAGCTTGTGGAAAAACAAGGATGAAGTCAGGTGAAAACAGGAAACAAACAGGAGACTTAATGGACTGAAAAACAAGGTTGAAGCCAGGAAAAACAGGAAAGACTTAGTGGACTAGAAACAAAGTATTTGGCCTGGCATTGTTTTCAGTCGCTAAGCGGGTGGAGCCCAAAGTAAGCTGAAGCAGGCGGAACAAGGAGAGATCCCATTTAAGGAGAGTGGATGGAGCCCCATCCTGGAGGGCCCCCATGCTAGAGAGCTCTGAGAGTCCTGCTGGAGAAAGTGCTGGTGAACTGATGGCCAGATCTCCCTGAGGCAGAAAGAAGCTGGTGAGCAGAGAAAGCCTCAGCAAGATAGCAAAAGGCCAAGGACTAGACCCTGTGGCTCAGCTTTTGCCTAGAGGGGTTTGACCTGTCTGAACAGTGGCCTAAATGAAACTGTGGCTGGCTTTAAGGACTGAGGCAGAGTGGCAGAGTTGCTGGTACGAAGGAAATAAGTTGACCTACAGACAACTGAGGTCTCCCAAAGAGAAGAAAGCCTCAAGCCTCATTTAAGGTGAGACTGCCATAGCCAATTTACCCTGATGAATCTACATCTGAGATATTCCAGAAAAAAGGACTGCTAAGTGCATTAAAGGGTCTACCACAGAGACTGTGTTCCTGATGACTGAGGACCTGCCCCAGAGACTGTATCTTTCTAAAAGGTTAGATAATAATTGTAATAATTATCAATAGGTTTAGTGGCCAAGTTAAAGGGGTTGTAAGAATTTATAGGGTTAATAGTTAAGAAATTGTTGGTATTTGTTATAAGTGAATAGCTATCAATAAATAAATAGTTAATATTTGTAAAAGGTTTGGTTTCAAGCTTATCTGCAAAGTTTGGGCTTAGATTGTAAAGGTTTGCTTCCTCAGTTTTTTTATACATGCATCAAAAAGAGGCTCAGTGACAGCCAATCCTGCCCGATGCTCAGGATTCTGGATACAAACATTCTACCTCTGATGTACTTCTCAGTTACTGTTTTGACAAGCCAAATTCCCAGGCTTTAGCAATGCTAGGTATAAAATTAGCATCAAATAGCTGAGTCCATGTCTCTATAATGGTGTGAATATTGTGCTATTTTAACTAAACAGCACATTTACAAAATATCTAATGTACCTAGCAAGTTAGTTTTGGGTGTGATAATAATCAGGATAAACAAAGATCTCAGGAGTAACAAAAATCTGAATATAGTATGATCAAATATGGTCCTTCTCCTCAGAGATCTTTCAGTCTGCATTAGTTACATTTTTGTTGCAGTGGTAAAACACCATGACCAAATGACCAAACATGACTTAGAGGAGACAAGTTTATTCTGGGTTATGGTTTCAGAGACATAGAACCTGTTATGGTAGGTAAAACATGGCAATGGTCAGAGAAAGCACGGTGGTGTGAGCAGGAAGCTAGCTGATCACATTTTCATGCACACAGAGGACGCAGAGAGAAAGCACAAACTGGAATGGGATTATCACCCTTCAAAGGCTGCCCAAGAGTGACATACTTACTCCAGCAAGGCTCCACCTCCAAAAGTCCCCATGACCTTCCTAAACAGTGACACAAATGTGGCTGAAGTGTTCAAATACACTAGGTTCTGGGGAAATTTTCTCAATCAGGGTACCACACAGCCTCTGGCAAAGAAGCAGCCATGCTCTTCCATCTCTCAGCACAGTGCAAGTGTGAGGCTGGACTGTAAAGGAGACAGGGACCCAGAGGAGTCTTCATCTCAGTTCAGACTGCTATTGAACTCTTGTAGCTGGAACAAATTTTCTTCCTTTCACAATTTTTATTTGTAACCAATTATCCATTAGGTTAGACATTCTCCACTTCTTATTTCTGTATGCTTTGAACATCAGATTTCATGTTCAAATTCACAATTTTTATTTGTAACCAATTATTCATTAGGTTAGACACTCTCCACTTCTTATTTCTGTATGCTTTGAACATCAGATTTCATGTTCAAATAGGACTGTTAAAATATTAGTCCTATTTAGCAAAAAGCCTCGTACCTGTGAGATCCGTAGTAGTAGGTCTGTGAAGCCTCCCTTACCTTATCATGTCTATAGTGCTCTTATCTCCTATCCAACCTTTATGGCTGTGTGCTTTGTGAACACTATGAAGTATTATCTTTCTCTGTATTGCTGATTCCCACGTGCAATTTCTAAAGAATTCCACTGCAGTTTCTCAGCTGACTGTTCCTATCAGTTTCTCTACTGATGAGATCAGCTGTTCCTTTTCCTTGTAAGATTTGGTTTGCTTGTTAAGAATGTTTCTTCTTTCCACTCTGATGAGATCCTTGATCACAAGAAGAGGCACTGATAACCTTGAGAGGAGGAGTGTCTGGAGCTCTCAGTGAGTACTCTGCCTTATTATTCAGCCACTGAATTGAGTGTTTAGGATAGAAACAAGGGCTTTCCTTTTGGCATTTTCTCTCTTGGATTCATTTTTCCAGGATGGATTCATGGCAGAATTACTTCCAGGCCACTAAACAAAGGCTCCTTCAAGCACAAAAGAAAATGATTCTTTAAGAGGCTAGAAAAAGAGTATGGAGATAAACTCAGTTTAGTTTTAAAAGAAGCTTCTCCCAAGAGCCTCCCTCAATTCACCAGGTGAAATACATGGAGCAGCTGTTGGAGCTACAGTCAGATGAAAACACAATAAAATATAAAGGCTAAGACACACTTTTAGTCTTTCAAACTCTTTTCTGAGGTGCACAGAAATCCTCAATGGTCTTTATATTTAGTAACTTTGGACAGGCATGACCAACATTTTCTCCTCCCTCTCTCTCTTTCCCTCTCTCTCTCTCTCTCTCTCTCTCTCTTGAATGTCCCTGTGTGTTGAACTTCCAGTGAAGAGGTGATGAGGTTTCAATGGTTCCTTCTCAGACACCTGGTCCTCTGACTTCCCTCAGTGTAAGACTAGTAAATTCGACCTAGAAAAATAGCTCTCTTACATCCATTCACTACAATGTCAGTCCAGAGAACCACTTAAAGGTTTTCTGAAACGGAGTGGATTCAAAGTTAAGTATAAAGTGTTAACTTGATGGCCAAAAGTCACTGATGTGAAACAGAGCTGTGCTTAACACTTTTCTAAGCCATTTAATCCCTAGTTCTTGTGATGATGAATTTTGATAATCACCTTGGCTGGATTACAAGAAATGAGATTGTTAATGAGGTCCAACTTTGGGCACGTCTCTGCCAATATTTCTAGAACATGTTTTACTGAAAGAGAAAAAAGACACACCCTGAATGTGGGCAGTTTCAATATATACTTGAATATAAAAGGGAAAATGAGAGAGCCACCAGAAAGCTAACCAGAATTTTACTTTCTCTGCTTCCAAATCCATGAAGAAGTGGGCAAGCATCCACCTATTTTCATGGACAGTAGCTGACCATGTGGCCATACTTTTTTTCTGTGATGGTCTATATCTAATGGCCTAGGAGCCAAATGAATTCTTTCACCTGTAGTTTGTATATTTTATGGCATTTAGACACAGCAAGGAGAAAAGTAACTGATGAAGTTCCCTTTCTTGACTAAATGAAACAATTTGAAATGTAGAGAGAATGGCACAAAGTGTTGACAAAAAACACTATCTACTTATTGCTATTTATTATTTGATTGGCCCAGTATTAACACACTTCATAGATATTACGTCTCCACAATTCTTAGTGGTAGCTAGTATATTTCTTGTTTGTGTTTTTGCTTTCATTTCAGATAACTAAGTGTATTTTTTTGTTTTCTTTTTTTAAATTTATTTATTGCTTCAGGTTACATCTCCATCATAGTGTCCTCTTTTCACCCCTCCAAGTCTCACCATCCCACCCTCTACCCCATAACACTTCCACGCTACTCCTCTGGAGTGGAGTGTCCCCACATAATATTCCCCTGCCCCAGTTCAGCAGTCATATGAGGGCAAAGAGCCTCCTCATACACTGGAGGTCTACATGACAGTACCACTAGGGAAAAGTGTCTCATTGCCAGGAAACAATGTCTATGTCCATGTTCCCTTTGGAGCATTGGTTATCGTATAGTTATCCTGTACTATATGGCTAAAATGTGACTACAAGTGAATAGATGCCATGTACATCCTTCTGAGTCTGGGTTAGCTCACTCAGGATGAGCTTCCCTAGTTCCATCCATTTGGCTGCAAATTGCATAATTTCATTGTTTCTGATAGCTGAGTAATATTCCATTGTATAGATATACCACAGTTTTTTAGTTCATTCTTTGGTTGAGGGACATCTGAGTTGTTTCCAGTTTCTAGCTGTTATAAATAAGGCTGCTATGAACATAGCTGAGGAAACTTCCTTGTGATTCGGTGAGGAGTCATTTGGATGTATCCCCAGAGAGGAGTGGAGTGTCCCCACATAACCCTCCCCCTCCCCAGTTCAGAAGTCATATGAGGGCAAAGAGCCTCCTCATACTCTGGGGGCCTACAAGACAGCACCACTAGGGAAAAGTGTCTCATTTACAGGAAACAATGTCTATGTACATGTTCCCTTTGGTGCGTTGGTTGTGGTATGGTTATCCTGTACTATATGGCTAAAATGCGATATAAGTGAATAGATGCCATGTGGATCCTTCTGAGTCTGGGTTAGCTCACTCAGGATGCTATTCCAAGTTTTCTAAGATATCACCAGACTGACCTCCATAGTGGTTGTACAAGCCTGCACTCCCACCAGCAATGGAGGAGGGTTCCCCTCTCTCCACACCCGTGCCAGCATGTGCTGTCATATGAGCTTTTGATCTTAGCCATCTGACAGATATGATATGGAATCTTAGAGTTGTCTTGAGTTGCATTTCTCTAATGATTAAGGATGTTGAGCATTTCTTCAAGTGTCTCTCAGCCATTAGGAATTCCTCCTTTGTGAATTCTCTGTTTAGCTCTTTTCCCCATTTTTGATTGGATTATTTGATTTCTTGGCATTTTGTCGCGTCCCCCTTGACCAGCAAGGACGACGCAACTCGCAAAAGCTCTTCTCAAGCAGATTATTCAGGTCCCTTGGAAACAGTCTTCCGAATGCCTGGGCAGACCCAACCCACAGGCTAAATACTATATGAACAGCCAATCAAGTAAAGCCACGTGGTGCTATCTTAGAGGCCCACGTATGCAGAAGCAAGCCAGATCAGCAGTCTTAGCCAAATATGGACTTGTTTACCACCAAGAGCACTCACCGTTGGGCTGGTGGAAGGCGGAAACCGGCGCCATCTTTAGGGCGCGGCACGTCGCAGCTCTCTACAGTTCCTCCTTTTTTATTTTTTCTAAAGTAGGTAGAAGTCCCTGGAAAGGCTTCATAATCCCCATATCTGGGGATCTCACGGTGGGCCTGAGCCTGTAGGAGGGTGGTGCTCAAACTCTTACCCGTCTCTGGGTCAGCCTCCCCACTCAGGGCTGCCCTGTCTTAGGTGGCCGAGACTTACCTGTCTACTCCGTCATTGACTTGCCAGACCCTAATATCCATGGAACAAATACCTCAGTGGGCAGGGACTATGCTCAGTGAAGATTTAAGGCTTCATGGCAGCGAGCCATGCCTGAGGGGACTGGCCCGCCTCAATGGTGACAAGGGCCTGTATAATCATGGATGCATTATGCTTTTGTGTGGCTCTCATTTTGTAGATGCACCATAGGCAAGCCAGAGAGGCTAGTATCATCAGTATCGCCAAAGAGCCTACGCCCGCCCACTCCTTAAGATGATCCATAGCCGTCTGTATCCAGGAAGTCAAACCAGTAGCCAGGCTCAAATCCACCCGAGTGGAGTTGATGTGGACAATTGTCGCTCTCAGCTCTCTCATCAAATTTTCAAATTCAGCCGACCAATCCTGTAAGAGGAACTTTGACAATTGTCTAGACAGATTAGCAGCATTTGTAAAATTTTGATACTGCACGGAAGTAACACACAAACCTTGCATTTTCCACTCACACCCCAATTGTGCTAGTTGCCAAAGAGAATCAATCTGTTCTTGTATTAAATCTATGCGTTGATTAACTATCATAAGGCCTCCTTTGAGATGAGAATTCATAGAGGTCTCAGTATCCAATGCCTGTGCTACAGTGGCTGAGATGTTATTCAGGGCATTGGCAGTCTGTATAGAACTAGACAAGGCAATAGCTGAGGTAGTAGCTCCCACAGCAGCAATAGTGATGGCAGTAACAAAATGCCAAAATCTCTTTTAAGTCTGAATAGCATCATGGTATTAGGAGCCTCTACAGGAACTGGTACATATCGAGGCATTCTAGTCACCACAGCCACAGGAAAGGCTGTGGCATTCCAGCACAGGGCATAAAAACATATGCCCGGAGTGCATACTAACTTTTCTTTACCCAAGGATGAACTCCCATTACTTACAATCCACAGAAAAGGAGGCCAGAGACACACTGGCGAAGCTGAAAAGGTCTTATTGCGGTAAGAATGAAATGAAGAATTCCAAGTACCAGAGCCACTACCACTAGAAAGATTCAATTTGGTAGCGGACCCTAGGGAAAAATTACCTCTTTGATAAATTCCTCCCCCAAGCATAATGACAGGTCCCAAGTCCAAGCAACTTCCATTTACCCCACACAAAAGCCACAAATCAAAAGGATTGGTGGCAGTCTGCTGAGGATCCCTAGTAGATATATCAAGCATTCCTGTACAAGACTTATTCACTATATTACTAATCATGGGGCTAAAGGAAAAATAATCTTGTTGAACCCAAACTGCTCTGCGCTCCTGACATCCAGTCCAGGGAAAAGGTCCTTCCTCTCCTGTGGATCCTCTACAAAAAGGTGCCCAGCGTGGCTGTCTGGGGGGGTCCCGGTCAGAGACTCGTGTGGGCCACCATCCTTCAAGGCGAGAACCATTGCCTGAAAACAAACCACTACCCCTACCCCCAAATCTCAGTTGTGGTAAAAAATCTGCTGACTGCTGAGACAATTTAATGCATTCTGTATCATCTGACCTATAGAAGCTCATTAAAAAGCACAGACTACCCTTCAAGCTGACATTTCTATTACCCTCTATAGGGCTTTTCTGATCATCAAAGGGAAGGTAGGGTAAGCCTAGGCTTCTATTACTGCTAAATAAGCATGGAAACACAGTTGCATCATGTCTGAGGGGCATCGGCTTTGGGAATATCGACAGGATCCCCCATCTTGGCTCGGTCATTCCTGACATACTCACTGCTACTATCACCAGGATCTTTAGGAAGGTCTTCATGATGAATCTTCCTCACAAGGCGTTCAGGCACCCACACTGGATCTTGTAGATCCTGAGGAAAAACACAAACAGACCCTCTCGCCCATACTAGCACGGGGTCAGGCCCCCGCCAAGAGCCTGTCAAAATATCCTTCCACTTCACCATGCATTTAGGTGGACCAGGGGAATCCTGATGTCTGTCCGCTGCTGAGCGGCCTTGAGCATCCAAATTTTAAAAATTTAAAGTAAATAAGGCTAAAGACATTCTCTCCTTGGGGGTACGGCCTTGGCCTATTCCCCCTTTCTGTTTTTGCAAACATTCTTTCAAGGTGCAATGAGCATGCTCCACAATTCCTTGTCCTTGAGGATTATATGGTAATCCGTGATTAAGCTGTACCTCCATCTGGTTGCAGAAGGAGAAAAAGGACTGTGCCGTATAGGCTGGTCCATTGTCCGTTTTCAGCTGCTGTGGTTTTCCCCATGCAGCCCAGGCTTCTAAGCAATGCCCTATGACATTGCGAGCCTTTTCTCCACTCATAGGTGTAGCATGTATGATACCTGAGCAGGTATCCACAGATACATGAATATATTTTAAGGTTCCAAACTCTGAAATGTGGGTAACGTCCATTTGCCAGATTTTGAGTGGCATCAACCCTCTAGGGTTCATTCCCACACTGGGAGGATGATGATGAATCACACACTGAGGACAGTCCAAAACCACTTGTCTAGCATCTGCTCTAGACAAATGGAATTTCTGCTGTAGAGTTTTTGCATTTACATGAAATAATTGGTGAAACTGTCTGGCTTGGTCCAGGAATGAGCTCCAAAAAATGCATTCCATCCTAGTCCATTGATCAACTTTATCATTACCCTCACTTAATGGTCCAGGTAATCCTGTATGTGCTCTGATATGCTGAATATAAAAACACCTTTTTCTTTGCCAGATTAAAACTTGTAACTCTTGTAATAAGGCACATACAGTACTACTATTTTTAATAGGACCTGCTAATTCTAATACTTTCACTGTGTTGACCACATAGACTGAATCTGAAATCAAATTGAATGCAAATTGACATCTTTTAAACACCTCAATTACTATTTTCAACTCTACTATTTGGGGGGAGCCCGGTTGAAATTGACATAACACGGGCTCTTGTCTTTCTATCAAATAGGCTCTGCAGCCTGTCTTTGAGCCATCAGTAAACACATTTGGTGACCCTTGAAGTGGTACTGCTGAAGTAACCTTAGGGAATATCACTGGGTGCTCCTTAAAAAATGATAGCAATGGATGCTTAGAATAATGGTTATCAATCACTCCTTCAAAGCTACATTGCAATATTGCCCAATCATCTACAGTGCCACACAAAATCTTAATTTGATGACTGGAATAGGGCACTATTATACTGGCAGGAGCAACTCCAAAAGACTGCAAACATTGTTGGATACCATTCAAGGCTAAAGCAGCAACTGCAGTGGGATAATGTTCTATGGATTTTTTTGGAGAAATCTTTGAATAAGTCCATAATAATGGTCCGTCCTGCCATAGCAATCCTGTAGGTTGACCATAGGTAGCAAATATGCACAATGCAATGGGCTGTCCTTCCTGCCATCTCTTTAGGAAGGCACTCTGCAACCTTTCTTCCACTTTACATAAAGCTTTTCTTGCTTCTCCTGTTAATTGCCTAGGAGAATTAAGTGCTGAATCACCTTTCAAAATATCATATAGGGGTCTTATTTCATAATTTGGTAGCTTCAAATAGCCTCTTACCCAATTGATATCTCCTAACAACCTTTGAAAATCATTTAGAGTCTTTAAATTATCTTTTCTTATCTCAATCTTTTGAGGTATTATCTTTTCAGGTCCAACCTTCACTCCTAAATTATTAACCACATTTTCCTTTTGAACCTTATCAGGAGCAATAAACAACCTTTTCTTTTTTAATAATTGAACTAATTCTTCATAGGCCTGATCTAACATTTGTTCACCCTTACCTGCCAGTAAGATATCATCCATATAATGAACACATCTCAAATCTGGAAAATTCTTTCTCAAGGGAGCAATGGCTTCCCCCACATACAGTTGGCACATAGTGGGGCTGTTTGCCATGCCCTGGGGTAATACTACCCATTCAAACCACTGATCAGGTTCCTCATGGTTACAGGAAGGAACAGTAAATGCAAATCTCTCACTATCTTTGGCACACAAAGGGATGGAGAAAAAACAATCCCTTATATCTATAACTATAATGGGCCATGAGGCTGGCAAAGATGATAAAAGCGGCAAGCCGCGTTGCACTGGGCCCATGATCTGCATTTGTTGATTTATGGCATGCAGGTCATGCAACAATCTCCATTTTCCAGATTTCTTTTTAATGACAAAGATAGGTGTATTCCAGGGAGATACAGATTGTTTTATATGCTTTAAAGACATCTGTTCATCCACCAACTCTTTAGCTGCATTCAATTTTACAGAGGAAAGTGGCCACTGAGGAACCCATACTGGGTCCTCCGTCTTCCAAGTTATGGGAATGCCCTCCTCAGTGGCCCCTAGGAAAAACCCAGGCCCTGTCTCTTTTGTCTTTGCTGCATAGATATGGGACTCTTCCGCCCCTGAAAATATTTTCCTATTCCAAAGCCTGGAGCATATCCCATATCTTGCATCATACGTTGGGCTGAATCAGAATAGTCACTACTCAATTTAAATCCCATATCCTTTAAAAGGTCTCTTCCCCAAAGGGAGATAGGGAGCTCAAGTACATATGGGTGCATTTCTCCTGAGTGGTTTTCTTGGTCCTGCCACTTTAATAATCTTGCACTCATATCTGGAGTGTTAGCATAACCCAGGCCTTGAAGTGTTTGAGAAGAGGCTTGTACGGGCCAACCTGAAGGCCAGTCTTTCTTTGTTATGATACTCCTATCAGCCCCAGTATCCAAAAGGCCCAAGATCTTTTTACCATCAACTTTTAACTCCAAGACGGGGCGTTGGTCCAAATCCAAGGAGAGGAAATCAGATCCGTGCCCGTGGACCAAAACCATCTTTTCCTCTCTCTCGATCCTTTGCCGCATAGCGATCATGTAAGCTCGGCAACATGATCAACTGAGCAATTCTATCTCCAGGAGAGATAGCTATTATACCACGGGGGGAGGCTACCATGATCTTAACCACTCCTGTATAATCTGGATCTATAACCCCAGGATGGACAATAAGTCCTCTCAAGGCTGATGATGACCTCCCTAACAGCAAACCAACTGTACCAGGTTAAAGGGGTCCTTTAAAATCTGTTTCAATTAACTGGACCCCCATTTGTGGCGTTAATACAAGTCTGGTGGTGGAGCAGAGGTCCAATCCTGCTGAGCCTGTAGTGGCTCTCCGCGGTCTCTCGGATGGCGGAGGGTTGGCCATCTCTCTTAATTCTGTTCTTTGTCCTGATTCTCTACTGCCCCATATATTTGTGGGCCCTGGGGTCGTGGGCCCCGCTGTCCGTTTTTTGGACGAGTGCCACCATAACCTTGAGTCAAAGGCTGGCCATGGATGTCTGTCACTGAATGGCATTCATTAGCCCAATGATTCCCTTTTTTACATTTTGGGCATAACCCCGGCCGCCTGGGGCGTTGTACACTTCCTGTACTTTCTGTACTCCTTCCCCCGGGGCACTGTCTTTTAAAGTGTCTGATCTTGCCACACTTAAAAATAACTCCTGGGCTTCCTCCACCTTTTCTGGTCAACTGTACTACTGCGGCAGCAAGACCAGCATTAGTTAACGGCCCTCCAAGTTCTCTACACACTTTCATCCAGGCTTCTAGCCCTTTACTCTTGTAAGGGGTGATAGCGGCTCTACACTCTTTGGTAAATTGTTCATAGACCAACTGTTTTATTAGTGGCATAGCAGCATCTGGGTCACCAAAAATCTTCCCTGCCGCTTCCACCAATCATACCACAAAGTCTGAAAAGGGCTCCATGGGCCCCTGTAGGATCTTAGTTAAGTTCCCACTCACCTCCCCTTTGTTAGGAAGGGATTTCCAAGCCTTGATAGCTGTCTGGTTTATTTGTTCATAAACCTGATTGGGATATCCTGTCTGCTGGTTGGCAAATCACCCCTGCCCAAGCAGCATATCTCTATCCCAGGCTGGATTTCCATCTCTCTGATTAATGGCTGCTTGCTCAGTGGCACACTCAATCAAGAAAGCTTTCCAGTCTAAATATTGCCCTGGACTTAAGCAGGCGCAGGCCAGGCCACTCCAATCACTTGGAGTCATACAATGTCTGCTTAATGCTTCCACTTGAGCCAATGTAAAAGATGCGGTAATACCATAGGTACGAACCGACTCTGCAAGGGATTTAACTACTTTAAAATCGAGCGGTTCCTCGTACCTGTTCCCTTGTGGGTCTTGGTATACCGGATAGGCAAACTGTAATTCTGTTCTTACTTGTGTCCACATCCCCGGGCAGAAAGATCTGCCTACTTTCAGGGACTGAACAGGCTGATCTATCTGAACGGCTTCTGGGTATGGAGGGGGAGTTGAAGGCACCACGGCAACGGCTTCACTTACGCCGACTGCCGCCAACGTGTCTTTCTCTTTTACCTTTTTCTTTTCCCTTTTTCTAATATCAGTCCTCTCTAACTGTTCTATTAGAGCGTGTAGCTCCCCTTCAGAATCCGTGCCCTCTGAGTCCTCAAAATCTCTAAAATCTCTAAGATCGGGATAGAGAGGGACCTTCTTTTTGCTTCCCTTTTCACTGTCTGCCTGCTCAGATCGTTTCCCTTGCAGCAGTTCCAAGGCTGATTCTCCCTCCTTGATTGCGTTACAGCATCTCTGATCTTCTAAACAACTCCTCACCATCTTCCAAATCGGTCTTACTCCATGCTTCAGAGTACCTTGCTCCCAAGCAAAATCCAAGTCTCTGCCTAATTTGTCCCAGCAGGATACTGTAAGATTCCCGGACACCACAAACCACGGAGCCACGGAGTCGCATTCATTCAAAAATCTCTCTAGGGTAGACTCCTTAAATTTCAAATTCCTAGCTAAAAGTAGCTCCTGAAGGGCCAGAAAAATTGGATGTGACTGAGACAATCCCATGATTAAAAATTTACTTTTGGTTCGCTGTTTCCCGAGAAACTTTACCTCTTGTTCGCTATTTCCGTGAAACTTTACCTTTTGTTCGCTATTTTCACGAAACTTTAGCTTTTGTTCACTATTTCCGCGAAACTTTACCTTTTGTTCGCTATTTCTGTGAAACTTTACCTTTTGTTCGCTATTTCTGTGAAACTTTACCTTTTGTTCGCTATTTCCGAAAAATTTACCTTTTGTTCGCTATTTCCGTGAAACTTTACCTTTTGTTCGCTATTTCCGCGAAACTTTACCTTTTGTTCGCTGTTTCCGTGAAACTTTACCTTTTGTTCGCTATTTCCGTGAAACTTTATTGTCCCAATTTATCCCGGGAACTTACCAGTGCACTGCCCCTGACTGCAGGAGTTCTGAGTCTTTTCTGGTTCCCCGTACGGGCCACCACTTGTCGCGTCCCCCTCGACCAGCAAGGACGACGCAACTCGCAAAAGCTCTTCTCAAGCAGTTTATTCAGGTCCCTTGAAAACAGTCTTCCGAATGCCCAGGCAGACCCAACCCACAGGCTAAATACTATATGAACAGCCAATCAAGTAAAGCCACGTGGTGCTATCTTAGAGGCCCACGTATGCGGAAGCAAGCCAGATCAGCAGTCTTAGCCAAATATGGACTTGTTTACCACCAAGAGCGCTCACCGTCGGGCTGGTGGAAGGCGGAAACCGGCGCCATCTTTAGGGTGCGGCACGTCACAGCTCTCTACAGCATTTCATTTTTTGAGTTCTTTGTAAATTTTGGATATTAACCTTCTGTCAGATGTCGTGTTGGTGAAGATTTTTTCCCAATCTGTAGGCAGGCATTTTGTTTGAATGACAGTGTCTTTTGCCTTACAGAAGGTTTTCAGTTTCATGAGGTCCCATTTATTAATTGTTGGTCTTAGGTCCTGAGCTGTTGGTGTTCTGTTCAGGAAGTTGTCACCTGTGCCAATGAATTCAAGGGTTTTTTCCACTTTCTCTTCTAGTAGATTTAGTGTGTCCAGCCTTATGTAAATCTCCCAAACAAAAAAGTTCAGGGCCAGATGGTTTTAGCACAGAATTCTACCAGACCTTCAAAGAAGAGCTAATACCAATACTCTTCAAACTCTTTCACAAAATAGAATCTGAAAGAACATTGCCAAACTCATACCATGAGGCCACAGTCACCTTGATTTCTAAACCACAAAGACCCAACAAAGAAAGAGAAATTCAGACCAATCTCCCTCATGAGCATAGATGCAAAAATACTTAATAAAATACTGGCAAACCGAATTGAAGAATACATCAAAAGTATCATACACCATGATCAAGTAGGATTCATCCCAGGAATGCAGGGATGGTTCAACATATGAAATTCATCTATGTAATTCACCATATAAACAAGGTGAAAGAAAAAAACCACATGATAATCTCACTAGATGCGGAAAAAGTATTTGACAAAATCCAATACTCCTTCATGCTAAACGTTCTGGAGAGAACGGGCATACAAGGACCATAACTAGAAATAATAAAGGCAATATACAGCAAGCCAGTAGCCAACACCAAATTAAATGGAGAGAAACTTGAAGCATTTCCTCTAAGCTCAGGGACAAGAAAAGGATGTCCACTTTCACCATATCTCTTCAATATAGTACTTGCAGTTCTTGCTAGAGCAATAAGACAGCTAAAGGAGATCAAGGGGATACAAATTGGAAATGAAGAAGTCAAATTATCCCTATTTTGAGACAATATGATAGTGTACATAAGCGATTCCACCAGAGAACTCTTACAGCTGATAAACACCTTCAGCAAGGTGGCTGGATACAAAATTAATTAAAAAAAAAAACAACTCAGAAGCCCTTCTGTATACAACAAATGAATGGGATGAGAAAGAAATCAGGGAAACAACTCCCTTCACAGTAGCCATAAACAATATAAAATACCTGGGGGTAACTCTAACCAAGCAAGTAAAAAACCTGTATGACAAAACTTCAAGTCCTTGAAGAAAGAAATTGAAGAGGCCATCAGAAGATGGAAAGATCCCATGCTAATGGATAGGTAGGATCAACATAATAAAAATGGCTATCCTACCAAAAGCAATACACAGATTCAATGCAATTCCTATCAAAATACCAACACAATTTTTATAGACCTGGGAAAAGCTATTCTCAATTTCATATGGAACAACAAAAAACCCAGAATAGCTAAATCAATCCTGTACAATAAAAAACATCTGGAGGTATCACCATCCCAGTTTTCAAGCTGTACCACAGTGAAATAGTAATAAAAACAACATAGTACTGGTATAGAAACGGACCAGTGGATCAATGCGAATTGAAGACCCAGAAATGAACCCACACACCTCTGGTCACTTAATTTTTGACAAAGAAGCCAAAACCGCACAGCATCTTCAACAAATGGTGCTAGTCCAATTGGATGTCCACATGTAAAAGAATGAAATTAGATCCATACTTATCATCTTGTATAAAACTAAACATTTTTATTCAAATAGCCTTTCCAAAGTCAAAGAAAGGATATACATACTTTTGAATAAGATTTTGCAAATCTACCTCATGTTTATAACATACTTGTCTGACTCACCTGGTAACACTCTCCAACTTAGAGCTCACTCAAAGAATGTGTCCTTAAAATTTAAAACCAATCCATCAGCTCCATGGGTAATGTCACAGAAACCCAGAAATTAAATGAGTTTCTGTGTTAACTACTGTCCACATTCCAGAAAACCTTATTTTACATGGTCTGAGAGCTGCACTACTGTGGCATTCAGACTTAGAGGACAGTTTGATCATATGTACTCTTCTTATAGAAGGATCCAAACCCATGTTTGTTTTTCCTCACTGTGAGTAGAGGTCATCTTTATAACACGTATGTGCTCTGGACACTATTTGATTTGTGAACACATTACCATATATAGTTCTCATAGTAGTTGCACAAGAAGGTGGCATCCCGAGTTTTAAGGAAAGAGATCTTAGGCTTGTTGCACCACTATGTCATAGAGTTTACAAATCCTGAGTAACTGAAGTGGGAGTCACACTCAGGTGTGCTTGCTATACACATCTGTAACTTTCTCCACTATCTGCATAATTTTAGGGCAAGTTCTTCCTATGATACAATTTGGATGGAAAATCTAGAAGTCTGTCAGAGACCAGTATAGGCACACATGGACCACAGCTGTCCTCTAAACTAGATAGCCATTTGGTCACAGATGGCATTTTGGTTAGATTTTACCTGACAAATGTGCCTTAGATGCATTCAAATAAGGTTACTCTTTGTCCTCCTCCAAGTGTCATATGGTTCAGAAAAGCAATGTAGGAGCTCAACCCTAAAATGAGTTGAAGCTCAAATTTTTCAGCCAATGAAATGAATGTTCTTTTTGTGTCGAGTTCTCTTACTGATTATTAAATTTGAACCTCTTTTTTAAAACATTGCCATTTGAATTGGACACTCCTTTTAAAAAAATTGTAACAGAAACATAAGATCAATCTTTGTATATCCATATATTATAAAAAATGAGAATGGTACTAATATGTATATCACGCTAGGGCAAGTTATCTGTATACCCTTAAAACAAGGTGTTCTTATGCATTGCCATGAGATCATTCAGGCATACACCTGAAACCTCAGGTCAGGAAGCAGAGACAGAGGGATCATGTGTTCCACACTAGTCTTGAAAACACATGCATCTCACAAACTACAACAGCATACTGATTGTGACTGCTTTTACAAAGTATCAGAATATGTTCACTACTTGAATCCAAAATCATTATTTGTTACTAGGTTCCTTTCATAGTAGGGCACAGTGATATTGATCTACAAATCAAGCATGTCTATTATCTTGACACTTCTATTAATAACCATGTGCACCCAATTAAGAAATTAAAAACTAAAATTTTTAAAAGGAAAACTTCAGAGTAGACTTGGTGCTGGTGAAGTACATATTGGTTGTTGAAGTTATATGAGGTTAGTGCACAAAATGTAATTAAAATATTCTCAGAAGTTCTGTAGCAATTAGTATATTTTCTGAACTATGTGTATATGATAATATCTATGTGTATTTGCATGTCTCTCTTTCTCTCTGTATGTGTGTGTGTGTGTGTCTGTGCATGTGTGTATTGTGTGTGAATGTGCTGTATCTGTTTTTTTATGCCATGCTCTATGTGCCTGTATCTTGGTATGTGATGCATATGTACACATATTACTATGTTTGTGTACTGGTGTGTGTGTGTGAACTGTGTGTGTGTGTGGGGGGGTGTGTGCTGGTATATGTACTGTGTGTACTATGTGTGTGTGTGTTGTATATATGCTCTCAGTGTGCTGTGTTTGTCATCACATATCTACTGAGAATGAAAGAAATATCTCAATGTATAAACATAATTTCCTTTGAAGTAGAAAAAATACTGTATATAATAATAGAATTTCTAAGAAGAACATTCAGAGGGGGTGAATTACAATTAAATTAGATATCTATCAATACTAGTTACAAAAACAAAATTTAGTAAGTTATTTAAAAGTTTGAATATGTCTTATATGACTTTATATTTTTAAAAGCTTATTGAAGTTCTTTATGCAAAGCATGATGATAATTGGCAATCTTTGTTTTGATGACCCCATCACATCAGCATTAATTTGTGTGTCCACAAGTCTCTCTCTCTCTCTCTCTCTCTCTCTCTCTCTCTCTCTCTCTCTCT
>CAJQZJ010001826.1:27728014-27779390 GCA_907164525.1 Lophiomys imhausi | reverse complement strand
TCTCTCTCTCTCTCTCTCTCTCTCTCTCTCTCTCTCTCTCTCTCTCTCTCTCTCTCTGTGTGTGTGTGTGTGTGTGTGTGTGTGTGTGTGTGTATGCCTGCCATTTTCTGTTAGTCTTTCTGTCTGTCTCACTTCCTATCTTGGAGTGAGCAGTGTACTAAAAGGAAACTCTCTAGTCTTCTTCAGTAATATGTAGATAGTTCCCATGTTTCTTAAAGTTGCGGAGAAGATGGTTCTAACAGCAGGTTAAGTTTCTGAGTCGCCCTGCCCTTTGTGCCTAATATCTTCCTCTTTGTTGATAATCAGTTCTCATGCTCAGACTATACCATGCTTCACCTCTCAAAGGCTCCAATGAATAAGCCATGATAATGAAATGATAATATAATATAAATTAACATTACTTAGCAATGACAATGCCAAACAATTTACTAGGCTCTTTGGGCAGACTAGGCATCCCTCCAGGCACCCCAACCATGACAGAGTTATTACCTTCATTTTTTAGAGGAGGAAACAGGTCAGTGGGGTTAACTAATGTGTCTCTAATCTTAGTGCTTTAAAATGATGGAGCCAGAAAAAGCTTTCACAAGGCTCTGCTACTTACAAGATAGAATGAAAGAGCAGAATAAGAATGCATGTTTTTCTTTCTTTCTTTCTTTTCTTTCTTTTCCTTCTTTCTTTCTTTTCATTTTGAGTTAGACTCTCATGTATCTTAGGCTTATCTCAGTATAGTTGCCGTGTATTGAGGATACTGGGACTAAAGTCATGTAACTTGTTACTCAGTTTATGAGGTGCTAGCATATTATGTAAGCACTCTAGAAAATGAGCAACATCCCCAAGCCATTAACAGTGCAGAATTATTCTTTTAATCTTTTTTTAATATATGTGGATCTTTGGTCTAAGTGTATGTCTTTTGACCACATGCACACATGTGAGGCAGCAGAGTGCACTGCAGTTACAGACAGATGGCTATGAGTGGGTGTAGTGTTGGAACTTGAACCTGGAACCCCTGAAAAATCAGTAAGTGCTCTTAACTGCTGAGCCATATTTCCTGCCCTTAAATTACAGAATTTTAATTATTCATGACAACTTTGATCCAGATGACAATGTATCTCATTCTGATAAAATACTTCAATATTCATTATATATGAAATTATTTAATGTACTGAAATTACCAGAAAGCCTGCTTTACAACTTCAAAGATCTGTGTTCCTCCTGCTGTCAAGTATTAATGTGTGCTCTTAATTTTCATTTACCTACAGATTAAATTCAGTTTTTTTTCCATGTGAGCTTGTCAGATATTTGTGTATCTTATTTGATAGAATGTCTTTTCAAAACCTCTACATATTTCAAATTAGATCTTTGACTTCTGTTGTTAAACTTCAAGTGTGCTTAATTTTTCTGGACACTGGATCTATAAAATATGTAATATCATTTAATGCTTAATTATCTTCATATCATTCATTTAATCTCCCAAAATTGTATTCTAGCTTTCAGTAGATCTGCGGCATCAATAATAAAGCACAAGATTTACCTGACAATGATGGAGCACCTAAGTTTTCAACCCTAGTGACATTATTAACTATAGTGACTTTGCATTCATTGTGGTATACTAGTCTGCTACCCATAGTACCAAAGTATAATCTATGTTAATATCAGTCCTGGATGTCTAAAATGATTCTTTTCCATGCTATATACGTTTTGAAAATTCCCTATTAATTTATATTTGGTAATTAATATACCCTCATCCTTAACCAGTTTACACACATATGTGGACCAGTTATTAGCAACTGTTCATTTGCTTTCTCAATAACATAGCATTTCCATTCCATATATCAGTGTAGGGATCACCTACTGAACAATTTCCAAAGCTTTCCCAGCTCCTTCTTCATAGAAATCTTAAAATCTTAGCTCTCTATTGATTAATTCTCTATGCTTCTGAACTAGAAGTTGACTTCTTAATTCTGTTAAATCAAAATAACTGTTGATGGGAGTAAGAACACTGCTGGAAAGAAAGAGTAGCTTCTAGATACTGTAGCACAATAAAATAACTAATTATAATGAATTGCTATTTCTCAGTTGTTAGGAAACATGACTTGAGTGAACTCAGCACAAAGAAATAATGGCTATACTAACCATTGTGATCTGATCACAAATGTCATCTGTGATTCATATTTTACTCCATACATATATTGGCATAGTTTCATTCTCTTGCTATGATGAAATACTCTGACCAAAAGCAACTTGGGTAAGAGAGGTTTTATTTGACATACACTATCAGGTTCCAACCTATCATGAAGAGAGGAAAAGGCAGCAAATCAAAGCAAAACCTGTGAAGGAAAGCTGCTTGCTGACTCACACACTTGTTTTCTCAAAGGTTCATGTTAGGTACCTTTCTGATTTAGGTCTGAATTACCTACTATGGATGAGACCACCCACTGGGCCCTGGACACTCCTGCATAAATTAATAAGACAATGCTCCTATAGACAATGGAATAGACCAATCTAATGTAGGCAATTCTTCAGTTAAGTTTTCATTTCTCAGGGTGGTCTACACTGTAATAGTAAAAAGTTACCAGTAGATATATTGTTTACTTTATATTTTAAATTTTAATAGAGTAAGTATATTTCAAATTTCCCCAAATTTCATTCTACCAAACATTTGACTTTCATCTAAAAGAATGATTTTTTGTGAACTAGTTCATATAGATTTTATAAAGAGGACAAGAACAAAAACATCTAGCTGCTAACAAAGTTATGATTAATTAAACATTTATTGAACTATCAGTGTTTGCCAGGAGTCATGCTATGTTCTTAAAATTCCATAATGCAATAAAGCATTCTAACAACTCTCAAAAAGTATGCAGAAATAAATTAATAGTATCATCTTCTAGTATTACAGAGCAAAACAAAACAAAACAAAAGTCCATAAAACAGCTTGCACGAAGTAGAAACTACTTCACAGGGTAAACTGAGTGTACAAAAATAACTGGATGTTTTGTGTGGTGGGGGTACATTTAGATTTGAAGAGAAAGTGAGATTATGTTTAAAAAATTCAATGCATTGTGAGGTGAATTATAAAACTTTATTGTTGCAAAAACATGGAATCTAAAAGAGATTGGAGAGGCAGAGGAAGAGAGTTGATTTTCTAAGTGAGAAAACCATCACAAGAACAGAAGCAAATCACTTGACTTTGGAACCATAAGCATTTACTAAAAGATCCAGTACTTCCCCTTACTTCCCCATTTGAATCCAATGACCTAGAAAGGACACAGTCATTCTGACTTGCCAACCCCAACCTGTAATTCCAAAACACCTATTTATAATCATTATGAAACAGACAAACTTTATTTGACCTTTGCTTCTGAATGTTTACCAAACTCTTGCTCGGCACTGTATCCATGAAATAAACATTCATTCAGCAATTGCATGCTGTCAAGATGGACTTAGGTGAAGAACAAGTTCCAGCTTTTTTTTTTTTCTTGTTTTTTTTTTTTAATAAAATTCTTATGATGAAAAAAAAAGTCTGGAACTTTAAATCAGCATCAGCAAAAAGGCTACACAGATTATTATACTGAGACAATGAAGGGATTCTTCATCCTCATGCAGTTGCAAAATTGTTAATGCTTAACTTAAGTATATGTTATATTTAGAATCACCAAGTAGGAACAATTAGTCATAATGAAATATTAAGTAGTGTTTAAAGCAGTAACTATGGGAGAGATATATTCGTTGAAACTACTCTATTATTTTTTACCTCTAATGTGAACTTAGACATTGAGAGAATGTGATTATTCTGTAAGAGAGAAATGTAAGAAGATGAAGATTAACAAAAAATATAATTGTTTTACAGAAAGAATTTCTCCCAAGTGGATGACAAAATTTAATCATGCACCTAGGTGACTCTAAAACTATCTTTTGAACTTTGTCACACAGCTATAAACATGCTGTAATGCTTCAACATCCCACCAACATAAAGACATCATTTTGAAATCTGAGCTTTAGTCATGCAAAAGCCAAAGTATTTCTGGTCACTTTTGTTGAACCCTGTGAACTTTACAAACAACAAAATATTGCTATGAGAATAGAATGCCTGGCTCATTAACAAGTTGCATATATATATATATATATATATATATATATATATATATATATATATGCAACACAAGGTGTGAATTATTATTAAATTAGCAGCATCCAGTATAGCAACTAATGTGATGATACACTTTTTAATGTTGTAAGAAGCCTTCATAAGCACAATGTTTAAAATAAAAATCAAAGAATATTTTTGCTAACAGTTCTGAGTGCCACTGTATTTTTAAATTGTCTCAAAATACACAAGTAATATTATACCAACTGAGCAGGATCCACATAAGTATACACACACACACACACACACACACACACACACACACACAAACACACACACACACAAACTAATGAAAAAGGCCATGGATTTGAAGGATAGCACAGAAGAATGTATGGGAGGGTTTGGGGAAATGAAAGGAAAGGAAAATTATGTAATTACGTTATTAGTTCAAAAACTAAAAGAAATAATTACAAAATAGTGAAAGAAAACCAGTAAGAAAAATTAAAATATGAAAAAATGCAAAAATGTTAATGTGAAAACTGTTTAAATTGTTCACAATATCTTGTTCATTGTAATGAGCAGCTCTGTCTCAACTTTGAAAATTAGTATTCTCGTAGTTATATAATTTCTATTACTGATGTCATAGGAAGGGCATTTAAACTTATTTCCTTAAAATAAATAATCTAGGTCAGGCAAGCCATCTAAAGTAATTGAATAAGCAATTTTGAAAACACTATTTTTTCTCTAAAAGAATAATCATTATAAAATGATAATTTATACTAACTTGCCTCATAATTTAAAAAAAAAAATCTTCTTAGATCCAGAACGCCCTCTTGATTCCTAAACAACTCAAAATTTAACTATGAGACTCTAGTTATCTATTCTTCAACCACCTCAGAGACCTGAGAGGGATAAATATATCTGATTATAAAATTATGAGGCAAGTTAGTATGAAAGCTGAGTTAGATATAGAACTTTAAACACATGGAGATGGTTAGATAGTAGAATGTTAAAGTCAGGTGCCAAATACATATGGACTGGACACTGGGAATGTATGCTAAGCCATATAACTCTTATAATTGTGGCCTATTTATTTCTGTTGTTTTGTATTGTATTTATAGTTATAAGAAAAAGAACCATTTGTTGGACTGAAAGGGAGAGCTGTTGGGGGGAAAAAGAAATACCTTAAACTAAAAAAAAAAAAAGAAGGGAAGAGGATGGGGGGGTTGAGGGGGAGGAGGGTGGAAGGGTGGGACTGGAGGGGGGAGTAGGGAGGGGATTGTGATTGAGATGTAACTTGAAGAAATAAAAAATAAATTATTAAAAAAAAAGAATTCAGAGGACCTGGAAACTTGGATGAGAATAAAAATAAATAATACTCTCATTAATCTTAAAAAAAGAAATAAAATCAAATGTCAAATGTGATAGTGATGATAAATTATTTTAAAAAGCAAAAAAATGATAATTTAAAGTTAGTTATTAGAATTTGTACTAAGGAAATACATCATATAAAAGAATTTTCAGAAAAGAATCTACTAAATCTCAGTAAGAACATCCCAACTTGGTGCTTGAGGCAACCTTAGAGTGGAAATGCTTCATGTTAAGGTGAGCCACACTCTTTACTCTTCCCAGTTGGATTAAGGTGGGATTAGCAAGGGTTGGGGGGGGGCGATTTCTGAAGGGTGGTTCTTTGAGGTCAGGTGATTTTTTTCAGTGCCTGAAGGCTTGTCTTCTTGTTTCCCTGGAACCAGACTCCTATTGGTCCACCTACTCTTGAGTAGTACCTTCATCTCATAGATATAGAATGAAAGCAGGTGGGTATGTCACAGTAAAAATGATGAAATTGGAAGACAAAGTCCTACTTCCTAAAGCAATAAAACAGACGTCATTAATCACAGAGGCTGATATTGAGAAGACTAGCAACTCACTGGGAAAACTACAGACCACAAATAATGCATTACCATTTTCACAATGTAGACTAGGAAAAGATGTCAAATGAAACCTTAAACCAACCAAAATTTCTCTTCAAAAATGGAACACTATTTAATTTTATGATTACTAAATTTCACTGGATTATTCATTCAAGATATAATTTTATTATATGTGAATTTCACTTCAAAATAAGTAAGAAAGATAAGACAAAATATAATACCAGATATACAAAAATTTATATTGTATTGCCAGAAAATCCAAATTATAAAAAATAATTAAATTCACTTAACACCAAATATACATGATTCTCTGATTATCTAAATGTACATGAAAACACATTAAGCATCAATATGTATAATTATGTCATTTAAACAAGATGGTGTAACTTTATGCTGGTGCTCTCTCTAATTCATTGTCTTTGGAAAGAATGGTTTGCCATTTATAATTGAATTTTTAACTTATTATCTAAAATTTAATTAATTTAAAAGTAATAACTCAACTCAATAGATGGAATTAAGCTTGCTGGAGTCAAAAAAATGACACCATCCATGAATTCAAACCCATAGGATTACAACTGACAGAATTATTAAATTTATATTTAACAATAATTGTTGGAGACATAAGTAACTCACTTTCAACAGCTGATAGAAAACTAGGTGAAAAACATCCAGAGAGGTAGAAACTTAAAAAAAAAAAAAAATCATTCAATCCACCCGAAGAACAAGTAGGTTGTGGAAGCCTTTACTGAGCAATACCAGGAAGCATGTTATTTTGTGTGTCAAAGGAAGATCTAAAAGGTCAAAGTAATGATAATGAAGTAGAGCAGAAACCACTACATTGAGAACATTAAAATCTGCCAAGGTCTGTCCTGCAGCCATGGTTTATGAAAATAGAAATCAATGACAGGGAGAAATATATGAAATGAATGAAATTTTATATTGAACAATAATATCTTAAATCACCAAAATCAGAGAAAAAGTCAAAAGAGGAACAGCTTTAACTTAATAAAATAACAAAATTTATTAATGCCATATAAAACAAACTTTTGGTGGGAATTTGTATATGCTAATAAAAAAAAGTTGTTTTAAATTAGCCATGTAGCTTTTAAACTTAAATCCTTCCAAATCCTATGTGCCTGTCTCTGCATTCTAAGTATTGGGATCAAAGACATGTGGTTCCCAACTGATGGGATTAAAGATGTGCTCCACCACTCCTGGATCGAAGTTTTTCTCTATTTAGAGCTTGTTTTGTATCAGGCTGACCTTGAGCTTGGAGATCTGCCTGTTTCTGTCTCTAATGTGTTGGGATTAAGGGTGTATCCTTCTCAAATGATGGGATTAAGGGTGTGCAACATCACCACCCTGTTCCTTGTAACTCTAGAATTTATAAGACAACTAACTCTTTAGTGATCCTCCTGTCTCTTATGGAGGTAAAGGCATGGACTAACACCACGCCTTTCATGTATTTTACCTTAGCTCTAAGTTTTTTCAACTCTTGGAGGTTTGTAAAAAACAGGTTGAACAGCTGTAACCTTTAATTTATTTACAGTGTTTTAAAACTGCTACCTGCTTTTTAATGCCACACCATGGAAATATCCTATACTTCTACAAAAAAAAAAAAAAAAAGAACTTTTAAGCTGCTATCAAATTTGTGTAATCTATGTGGCCACCTGCCATCTAACATTCTAATCTGAAATTAAGGCCATTTTCCTTTCATACCACTAAGGCAAGCTTGGTAAATTATAGTTTGAAATTTTTATATTGTATTTTTATTATATTTTTTAAGCTTATTAACTCTTTTCTTTAAAAAGTATTATTTACTTCTAGAACATAGTTTCCTATCTCCTCCCCTCCTGGCCCCTCTCTTCCTCTCTCCTTCCCTCCATCCCTCCCTCCCTCCTTGTTCCTCTACTTGGTACTCTCCTCCTCAGATGAGGTGGGCCCTCACATATCATACTCCCTCAGATCTTGCGTCATGTGAGGGCCAAGAGCTTCCACTTGTACTGGAGCTTGATAAGACACACCATCCAGGGTGTGGTGTTCCACTAACCTGCAGCAGAGTCCATGACTCACTGGTGGATAGAATTTTTCCTAGGATAGATATGCTAGGTTCCTATCTATTTGGGTGTGTGGGTTGTGGGATAGTTATCCTGTGATGTATGGTTAATATCCATTTATAAGGGAATACATACCATGTTTGTCTTTCTGGGACTGCGTCAGCTCACTTAGGATGAGCTTTTCTAGTTCCATCCATTTGGTTTCGAATTGCATGATTCCCTCATTTCTGATAGCTGTGTAGTATTCCATTGTGTAAATGTACCACAGTTTTTTTATCCATTCTTCAGTTGAAGGACATCTGGGTTGTTTCCAGTTTCTTGCTATTACAAATAAAGCTGCTATGAACATTGTTGTGGCAATGTCCTTGTGGTTTCGTTTCGAATCTTTTGGATATATGCCCAAGAGGGATATGGCTGGGTCTTGAGGTAGATTTATTCCCACTTTTCTAAGATATCTCCAGATTGATTTCCAAAGTGGTTGCACAAGTGTGCATTCCCACCAGCAATCGGGGAGTGTTCCCCTTTCTCCACATCCTCGCCAGCATGTGCTATCATTTGAGTTTTTTATCTTAGCCATTCTGACAAGTGTGAGATGGAATCTCAGAGTTGTTTTAAGTTGCATTTCCCTGATGACAAAAGATGTTGAACATTTCCTCAAATGCCTCTTGGCCTTTAGAGATTCCTCTTCTGTGAATCCTCGGTTTAGCTCTCTACCCCATTTATTGATGGGGTTATTTGATTTTTTGGTGTTTAATTTCTTCACTTCTTTATATATTTTGGATATTAGCCCTCTGTCAGATGTTGGGTTGGTGAAGACCTTTTTCCAGTCTGTAGGCTGCCGTTTTGTTCTAAGGACAGTGTCCTTTGCCTTACAGAAGCTTTTCAATTTTATAAGGTCCCATTTATTGATTGTTTGTTTTAGTGCCTGAGCTGTTGGTGTTCTATTCAGGAAGTTGGTACCAGTGCCAATGAGTTCAAGGCTTTTCCAAACTTTCTCTTTTATTAATGTTAGTGTGTCTGGATTTATGTTGAGGTCCTTGATCCACTTAGACTTAAGTTTTGTATGGGGTGATAAGTCTGGATCTATTTGCATTCTTCTACATATTGACATCCAGTTAGACCAGCACCATTTATTGAAGATGCTGTCCTTTTTCCATTGTATGTTTTTGGCTTCTTTATCAAAAATTAAGTGACCGTAGGTGTGTGGGTTTATTTCTGGGTCTTCAATTCGATTCCATTGGCCAACTGGTCTGTTTCTATGCCAGTACCATGCTGTTTTTATTACTGTTGCTCTGTAGTACAGCTTGATCTGGGATGGTGATACCTCCAGATGTTCTGTTATTGTACATGATTGATTTAGCTATTCTGGGTCTTTTCTCCTTTGAGATCTCAAAATATATACACTAAAGGTTTGTTTACTCCAAAATATCAAAAAAAATTCTTCTTTAATACAGATTGAAAGGTAATACTTTATATATTGTCAAAAAAAAACCAAATTTGCTCCAGGATAAATATTACCTGACCCCCCTCCCAAAAAAAACAGGTAATTGTCCCAGAGTTAGGATTAGGGCAGGGCTCTGTTCTTATCTTTCAGGAGATTTAAAGCATCCATTAAAGGAATCCAGGGACAACTGGACAACGGAAACCTCAGCAGAAAACAGAACAGACACCAAAGAAGACAAGTGGCCCAGATGATCCAGCCTTGCAGACTTTCTCAACAGCTGTTTCCTCAAAAGTCTACAACCACAACAACTCAAAATCGCTAAGATCATTCAGCTCCACAGACTGCTCCAGCGAGAACTTCAGTAAAGCCCTGAAGATCAGCTTCTGTCTACAAACTTCTAAGGACATCTAAATAGCTGAGCACAAAAGGACTGAACATTAAATGATTCTATTAACATTTTAACCTTTTTTTCCATTCTTATTTGGGCCCCAAACAGGTTTACTACGTCCCAAATCAGCAGGTAGTCATTTTAAGAGAACAACGTCCCATCCCCAGAATGTGGGGAGGGTGTCCCCTCCTTGGTTATTTGATGGACAAAGAAAATTTTGTTATTTAGGGGAAGAGACTACAAGCTGTTAAATAGTCTTGTTAAATGGGCTTTGAAGGTTAGACCCAGGGACTTCTCTCTTTTTCTTTTCTGTATCCTTCTTTCTCTCCTATGTAGGAGTGAACCTACTTGAGAAAAAATGGAACATAGACATAGTATAGGAAAGATCAAGAAAAAAGGACAGATTATTGAATATGGCCTTATACCTTTGTATATTGATACAAAATTAATATTATATTTGGCTAAATTGGTATTAATCATTCTATATTAATGCAAAATTAAGATTGTATTGGAGTACATCGTTATTGATCTTTGTATATTGATACAAAATTAAGGGTAAATCTTCTTAAAGGTATTGTACCTAGTAAAGCTTAAAAATTAAATGTAAAGTTTTGGCCTCTTGTTACCAACCATCATAAACTGTTTAGGATAATTAAGAAATGCAAACTAATAGTCATGTAAGCGTGTCATTTTGTTAGTTACTATGACAATCTATCACAGTTATTTTCTAAGCTACTCAGAAATCAAGATGCTAAGAGACAAGAAACATTTGCTTATCTAAATATAAGAGATAGATAGAGTATCTTCAAAAACCTCAAGAGATCTGCAGAATATGGCATTCAAAGATGTTTTCTTAACTTAAGATTTTTTGATATCAAGACATGTCAGCTCCTGACAGCACCCCCTATTCTACTCCAAGTAGAAGATGAGCATCAAAGAATCTCCAGTGGGAGATGGTTTAATTGGTGGTAAGCCTTTCTCTTGACAAGAAAAACCCCTTGCTTCAACTGTAGACAGAATGCTGTCCAAAAAGGACAAAACTTGGAAGCAGATAAGTCAACAGACTAGCTCTGCCAAGACAGGGTAGGTAAGTCCTACATAATTCCTGCTCTACAGTCAAAGTCTGTCAGAGATCAGGGCTAAAAGGCTGAAGATTGATGCTGTAATGTATGGAGAGAAAATGGGAACTGTCCAGGCAGCCACTGGTATGTCATTTCTTAGTTTTGGAAGCTGCAGGCCCTGCACTTCCTATATAATCAGATATATTTATCCCTCTCAGGTCTCTGAGGTGGTTGAAGAATAGATAGCTAGAGTCTCATAGTTAAATTTTGAGTTGTTTAAGAATCAAGAGGGTGTTCTGGATCTAAGAACATGTCTTTAAAATTGTGAGGCAAGTTAGTATGAAAGCTGAGTTAGATATAGAACTTTAAACTCATGGAGATGGTTAGATAGTAGAATGTTAAAGTCAGGTGCCAAATACATATGGACTGGACATTGGGAATGTATGCTAAGCCATATAACTCTCATAATTGTGGCCTATTTATTTCTGTTGTTTTGTATTGTATTTATAGTTATAAGAGAAAGAACCATTTGTTGGACTGAAAGGGAGAGCTGTTGAGGGGAAAAAGAAACACCTTAAACAAAAAAAAAAAGAAAGAAAGGATAGAGGAAGGGGGGTTGAGGGGGAGGAGGGTGGAAGGATAGGACTGGAGGGGGGAGTAGGGAGGAGGTTGTGATTGAGATGTAACTTGAAGAAATAAAAAATAAATTATTTAAAAAAAAGATTAAAAAATAAAAAAGCTTAAAAAAATAAAATAAAAATAAATTAACCATGTAACCTTAACTTAAACAATGAAACTCAAGGAAAACCTGAGCTGAAGTCATTTACTGACAAGAAATACAATTCAGATGGGAAGCAAATGGTAAAGTAAAGATAACAATAGAGAAAATACATAAGACAATATTCATTTCTCAGCATAGGGCTTGATGTTAAAGAACTTGCCACACAAACTCAAGTACATAGTCCTGACCTCCAAAACCTATTTAAAATATCAAATGTGACACTGTCACCTTTATATCAAAGACACTATCTCACAGATTCATCCATTACATCTCAACTGTGTGATTGCCTAACAAGAACTGAAAATTGGTACCAAATAACATGCCGTCATAGATGGGGAAAATCTCAAATGGCCCCACTTCCATACTCATAGCTACAGACAGTTAATGTCTGGATGCTAAGAGAAGGAGAATCAATATTCTTCAGGGACAACTCTTGGGGAAGGTCTAATAACATTGCTTCTGATAGGCTGATTTCAATGCTGAGCTCTGGTTACCGCCCCTTGTAAGGCCTTCTCTTGATTGGTTAATAAAAGTCGCTGATGGTCAATTAGTTGGGCAGAAAGAGTATAGGAAAGCAGGACTTCCTGAAAATTAGAACAGGAACATAGAGGATTCACTCATTCCACCAGAAGACATAGAAGCAGATAGCTGTGCTTGAGAATGCTAGAAGGTAATCACAGGCACATGACAGTTCGGATTAGGTGATCCAGGTTAACTTAGAGTAGCTAATTGAGAGTCTGCCCACGTAAGGGTTAAGCGTTGAAACATTAAATGGTCTTGGTGTATTTAATTATTGGGGAAAGGGCCAAGGCAGCTTATAGGCCATCAGTCCAAGGAATCCAGGGCTGTCAGACTCCCTGACTCCCATCAAACTCTGGGGAATCTCCTGCCAAGCTGCCAGTAATTCTACCGGCTTAATATAAGAACTGATATTACTTAACAAAGTTCAGTTTATAAGTGGTGTAGGCCACCGTTGGTCCCGGACTCTTTCCCCAGGGTAAATCAGGCCTCTGGTTAAGGCAAGCCAGGCCCTGTCAGCTGACATCCTGCCAGGCTGCCTGCTGCTCTGCAAAGCTGCCAGCTGCTCAGCTGGCCTAATCTTACAGTTAATACTTATTAATAAATACAATTTATAGTTAAATTGCAGTTTCAGATAACCTCCCCAAAAGATTATTCAATACCATGTAATCAGCCTTAAATATATACATATATTTGTATTCATGAGAGAAACAGTAAAGGGACTAAGATAGTTGTGCTTAAGTAAATATGTAAAGTAATAGTATATTATATTATTAACATATAATTATATATTATTATAATTATAAAATATAATGGATTATATTTTATCATATTGTTATAATACATTATTATATTATGTTACAGTATACATATATTATTGATATATAATATATAATAATATATATTATATATATATACATAACAGGAGTTTAAAGGTAAGACACTATGAACTTAAGGGATTTAGGGTGATTGTTAGAAGCTGGATGGAAAGAAGTAGGAACTGGTCAAATCATGTAAATATAAAGAAATGTAAAATTATAAAGAATGAAATAAATATTTATTTTTAAGACTGATAAATGTGGTAGTATATGTTTATAATTGTAGCACCCTTCATAGAAAAGGGAAGGTAGAGACAGAAAAATCACTGGGAAATATGCAGAACAGCTAACAACATCACAAACAAGATAAGATCCACCTCAAAGAAGTAAAAAGAATAAAGTGATCCTGGGTATTGTCCTATGATCTCAGATGCCACTCACTCCATCTATCTCTCTTCCTCTCGCTCCCCTCATCCCCCACCCACACATCCATATACAAGCACACACACACACACACACACACACACACACACACACTATATATATATATATATATATATATATATATATATATACATAGAGTAAGAAAAGATGAGAAAAGTCTAAAATAAATAAAATTATGTGTACAATAACACACTGATCAACTACCTTAAAATAACACTAAGAATAAGAAATGTGAATACTGGCATAGGCAAGTATCAGGTATTTTTTTTCAAATCCACAAGACAAACTCTATAACTTTATCAAAAGAAAATATAAAATTTAAGTAGGCACACAAAAATATAAAATCCAGGCCTACCTGGCTCTATTAATAAATTCTATAAAACTTTAAAATGAAAGTTAATAGCAACTCTTCATAAGCTCTTCAAAAATGATGAGAAAATGTTTCTCATTCATTTTGTGGTACCATTTTCACCTGAATGCCAAAACTATATAAAGGTATTAAAATAAAAACATAGAATATTTCTTATCAGTATATAAACAAAAAAATGAAAATAAACTACTAGGAAGCAAATCTAACAAATTATAGAAGAAATTATACACCATGACCAATTGAATATAAGGGTAGTTTTACATCTCAAAACAACTTAATGAAGGGGACTATTAACATCAAGGAGAAATTTGTGTATTATCTTGAGGGGAAACAGAGAACATCTGGGTAAACTCATTATCATTTTATGATAAAATATACAAGTAATTGGGAATAGGAGAGAATTTTGAACTTTTTTTGACCACATGAAAAACAACTATAAAAATTCCCATTGAGTGAATACCTTGGTTAAAATATTGCATTTCCTTTAAAATTGTAGGAAATAAATTAGGGGTCCACTATTCATTTATACTACCATTGAAAAATTTAACAGATATTCTAGCAAGGACAATTAAGTTAAAAAAATATTTAAAAATTACAGGAATCCAGGTTAGAAAAAAGAATTTACACTATATTCAGTTAAAAACATTTTTTTTTCTTAAAGAAGAGCTCCATTGATGCACAAATGATTTAAAATAACATTTTTGGCAGCAGTCAAAGATGAGACCAACAGACAGACATCAGTTGAATTTCTGTATGTTACAGATAGATATTAAATTAAAAACCATTTGCTTTTATCATAGCACCAAAATGAATTTAAGTATAAATTAAAAAATAAATAATTGCAAGTCTTGCTGAGATCATAAAATATGGAAAGCAGAGTTGAAGTATGTTGAAATGAATGAAAATAAGTCAGATGTGAATGAATAGGGGGATTTATTTTTTTCAGGAGTCAATCACCCAATTGACCTATAGATTCAAGAGAATTTTTATTAGAATCTATGCTAAACATTTTATTCTATGTTTTTGGCTTGGAAGAAATTTAAAAAAAAATCATCATAAAATTTGTATAGTAATGAAAGAGATTGTGGCACATGCCTTTAATCTCAGCACTTGGGAGGCAGGGGCAGTGGATCTCTGTGAGTTCAAGGCCAGCCTGGCCTACAAAGTGAGTCCAGAACAGCCAACGATACACAGAGAAACCCTGTCTCAAAAACAAACAAGCAAGCAATCTAACAAAAAGGAATAGCTAAAGCAACTGTGCATGTTTTATAATTACTACAGGGACAGATTCAGTGAAGAATGGTTTATTTTGCTCATGATTTTAGAGATTTCAGTCCATCTTGGGTAGAAATGTCATTACAGACAGGAAGTAGAGCAGGGCATTGACAGGAAAGAAAAGAGCAAGTTATTGTCCCTATAACCATCTTCACCTGGGAAAAACTTCTTCCAGTCAGGCTCTATGTTTCACAGCACACATGACAACCCACTCATCTATTCAGTTTTTTAAGCCATCAATGGAGGAAGCCATTACTTCACAGAGAGCCTTCCTAATCTGTCTATGAAAAGTTCCTGATAGACACATCTAGAGCAGTTCATATAATTAAAAATTTCATAACCATGAAATAGTTAATAAGAATTTATTATACTTCATACATGACATCAGATTATATCATTAAATTTGAGTGTACACACTCTCTCTCTCTCCCTTTCTCTCTCATACACACACACCCCTGAGAACTTCACTCTGTGAAAACTGAAGATTGAGATTAAATAACTGACAAGTCTCTCCTTTCCCAGTCCTCCTGTATACCACTGCTTTCTTTGATGGAAAATTATCATTCCAAACTATTTAATCAACTTAAAACATTTTAAAATGCTGTTTAAATAATTTACATTTCTCTCCTTTATCTTGATATCCTCCAGGAAAATGGAAGAATTTGTATATGAACAAATAATTATTTTGTTATGCAAAAGGAATGAAGTCATAGTCATGGCTATTGGCAATAGAATTGTACAATACAGAAAATCTTTGTTAACTTACTCCCAAAGGTTAGTGTGGAGAATTTTTTTTTTTGCAGATGACTTAGAGACTTTTAGTGTTAGAACAGTTATGCACCTGTCATTAGCAATAATTCTATTTATTCTTATTGATCTCCAATGAATTTTAAGTACTTCTAGATTTCTCTGCCTGTACTGTAAACTGCTAAAGAAAACATTAACAGAGTAAAGGCAAGGGGAGCTGGAAATGCAGCTCATTTAGGACAGTGCTTGCATTCTCTGCGTGAGGTCTTGATCTTAATTCTCCCTACTGAAAAGGAAAGGAAGCAGACACTCTATGAGTCTATTTCAGGGGACCTGTGGAGCAATCAACTCTTGATTCAGAGAACTTTGTTATCACTTTGAGCTCCCTTCTCATCAAGTCATTTCTTTATAATAATTGCATTAAATGTCAGTGGAATAATACCTTTCACAAACTGTCTCAAATAATATAAAAGATCTTGGAGTAACTCTAACTAAGCAAGTAAAAAGATTATAAAAAGAAGATTATCACAAGATGGAAAGATCTCCCATGCTCATAGATTGGTAGATTAATACGTAATCATTTATTATTAAAATTAATAATAACTAATTGGAAAATAATAATTAATAAAAATTGCCCATCCAACCAAAAGAAAGAAATCTATAGATTCAAACTTCCAACACAATTCTTTTTTTAATAATTTATTTTTTATTTCTTCAAGTTACATCTCAATCACAATCCCCTCCCTACTCCCCCCTCCAGTCCCACCCTTCCACCCTTCTCCCCCTCAACCCCCCATCCTCTTTCCTTCTTGTTTTTTTTGTTTTTTTGTTTTTTTTTTTAGTTTAAGGTATTTATTTTTCCCCCAACAGCTCTCCCTTTCAGTCCAACAAATGGTTCTTTTTCTTATAACTATAAATACAATACAAAACAACAGAAATAAATAGGCCACAATTATAAGAGTTATATGGCTTAGCATACATTCCCAATGTCCAGTCCATATGTATTTGGCACCTGACTTTAACATTCTACTATCTAACCATCTCCATGAGTTTAAAGTTCTATATCTAACTCAGCTTTCATACTAACTTGCCTCATAATTTTAAAAATATCTTCTTAGATCCAGAACACCCTCTTGATTCCTAAACAACTCAAAATTTAACTATGAGACTCTAGCTATCTATTCTTCAACCACCTCAGAGACCTGAGAGGGATAAATATATCTGATTATATAGGAAGTGCAGGGCCTGCAGCTTCCAAAACTAAGAAATGACATACCAGTGGCTGCCTGGAGAGTTCCCATTTTCTCTCCATACATTACAGCATCAATCTTCAGCCATTTGGCCCCGTTTCTCTGACAGACATTGATTGTAGAGCAGGAATTATGAAGGACTTACCTACCCTGTCTTGGCAGAGCTAGTCTGTCGACTTATCTGCTTCCAAGTTTTGTCCTTTTTGGACAGCAGTCTGTCTACAGTTGAAGCAAGGGGTTTTTCTTGCCAAGAGAAAGGCTTACCACCAATTCAATCATCTCCCACTGGAGATTCTTTGATGCTCATCTTCTACTTGGAGTAATATAGGGGGTGCTGTCAGGAGGTGACATGTCTCGATATCAAAAAATCTTAAGTTAAGAAAACATCTTTGAATGCCATATTCTGCAGACCTCTTGAGGTTTTTGAAGATGCCCTATCTATCTCTTATATTTAGATAAGCAAATATTGCTTGTCTCTTAGCAACTTGATTTCTGAGTAGCTTAGAAAATAACTGTGATTGACTGTCATAGTAACTAACAAAATGACACGTTTTCATGACTATTAGTTTCCGTTTCTTAATTATCCTAAACAGTTTATGTCGGTTGGTAGCAAGAGGTCCAAACTTGACACTTCATTTTTAAGTATTACTACGAACAATACTTTTAAGAAGCGTTACCCTTAATTTTGTATCAATATACAAAGATCAATACCAATGTGGCCAAATATAATCTTAATTTTGTATCAATATATGAAGATCAATACCAATGTAGCCCAATACAATCTTAATTTTACATCAATATACAAGGGTCAATACCATTGTGGCCAAAAATAATCTTACTTTTGTATCAATATACAAAGATCAATACCGATGTAGCCCTATACAATCTTAATTTTGCATTAATATACAATGATCAATACCAATTTAGCCAAATATATTAATTTTGTAGCAGTATACAAAGGTATAAGACCATATTCAATAATCTGTCCTTTTTTCTTGATCTTTCCTATACTTTGTCTATGTCCCATTTTTCTCAAGTCTGTTCATTCCTATATAGGAGAGAAAGAAGGATACAGAAAAGAAAAAGAGAGAAGTCCCTGGGTCTAACCTCCAAAACCCATTTAACAAGACCATGTAACAGCTTGTAGTCTTTTCTCCTAAATAACAAAATTTTCTATTATCTATCAAATAACCAAAGTGGGGGGAACACCCTCCCCACCTTCTGGGGATAGGATGTTGTTCTCTTAAAATGACTTCCTGCTGATTTGGGACGTAGTAAACCTGTTTGGGGCCCAAATAAGAATGGAAAAAATGGTTAAAAATGTTAATAGAATCATTTGATGTTCAGTCCTTTTGTGCTCAGCTATTTAGATGTCCTAAGAAGTTCATAGACAGAAGCTGATCTTCAGAGCTTTACTGAAGATCTGGTTGGAGTTGTCTGTGGAGCTGAACGATCTTAGTGATTTTGAGTTGTTGTGGTTGTAGACTTTTGAGGAAACTGCTATTGAAGAAGTCTGCAAGGCTGGATCATCTGGGCCACTCGTCTTCTTTGGTGTCTGATCTGTTTTCTGCTGAGGTTTCCTTTGTCCAGTTGTCCCTGGATTCCTTGAATGGATGCTTTAAATCTCCTGGAAATATAAGAACAGAGCCCTGCCCTAATCCTAACTCTGGGACAATTACCTTTTTTTGTGGGGGGTCAGGTAATATTTTTCCTGGAGCAAATTTGGTTTTTTGACAATATATAAAGTATTACCTTTCAATCCGGAGTAAAGAAATTATTTTGATATTTTGGAGCTAAAGAAACCTTTAGTGTGTATATTTTGAGCTCTCAAAGGACAATTTGTTTGAATTGCAGCCTGCCTTTTGTAAGTAGCTTTTAAACTTAAATCTTTCCAAATCCTGTGTGCCTGTCTCTGCATTCTAAGTTTTGGGATCAAAGACATATGGTTCCCAACTGATGGGATTAAAGATGTGCTCCCCCACCCCTGGATCAAAGTTTTTCTCTGTTTAGAGCTTGTTTTGTATCAGGTGGCCTTGAGCTCTGAGATCTGCCTGTTTCTGTCTCTAGTGTGTCCAACACAATTCTTTACAGGCCTTTTTTGGCAACATAATATTTTAATGATGATTTGGGAGTTTCACATAATGCACCCTGTTCACAGTCACTTCCCAGACATTCCAGGTTCACCTGCCTCTCTTGTGACTTCCTACAAAGCAAAAGGAAGAAAAAGGAAGCAAGTCTAATTTGTGTTGCCCATATGCTCACTAGAACATGGTCAAACTCCCACTGGCCTTCCGCTTAAAGAAAATTAAGTCAGTCCTTACCCCCAACTCCTCCCCCCAAAAGCCATCAACTGTGAAGAGCTATACTTAAAGATCCCTATCACAATTTTGAAGGAATCTATTTAATGGTTTCCTGTATAGAGTATTTTTTGAGGGGTGTGTAGGATGTTGTCATAAAACCCTTCTGCATCTCTCTTCTCAACTGTGAGTCTAAAGTCATCATTAATACTGCAAATGAAGTTTTCTTGCCCTTTACACTCATTTGCAACATAGACCATGGCTTTCAACATGGTTTCTGGTGGCAGTACAGACCATAGACATCAACAGAGCCCTTGACTGCACCATGGACAACAGATATTATCATGGTCTTCACTTGCAATGGTGATGTCCATTGCCTCTGGCTACAACTCAATCCTTAGAGATCAACATGACTTCTGGAAGCAGTAAAGACCACGAACATCCACATGGTCTTCTGTAGCATCATTGATCACAGGCATCAACATGGTCTCCTGTGAGAACACATACCATGGACATCCATAAGGCCTCCTCTGCAGCAAGGACCAGGGATACTATCATAACCCTCAGCAGTGGCAGTACTTCACAGATCTTGGAAGGGAAATTATCAGATTCATAGGGAAACATAAAACACCAAAAATAGTTCAAAACAATCCTGAATGATAAAAAATATCTAATGGAGGTATCACCTTCCCATCCTGAAATTATATGCTGGAGCAATAGTAATAAAAACAACATGGTACTGGCCCCAAAACAGACAAGTTGATGAGTGAAACTGAACTGAAATCCAGACATGAATTTACACACTTAAGGATACCAGATTTTATATATATAAACAAAAATACACACTGGAAAAAGACAACATCTTCAACCAAATGATGCTGGTCACACTGGATGACTACATGTAGAAAAACCCAAAAATATCCATGCTAATAACTCTGTATAAATCTCAACTCCAAATGGATCACAGGCCTCAAATTAATCCAAATATCCAGATTTACTGAATCAGAAAAGAAAATGAGCCTTAGTCTTGAACTCACTGGAAAAGACATTCTGAACAGAATACTTTTAGCACAGTCACCAAGATCAATAATTAGTAAATGAGACTTTAATGAAAGTGAAACACTTCTGCATAGCAACGAACACTGTCATTCAGACCAAGCACCAGCTTACAGATTGTGAAAAATTCTACCAACTATACATCTACCAAAGGGCTAATACTCAAAATACATAAAGAATTCCAAAAACTAGATAGAAAACAAATAACCCAATTAAAAATGGGATACAGATCTAAATAGAATTCTCAAACAAGGAACCTCAATGATTGAGAAATACTTAAATGCTCAAAATACTTAGGTATAAGTAAAATGCAAATCAAAACTATTAGAGATTTCATATTATATCTGTGATTAGTTAGGGTTTCCAATGGTGTGAAGAGACACCAGGACCACAGCAACTCTTATAAAGAAGTTTAGCCCATTATCTCATGGCAGAAGCATGGTGATACACCGGCAGACATGGTGCTGGAGCAGGAGCTGAGAGTTCACATCTGGATCTACAGGCAGCAGGAAGAGAGTGTGATACTTAGCCTAATTTGAGCTTCTAAAATCTCAAAGTCCAGCGTACTTTATCCAATAGGGCCACACCTACTGCAGCAAGGCCACATCTCCTAATAGTGCCACTCGCTATAGGCCTAGGGCAGCCATTTTCATTCAAACCACCACAATCTGTCAGAATGGTTAAGATCAATAACACAAGTGACAGCTTATACTGGTGAGGACTTGGAGCAATGGGAACACTCATCCATTGCTGGTGAGAATGCAAGCTTGTAAAGCCACTATAGAAATCAGTAATGTGATTCCTTAGGATTACTGGAATGGATCTACCTTAAAAAACAGCTATACTATTCTTGGGCATCTACCCCCCCCCCAAAATGCTTCATGTGCATTTATAAATGGATATAAGCTGTTGAATCAATACCTATCAAACTACAATCCATAGAGCCACAGAAACTCGGAGAGTTAGGAACAGAGGGCACAGAGAGATCTTGTTAGGAAAGGGAACTAGAATAGATAGTTATAGATAGATGGGGAGGGTGAATGGGAGGATCAAGGGAGGAGAGGGATGGAAAGGAAGGATAAGGAGGAAGTATGGTGAGGGATAGCTAAAGTTAAGGGCCATTTTAGGGGTTATATGGAAACCTAGTACAGTAGGAACTTCCTAATATACACATATATGAAAGAAATCTAAATGAAATCACCACATAACAGAGGAGACAGAGCCCCAAGTGGCCATATCTTGTCACTAAATGAGGCTTCCAGTAACAAGATTGGTTCATGCCTAAGTGGGCTGTTGACCACAGGGGTCCCATGGCAATCCCCAAACAACCCTGGTTGTTGCCAAGGCTGTAGGTGCCTCTCCACAATCTGATGGCATGAGCCCCGTTGTTTTCAGCTGTTGTTGAATACAACGGATACCCAACTCATTGAACATTGTAGCTGGTGGCTACATAGAGTCTTCATCCCTACAGCATGGCACATTGATACAGGAAGGTTCTCTACATGCTACCACATGAGAAACATAAACTATAAGTCAGTCACAAACCACTGAATTAACAATGTTTCCCTGCCTGCAAAATATGGTAGATAAATGGGGAACAAAGCTATAGGAGTGACCATCAACAGAAGCAGCAGATGGGAACAGATACAGAAACTAACACCCATACATTATTCAGAGTGAGAGACCTTGGAATACTCAGCTCTAAATGGGATGTCTCAATTTAATCCGTCCTCTCAGGGCTCAGGATACCCTGTGAAAGGAGAAATAGAAAGATTTTCTTTTGCCTTTATATTATGGCTTCTTGTTTATTGTTTTTACAGGTTTCTTGAGTGTGCTATAATGAGTGGGGTTGTGTTTCTTGTGACTTTTCTTGGGCTCTTTTCTTACTATTTGCTTGTTTTGTCCAATTTAATGTGTTAGTTTTTGTTTTATCATTTTATATCATATATCATATCATATTATAATTATTATCCCAAAGAAGTATGTTTGTTTTAAATTGAGAGACAGAAAGGGGGTTAATTTGGATAGAATGGAGGTTGGAAGGACCTGAGAAGAGTAGAGAGAAGGGAAACCATAATCAGGATATATTATGTGAGGAGAAAAAAAATCTATTTTCAATAAAAGAAAAAGAATGTGGAATTTCCATGTATGCCCCCTGTGCAAGAGCTTCCTCTTAGAACTCATGTGAATAATGAATTAAGGGGAGTTGGTACGTGGAGGCACACCACACTGGAGGGGTGGGATGGGAAGGAGAGGGGGTAGAGGGTGGGAGGCTAGGACTGGGAGGGGCTGGAAGGAGGGGATGGTAATGGAGATGTAATTTGAAGTAATAAATAAATGTTAAAAAAGAATGTAAAAAATGAAATGTAATCAATATTTTTGTTGAGTACTAATATTTGAAAAGAAAAATGTTTCCTAAAGCCCAAACTCCACATTGCTATCTACATTAGATATGTTGATTTTGTTTAATATTTTATTACATGAATTAACATAGTGATATATAAGATAAAAACACATCCACAGAGTGTAATTTATGTTGCCAATATCCTCCTGTATGTGAATGCAATCAATGGACCATGATCAACCCATTAGGAAACAATTTAAAAAATAAAAAAAAACAGACTCTCCCTTTCCTAATAGTTACCAATTGTCAGTAGCTCCTCAGAGGAGCAATTGTTTCTGTGGAAGAAAATAAAGGGTTAAAAAACCTTTAATTTGAATAGATTACCTTAATTTGATTATTAATATTTTTAATAATCCTGTGAGGATTTTTTTTATATTCCAAACTCAATCATTAGAAACAAATAGGACTTGGTACTTTCTCTTACATTGCAAACCATGACAGGTAGTACACGTTTTTAATTTCAGTTACCAAGCAAATGGATGATGAATTTGCATTCAGACTGGGCTACAAAGTGACTTTGGGGCCTGATAGGACTATATTATTAGAAAATTTCAAAAAGAAAATAAAGACAAATATTAAAAATTTATAAAAAGAAAATAAAAAGTCTCATTACATGTGGGTACATCCACCTGAATACAATTCCACAAAAGAGGCTAGAGGTGCCAGATACCATGAAGCTGGAGTGACAAGTAATGACAAACAACATAGGTGCTAGGAACTGAACTTTGGCTCTCTACAGGAGTTGATATGCTCTGAGCTCCAGTGATAAGTGTGTGTGTGTGTGTGTGTGTGTGTGTATGCGTGTGTGTCTCTGTGTCTCTGTGTGTGTGTGGTTTGTATGTGTGTGTACCTGTGTGTGTGTGTATGAGTGTCTGTGTGTGTCTCTGTGTGTGTTTAAAGAGAAAGACAAGTTGCAAACTAATCTAACAAAAATTCAAAATTTAGTATTATTCACAATAAAAAACATGTTTTTTTTATTTTGTTTTTGTCTTTCAGTTTGTTTGTTGATAGGGACACATTTAGAAAAAAAAAATCTGGAGTTAGGTAACTCAGACCCAAAAAGATGACTATTGTATATTTTGTCTTATATGTGGATATTAGCTTTTAAGCATTTGATGTAGTGGCTAAAATCCAAATATTCTAATTATGGAGAAAACTAACCACTTTTTATTGGATTTTTGGCCTTCTCCATGAGATAAAACCTTCAACTAATACTGCTAAGGTGACTGAAAACCTGATACTAAAGAAGTCATGGGCCTAGGGGAAAATCTAATATTGTTATACTGCTAAATGAATATAGCAATAAAATGACTCCTAATGTCATATTCCTATATCAGTGCCTCAATCAACCCACATCAGAGAAGTTTTTTCTCATAGTAGATGGGCAGGCATTTATTCACTAACAATCAGATTTTAGCCATATAGTACAGGATAAGTATACAACAACCAATGCACCAAAGGGAATATGAACATAGACTTTGTTTCCTATCAATGAGACACTTTGCCCTAGTGGTGCTGCCTTGTAGTCCCCCAATGTATGAGGAACCTCTTGGTCCTCATATGACTGCTGAACTGGGGTGGGGGAGTGTTATGTAGGGACACCCCACTCCAGAGGAGTGGGATGGAAGGCATAGGGGGTAGAGGGTGGGAGGGCAGGACTGGGAGGGGTGGAAAGAGGACAGTATGATGGAGATGTAACCTGAAACAATAAATAAATATTTGAAAAAAGAGAACCACAACTGGACCATTTACAAAGTGAGATGCTATAAAGCACTCATTCCTAAATGGAATGCTTTCATCAAATCCCTCCTCTGGGATCCATGTGGAAAAGGGAGCCAAAATATTGTAAAACCCACAAGTGAGAGATGACTGCAAGGAAAAAGTGGCTTCCAGACACAACAGGACTGATGGATGTATGAACTCCAAAGACTGTGGCAACACACATAAATCTGTCTAGGTTCAGGCAAGACAGGGTCTGAGCAATGTGAAGGTGGACAATGGCCGACCCCTAACAAAGAACATATTTGCAATTGATAATTACTGGAAAAGGGAGAGTCAATTTTCTTTAATGAAGTATCACTGGTTATATCAATTAAATTCCAGAATACCATGCCTAGGAGAAGGTGGCCAAAACAAAAACAAAAAAGGTAATGATTTTTTTTGTGTAATTTCTGTTTTTATTTCTGTTTCTGTGCTTTGTTTCCTTTTTGTTTTTTTGTCTTAATAGTCTTCTGCTTGTTTGTTTTGATTTTCATTTTTGTGTCTTTCTGCCTTTTGTTTTATCATTTTTTTGCAAAGTAGAGAGAGAAAACATATTTTATATGTGTAAAGAGTCAGGACAATCTAGGAGGGGTTGTAGGAGAAGAAAAAATCAAAATATATCATATAAAATATTAATAAAAATAAATATAAATTTAACTTAATCAAGTAGATAAATGATATACATTGTGATAAAAAATAAATACACTCTTTAATGTAAATTAGATAAATCATGACTCAGTTAAAAAAGTGTATTTTATTTTCTTCAATTTTATCTGTAACTGCATTTGCTTCTTAATATATTATTTAATATCCTTGCTACATGATTTAGAAGCCTTGAAGATGTCATTATTCACAGGCATATTTCTTAAATTATTAACTTTCATGAATATTATAATTAAAAATTTAGAGACCAATAAATTCTAATGTAACTGTGCTAACCTTGACAAAATTTATAATTTGATATGATTCAAAAGTCTCACTCTTAGTCTTTGATAAGAGTGGCTGTAATTACAAAGCTTCTCCTCTTCTTCCTGTTATTTTATTCTTCATGTATAGATTTGGTGTATTTAATTGTTTATTTTTAACTACTTTGTTTTCTAACTTAGCAAAACTAACCTTCTAAAGTACTTCAGTTTAATAAAAATCACAAACCTGAGGAATTTTAAGTTCCCCAATATTAAATACATGTCATAAAACTTATATTATAAACAAAAAATTATGCAGTAACTTTTAAAAGTGAAATTTCTCCTAGCCAAATTTGTCAGAAATTGTAGATGTTTAAATTGAAAAATATCCATTAATTCCTCTGTAGTCCTGTTCAGGAGAAGATTCCATTGGACTCCATTTCTACTTGACTCCTAAGCACACACAGCCTGAGCTGCCCTGGAACCTCTTTAAATTCTCTTTAAGTGGGGGTTGTTTTACAGTAAGCATATGCCTCCAGGGCCCATCTGTACAAGGACAATTTTCACTTGTTCAATGTGACAGTGCTCTGCCTAGCAGTTATACATCTTTGGCCAGGAGACTAAACTCTCTTCTTTCTATTTTTTTTAGAGTATTGGAATCAGCAGAATGTTCTTGGTTCTTCTTATCTAAAAGAAGATAATCATTGTTCTTTTTGGTGAAATACTATGTTGACATTTGTCTCTACTACACATGATTTTGTGTATTACATATAGATTAGCATTTTAAAATATTTATTTATTACTTCAGGTTACATCTCCATCACAATGTCCTCTTTCCATCCCTCCCAGTACCACCCTCCCACCCTCTACCCCCTATCCCTTCCATCCCACTCCTCTGGAGTGGAGTGTCCCTACATAACAGTCCCCCGCCCCAGTTCAGCAGTCATATGAGGGTTAGCATTTTTTAGTGCTTGTTTTTTTGTTTTTTGTTTTTCAATTCTGAAAATGAGCCCAGTAAAAAAAGACATTTTTATTTGTGGTTTGAATCTGAGGAAAAAAATTATACCTTATTCTTTAGACTTGCAAAACATGAAAAAAAATTTAAGTGCTAGAATTATAATTCACATTCACTTAACATGAAACTGGGCATATAGCAAACACAGATTTTAGTCACGTGAATAGATAAATAGGCTACATAATATTTTCATCATTTAATTATGTCTATTATAGTATAATTAAATACATTAATCATTTTGTATATGAGAATCCGAAAAAAGAATCTAAAGTGACTGCATTAGTTTAGTTTTTACCATCTACTTAATTCAAGAAAGCAAAAATCATATTTTCATTATATATTTCAAGAATGAATGGTAGATGAGCCTTAATAACTAGGAACTTCTTCAATACACTAGACTACCTTTCTCTGCCCATTAATCCTGAAGAGATTCTCTACACTTTTATCATTATTACATAAAGACACTAACCTGTGTAACTGGAGGAACAAAAAAAAATGAATATCACCAACTTCCATATCTGAAAAGCAAACCTTCACAAGACTCCCTATTAATCAACTCTTGAGAGTAACATCTAAGTGGACTGCTGAGAAGAGGTAGTACTTGATTGATTCCCTGAAGTGACTCTGTTGTCATAACCCCTTGATGCTGGTTTGAAACGCACTCCTGCCATTATAAAGCCCCCCATTGTGTGAACTAATTGAAATCTCACAAAATGGTGTCACTTGAATAGCGTTTCTCTTGCCTGATTGCAAGCAACTGTAATTCCCAATGTCAAGATCACATTTCACTTCACTGTTGTATGGGTCACAACAAGAAAAGGATTAATTTCACGTTGATTGCTCTCTGCTGCTATAACAAGAAATGCCCTTCATAGCAAGTAGCTCTTTACATGTTTGCTAATCTGCCATATTGGCAATTGTTTCAAAGGTCTTCTGAAGAATGTTAATGAACATTTAATAGAAAGTGTATTTGTAAAATATAAGTGAGTGATGCAATTGTTCTTAAAGTCATGTTTGTGAGATTACATACATTTGTAGGTCGTTTAGTGGAATTAATTCAATCAAATTTTTGAAGATTTATCAACACCATGTTTATTGGACTGTGTGTTCAGAGAAGTCTTTCAAGGAATAAATGCATTTAGCAAAAATAATTGAATTATATCCTAGTGAAAGCAAAAGATTGTTGATTAACAAATGTCTTCAAACTATTTAAGAATGCCTGTAACAGAAGGTCATGGTGGGTAAAGGTTATACAATCTCTAAAACTTCGCTTAAAAATTGAAAGAATCAAAATATACAATGGTATAGAATTTCACCCAGTTCTGATATTTGGTTAAACTTACAAGATTTTGTCACACATTAAGATATAGGGCATTGTTTTAAAGGTTAATAATATTTATAATAATGGAAAATTGCACAGGACGAAGATACACGAGCATAATTTTCCTAGCAAGTTTGGTAGGAAGTTTGCATATAAATTCTTTGCTGATGAAATCACCAAGAATCCCAGAACTGTGGTGTGACTCTTGAAGGAAGGAGGACTCAAAGTACACCATTCCATTGAGTTTCACCACTTTAATTAGCTGTATCCCAAAAAGTTGCCAATCAGCAAGCTGACTCTAACTAGTAGAATTTCAGATTTCAACAAGAGTGTGATCAATCTCCCTGTATTGTTTTACTCATAGACATAAGCATCAAGGTATCACCATAGATAAGCATAGAACTCAATCAGTTCACCTGAAGTACTCTGTGCTCTATAGGTAGAGATGGAAAGTACCTGTCTTAGTTTTCTATGCTGCTATGACAAATTGTTGCTTACATCAGTAAAAATGTGAAGTTCTTTCCAAGCAACATGTGAGAAAATCCTGAGAGTTTTCTCAGTTATAAATTAGATGAATGACTTTTCAAGTCATTTTAGGACCTTCTAAATATTATTCAATTATTGTAAACATTTTTTTTTGATCAGGATTGGAGAGCATTGCTCAGTGGCAGTGCCCTTGCTTGGCATCCAAGGTCCTCAAGTCAATCTCCAGCACTACAGCAATTAACAGTGTTGGATCATGTTATAAGTCATTATAGCATTTGTCAAAAATAGATCATTTAACAGACTTATCAAAAGAACTTCATGTGGTACTGAATGTGGTTGAGTAACTTTAATATCTTGTATATTCGTTTGCAAACTAAACTCTCAGTATATTGCTATTACCTAATGAATGTGAAGTTTCTGTATGCACACGTACAGACAATGGTAGGTGTACTACATCTTCCAACAGCTTTTCTGCATTAATTCTCAATACTTCAATAAATCAACTAGAGTAATTTGGATTTGTCCAAAATTTGTAAACCATACTGATTTTGAGAAATCATGTTGATATTTGATAACCTATTTCTTAAGAAAGTCTAATGCTAACTGATTCCAATTAATTCCCTAATAAGTACAATAGATATTTTGTTTCTTTCTCAGGCAAAGAAAAGTAAATGATTATTTTAGAAAATCTGTAAAATTAGTATAATCTTATAAATAAACATTGTAGTTTACTGTCTTTTTTGAAGCCTACTTTTATTTTATTCTATTCTTATGTATTTATGGGCCTTAAGTCATTGTAATTATCATACTTAAGCATGCATTTAATCATGTTTTTATGAATATGGTGATTCTTTGCTTATAACAAATGTATAGGATTTATCCAACTGTCTACCACTATCTTAAGTCAATTACATTTTTTAAACTCAAGAAATTTTGTTTATCATTTACTTTGAAAATTTTAAAGAGCTTAGCAGCTAATTTACATATGTCACTAGTTTAACTGAGCAAGGATTAGCAAATTAAAACTTAATTAGCTAATTTTTGCATAATTTTAGGAAAATTATATGGTTTGTGCCTATGACAGGTGGGAGGTAAAACATTTAACTTGTATTGAATTGGAGTTTTCCTTGACTTTATGAATTTTAATAGAAAAACAACACGTAACAGTTAAAATGTGTGTCAAGCCAAATATATTCTCTTGGGAGCTATGGAAATAAATTAGTCTATGAAAAAGACCAGTGCTACATATGTAATATTCTGAATGAGACAGACACAAGTGTAATTTGAAATGAAGAGAACTACTTAAAACAAGTTTTATGGCTCTTATTGTATGTTGAAGGTTATAATATAATTACAACTTTACAAAATACAAATATGAGTTAATGGCTTGCACAGATATTTACAATTATGTTACAAATAGTGTCATTCCTGAATCTGGGAGTCCTGGAAGAGACATACTAACTCCAATGTGCCCAGACTTGGGTGGTTTCTACATAACATGTTGGATGAATTATTTTGGAATGGATGCCTGGCTTTGTGCTAGTTTCTTGTTTTGAACTATTGTTCATCTAGTACTCTGCAACTGTGGTTTCAAATACCATTTCTAAACTCTGGTCAAGCATCTACTCAGAGGTCTTTATTCACTCTATGCTGTCTTTTCAAGTTTGTAAAGCCTTTCGTACTAACTCTCATATTTCTGTGCACATTTTAAACCATAATATTGATCACTTTGAACTGTTATTGCTTAATCACATTTTTACTTTTTAGATTTATTTTATTTTATATGTATGGGTGTTTAGATTGTTTCTATGTCTGTTCACTGTATATCCATAGAGGTGAGAAGAGATCATTGAAACCCCTTGATATACAGTTATGTGTGGTTGTGAGCAATCCTGTGAGTACTGGGAACAGAATCCAGGTGTTCAGTAAGAGCAACAAGTGTCATTAACCATTATTACTTCCATTCCCTACTTGCTCCTTGAAAACAAGAATATTTTTCTCCAATTTGCCTTTATTTTAATGGATATTTTCTAAATTAACTATGAATGAAACATTTTCATACCATTTAAATTCAGGGGTATTTATGTTTAATTATATCCAAAGTCATTGAGCTGTAGATGTTATATTTTATTATACATATAGTTCTTGCTACTTAATATCACGCCTATTTCTACTATATTTTCTCATGCAAGTCATTATGTACCCAGTCTACTCTTCACATCACATGGGGCATCATTGTATTAGAGGTTGTTTTTTTTTTTCCTGGATGAATAGAATATTCAGAAGTCAAACAGAGCATAACCACCAAGTCAATCCAGAAATTCTTCTTATATAAATTGTATAAATAGTTCATTATCAGGCTCAGAAGTTTGAAATTTTGAAAAATTCTGAAAAGTAGTTGTAATCTTATATTTAGGTATGTCAATGGTATTTGAGATAATTATATATATATGCATATACATTATATATATGCAAGTATATGTATACATAACTCATATACACACATATATAAAAGAGTCTATGACCACCTAAGTTATCAATAGTAGTGTCTGGATCTGGGAAGTGGATATTTTTCTTTCTCAGACAGGAAATTATCACATTACACTATTAGCTGTAATTAGTTACTTTAAAATGTAGGTACATACTATTTTCATGGTGATACTTTGTACCATTCCAAAAAAGTGTGTTTTTGTTTTTAAACATATTTAGTGGAAACAAATCCTACCCTTTACTATTACTGGTTAAGTTATTTACTATCATCTGTTATATTTTTTTAGTTTTTAAAAATAATGCACTAAAATATATCTAGGGATGACAATGTATCTCTGTGGTAGATTACTTGCGTAGGATGGAAAAGTTTCTGTGTACAATTCCCATTAACACATATAGAGACACGCACATATACAGACACACACACATGCATGTGCTTGCACATACATGTATATGAGCACATACACACAAGTGAATAAATATTTATGTTGCAAATTGAGTGGGGTTGATAAAGGTTGATCTGTCCTTAGCACATATGCTGGGGTAGAGTTAGTTTTTAACAAGTGTAGACTTTTTAGGTAGTTAAGAAATGGTCCAAACTATAATCATATCTTATTATCCACTATCTGTGAATACATTGTCATATATGATAAAGGATAAAACGTTCTTAAGCTAAGGATGCTGCTGGGAGAGATTTTCCTAGGGTAGGCTTGCATCCCAGTGTAGACTCAATAGGAACAGAATAGATGAGAATTACTAGTGGATCTGATGATGAAGGCAGGTGCTTATAATAACATGAAAAAGGTCATGAGCTAGGAATTCACATGGTCTCTCAAGTTAAAATCTTTGAGGCAAAGGTTTCAAAAGTAGCACCACAAATATTTGCTTCAACTTCAGTCCACTGAGACTGTCTTTGGACGTTTGATCTCTAGAATGATAGTAAATTTCATTCCTTAAGCATATGTATAGTACTTTGATTTCACCAATAAGAAACTAATGTGATTAACTATTATAGTAATAATTGCTAAAAGAAAGACCAGAATCCAGCCTATTTTGCCTCCTGTTCTGCTCAGTGAGTTCAGATCCTGTTTCTTAGACAGGCAACCTTAGCCTTTGCATTTAATCTAATTTCCTGTCATGAGGTTCAAACCTCTCTTTAGCAAATTCCCCTTCTCTTTCCTATGCTGATGATACTCTTCATCAGATCATGTCTGATATACTACATATAAATATGTTATTCAGTTTTCCATCTTAAGAGGAACAATGTCCTTAAGCTCCTGTACAACCTCACTTTTTTTAATAATTTATTTTTTATTTCTTCAAGTTACATCTCATTCACAATCCCCTCCCTACTCCCCCCTCCAGTCCCACCCTTCCACCCTCCTCCCCCTCAAACCCCCATCCTCTTCCCCTTTTTTTTTTTTTTTTAGTTCAAGGTATTTCTTTTTCCCCCCAACAGCTCTCCCTTTCAGTCCAACAAATGGTTCTTTTTCTTATAACTATAAATACAATACAAAATGACAGAAATAAATAGGCCACAATTATGAATTATATGGCTTAGCATACATTCCCAGTGTCCAGTCCATATGTATTTGGCACCTGACCTTAACATTATACTATCTAACCATCTCCATGAGTTTAAAGTTCTATATCTAACTCAGCTTTCATACTAACTTGCCTCACAATTGTAAAAATATCTTCTTAGATCCAGAACACCCTCTTTATTCCTAAACAAATCAAAATTTAACTATGAGATTCTATCTATCTATTCTTCAACCACCTCAGAGACCTGAGAGGGATAAATATATCTGATTATATAGGAAGTGCAGGGACTGCAGCTTCCAATACTAAGAAATGACATACCAGTGGCTGCCTGGACAGTTCCCATTTTCTCTCCATACATTGCAGCATCAATCTTCAGCTATTTGGACCTGCTTCTCTGACAGACATTGATTGTAGAGCAGGAATTATGAAGGACTTACCTACCCTGTCTTGGCAGAGCTAGGCTGTCGACTTATCTGCTTCCAAGTTTTGTCCTTTTTGGACAGAAGTCTGTCTACAGTTGAAGCAAGGGGTGTTTCTTGCCAAGAGAATGGCTTACCACCAATTCAATCATCTCCCACTAGAGATTCTTTGATGCTCTTCTTCTACTTGGAGTAGAATAGGGGGTGCTGTCAGGAGCTGACATGTCTCGATATCAAAAAATCTTAAGTTAAGAAAACATCTTTGAATGCCATATTCTGCAGATCTCTTGAGGTTTTTGAAGATGCCCTATCTATCTCTTATATTTAGATAAGCAAATATTGCTTGTCTCTTAGCAACTTGATTTCTGAGTAGCTTAGAAAATAACTGTGATAGACTGTCATAGTAACTAACAAAATGACACGTTTGCATGACTATTAGTTTGCAAACAGTTTATGATGGTTGGTAGCAAGAGGTCAAAACTTTACATTTCATTTTTAAGTATTACTAGGAACAATACCTTTAAGAAGCGTTACCCTTAATTTTGTATCAATATACAAAAATCAATACCAATGTGGCCAAATATAATCTTAATTTGTACCAATATACAAAGATCAATACCGATGTAGCCCAATACAATCTAAATTTTGCATTAATATACAATGATCAGTACCAATTTAGCCAAATATAATATTAATTTTGTATCAATATACAAAGTTATAAGGCCATATTCAATAATCTGTCCTTTTTTCTTGATCTTTCCTATACTATGTCTATGTCCCATTTTTCTCAAGTCTGTTCACTCCTATATAGGAGAGAAAGAAGGATACAGAAAAGAAAAAGAGAGAAGTCCCTGTGTCTAACCTCCAAAACCCATTTAACAAGACCATTTAACAGCTTGTAGTCTTTTCCCCTAAATAACAAAATTTTCTATTATCCATCAAATAACCAGAGGGGGGGAACACCCTCCCCACCTTCTGGGGATGGGACGTTGTTCTCTTAAAATGACTTCCTGCTGATTTGGGACGTAGTAAACCTGTTTGGGGCCCAAATAAGAATGGAAAAATGGTGAAAAATGTTAATAGAATCATTTGATGTTCAGTCCCTTTGTGCTCAGCTATTTAGGTATCCTACAAAGTTCATAGACAGAAGCTGACCTTCAGAGCTTTACTGAAGTTCTGGCTGGAGCAGTCTGTGGAGCTGAACGATCTTAGCGATTTTGAGTCTCAGCCTCACATTTTTGTGCCACTCCACACACGCGAAGTCTGCAAAGAGTGGAATTCTTTTGTCCCCTGTCATTTCCTCCAGGTTTCTCTAGAGCCCATTCCAAGGAACCTTTCAAACCCTTGACTCTTTAGAAGTACCTGTTACCATGGTTGTCAATGACTCCTGTATGAAGTGCATAATGCAATCCTACTTTGTGTTTTATAAAATTACTTCATACACTTGATCATCTTTATCTTCTTTACAGTATTTCTGCATCATTCTTTATTGCCTCATTCCTGGATTCATTTCCAACACATTCAGCATGTTTTAAACAATTTCTCATTGTTAATTCCACACAGGAACATTGGGAATACTCAGGTTTATTCTTTTTTAACCATTTTCTCCGCATAAATCATCCCACGTTAGGTCTCTTCCCAAATTATTTTCAAATAATATATTGATAATGGTTGATAGCAACATGTGATGATTATATGTTCATCTTAGTTCAAAGTCTTGTGCCTACTGCAATACTTTTGTCCTCATACTTCCTAAGAAGGATCTATAGCAGGAACTTCTCTAAGTCATCCCTAATCCTCAACATAAAGCCCCATAGTGTTCCCCACTCACACCATGGCTTCATCATATCCATTGCTTAGGTTAGAAACTTTTCACTCTTTGTGTGTCAAGAAAAGACTTGGCATTGCTCTACAGGTCAAAATAACCTAGTGAGGGAAGAGAGTAATAGAGATCATCATCATCATCATCATCATCATTATTATTATTATTATTATTATTTATAATTTAAAGTAATTTCCTGGGTTAGTATGGACACAGAGGCAAGGAAAGCTGGTATTAGTTTCAATATAACTTTAAGATGAAACTAATCGCAAAATCTGGCATTTTCATGTGGTTAGAAAAGAAAGAATACAAAGAGTGAAAACTTTTTAACTCTAAATATTCCATCCTCATAATCTTTTTTTTTCAATACCATTTAGTGGTTTTCATCCTGTACTTCCCTAAGGTCCTTTGCAGCTACAACCTCCTTCTCCCAGACCAGATTTTCAGCATTCCCTGTCTTCCTTATGACTGATTTACAACTTGAGAAACATTTATCTAAAACAAATAGAGTTCATACATTCTATAACGATTGGACCTATGAAAATGACACCATCCTCTAGGTTAAATCAATGTAATTGTGCTATATTCTAACATCTCAACCACTAATGAAAGCAGAGCTTTCTCTTTCAGTAACTACTATTCCTTCAGATTCACATGCACAACCTATCTTATAGTACATTGTCAGTTAGGAAATAATTGCTAAATGAATATAGGACATATTTAACAAAATAAGGAAGAAAGGGGAGAGCAAGCAGGAAGAATCAAGTGAGAAAAGAAGGAAGGCTGCTTGGCAAACATGTCAAGTCTCAAATCATTCATAACTGAATGGAATGCTCAGTCATGAATGACACTTAGTTTTTGATGAGGCAAATAAACAAGGAATATTGTTCACTGCTGTTTAGGCTTTTGAAGTGGGACATTATGGATCAGTTTTAGACATCCATATATTTTAATTTTAAACACTTATAAACTTCAAAACTAAAAAAAAAAAATACTGCTGAAACTCAAATCGTCATTCTCTGACTAAGCAAATTTCAGTTGTGTTTTTTACTTTTGGTCCTTAAATTGGTTCCAGTAAATAGTTCCATAAGAGATTCTGTAAATTCCATTTTTATAATAAACTTATCATTATGTAGGTGATCCAGATACCCTATTTGTTGTTATTGCACCAAACATACTAAAATCCCAAGGTCCACTTGGCTAAAAGTAAATATATTATTACATTGAATATCTTACCAACAGGAGAAGGCTTTTTTTTTTCTTAAATGTCCTATTTACTTAGATAAGACAGTCTTCTTTTGATGAAATTGTAAGTTGCAAGGAAATAACCTCAAATACAAAACTAGACTTAGATGTGGCAGATGTGGTCACCTTTACAAAGTATATCTCTACACTAAGAACTTGATTTTATAGGTAACCTGACAAACCCCGTATTTGTCTCTTGCCCTATCATAGCCACAATCAGTGTAAAACCTGGGCACATTGTTTAAATGTGGAAAGCTTTAGTTGCTTCATCCATTAAGTAATATACTCATGGCTTTATGTAGTCCATGTTGCTAAGGTTCATGGATATGTTTAGAATGCTGAATCAAGGTTTTCAGTGTATGACTTATAACACATTATTCATGTGATGGTTTTGATCTGACCAGATCTTAATAAGAACATCTAGGACTAATGAGATTGATACATACATATACCAGATACATTTATACATAAGGATTTGTACCTACATTCATGTTTACACAAATGAACATGTACAAGCACACATATATAGATGCACATAAACACACACATTCACTCATAAAATTTAGTAAGCAAACATATCTTTCCCCTGGTCTTAGTAACTGAAATTCTACTACATAAATATGTCTATTATTAAATTTCAGAAATTAATTGTGTCAATTCTAAATGAATGAAGTGAATAATGACTATCTAAAGATCATAACTAAAGCTACTCTCCTATTGAATACAATAGAATGTGGAAAAAATCATCTTTCAATAAAATTATGTGAAATGAGAGTAGATTCCACTGAATAGCTCAATGACTTCAAGGTTGGCCAAGTTGTTTGTATTTCTGAATTTCATGCTAGAAAACTATTAACTGGAGATACAAAAATGAGTATAAGATTGTCATATTATCATTAAAACAAGTACTTTTTGATCTCTTGGTTTCATACATAATTCCTTCCCTCATGGAGTATACTGTATGCGCGGTACACAGTCATAAAAAGGAGTATTGTGCTCCTAATGTGAAACTTACAATAAAGGGCAAAAAAATAAAGATAGAAATGCAATCCATAAGGAGAGGGAGTGGCTGGGGGAACAGAGGGTCGGGGGTGGGGCTGGGAGAAGAGGAGGGCTGCTGTGATCAGAATGTAAAGTGAATAAACACATTAATGAAATAAAGAAATGGAAAATTTATTTTATTTCAGTGTCAGATTCTCACAGGTGGCAAGTAATGGTTAATGAAGAATTTAAGAAATGAGTGAGACAGGTAAAAAATAAACACATTATTAAATGTAGTGACTTAACACAAGTACTCTTATCATTTCAAATTTTATAAAAGTGAAAGCCACCCAAAAATCACTTTCCAAATCAATCTATTCGTTTATGTACATGAAACCGCCTCCAATTAGACTAGTTGTAAATTTGACATGAAAATAATACTTCATAGTGAGAAATGTACAAGAGAAAAAGCAAAATGGGTTAACTTTGTGTATAAACTCTTAATTACCAAAAGTCATATTGTCACCCGTAACATCAATGTAACAGAACACAAACCACAAAAGAGGTAGTTACTCGAGTCAGTAATGAAAAACAGACTTCCAAATAAACAAGATCCAGAAATTGGGACGATGTCCAGAAATAAGTTTGGATCAACCCCTAACTATAGACAAAAGAAACAAAAAACAAAAAATAAAAACAAAACAGAAAACCCTATGAATGAAGAAAAATTAAATACACAGAAAGCATAGAAACTTTAGACGGAAAAGAGAAAGCTAGTCACTTATGTGATTATGGAAAGTACTGGATAGATTGTGTGAAAACTGTTTAGTGCTGAAGAACTTGGTGAAATATGGTGCAAAGTTGTGTGTCTACTGTATGAGTCCACCGGTTCAGGTGATACCATGCTACATTTGCTTTACCATTTACTCATGAGAAAGTAAGACAAGCTCAGGCCAGTCACCTTTCTCGTGCAACTGAGATATGTTTGCTGAACTCTTTTTTTCCCTAAATTATTTTTCAACAAATATCTACTCAGCTCCTATTTTGTGTTATTGTTCTACACATTGAGTTGCTTTAATGAACACAATTTATCTATGTTACTATCTTTGGCCCAAATTTTCTCTGCATATCTTAAGGTTATGAAGCCCATCACAATGGAATGTTTCTGGTTTTTTAATGTATTTGTGTGTTTATATATGTTCTTGATTTCTTCCCCTGAAGAAAATATTCCAAGGAGACAGTAATGTAAAAGGCAAACTTACTCAATGCTTTTTGTTTATTTATACACATCCTCAAATATTTTTTGCAAATGGTCTGAACAAATTCTTCCCACCGAGACATTCAATGGCTTTATAAGTCTTCTTACAAAAACTGTTTTTTTTTCCAAGAGAGAAGAAGCAATTACTTAAGAGAGTCACATTATAGACCAATTTGTCTGTTGATTCCTGCTCCTCAAACTTGAGTATGCTTGGCATTCATTTCTATGAAAACTCTCTATAGCAGAGTTCACGGAAGTCATCTCTTCATGAGGCACAAGTAATACATCTGGAGGGGGTTTCATAGATAACTGGCCTCTGTATCAGGAATGAAACTGGTGTTTTGTATCTGCCTAGAAATACCAATGTTTCCACAGAAGTTGCATAGCACATTAAACTTGAGTCAACCTCAGCTTCTTTCCTTGAGTCTAGGGCTACAGAAGCAATGAGATGAAATTTTCAGAGCCTTCCTTCTTGTCCCCGCTGTTTCTTTCTCCTTCAGATCTGACCTGTTTTCTATCCCACTTCCATTAACTCATCATTACCTACCAGACTCACCCAGGCCAACCAAGAACTAAGAGCATTGCCTAACAACACCAATGTCAGTGCCGTTTCACATTTCACTCTATGGCAACAGCATCAGCTATCAATGAGTTGCTAGAACATTCCACAGTGCTTATCTATATATGTTCTCCCTTATTATTTATCCTTCACCATCTAATATGAATTGAAAGTAGGAGACTGGATACTCTCACTCATATTCACTAAGATATTGAAAGGTACTTGTGTGAAATAGAAAGAAGAATCCTTGAGTAGAACCAATTAGCTGTCATTAATGAAATATAATGCTTACCCCAGTGCTAACAAGACTTGACCTTTGCTATATTCTGGTCTCAATCAGTTTATCTGATGATGCACTAGTCTAAATATTTAGTGTATATTTCTATCTGTATATCTTTCTCCTTTTCTTCCTATATTGCATTTATGCCTCTATCTTTTCTTGATTTTTTTCCTAAACAAGAAAATTGGTATCAGAAAAATAGCATTAGTATTGATTTCCTGTATCATTCTATTAGAAGAATGTAGTTATCATAGAAGACTACCATTATCAGTAGAAAGTAATGTATTCTGAGGGTTTTCTCAGGAAAACACACTGTATTTATGTGCACCTGAAAACAAAGTCTATGCTTTGTTCTATATAACCTTGTGTTAGAGGCCTTTTGCATACACCAGTTTCCAGACTTCTACAACATCAGAGCTCTAAGTTCCTTGGAAGTCTGAGAATGGCTTATACTGAACTCTACTTGACCTGTTCATCTTTTCTCGTCTGGAGGTATAAGTAGCTAAATCAGGCATTTTGTAATTGGATTTCCTAATTAGATATTGCAATTGAATTATGCAAAATGCTTCCATTTGATATCAGTGTTTTCTTGATTGTATGGTGGGTAAATTCCACTTAGTTTCATTATGTTATGCAGTTAGGGCTCTGCGTAATATTACACTAGTAATGTGTGGGAACTTTAAAGTCAAGTAAATATGTTGTGTCATAACTTTAGGTATTGTAGTGAAACTATTCATGAAAAGTTATATTTCATGGATTTTTTTTTAGGTCATATGTGTCTGTTTAGGTTTTGTGTATAAGCATATTTTTATGCAAAGTCCTATATGTATATGATTGGGGACCAGAAGACTTCAGGTGTCCTGCTCTGTCACTTTTCACCTTACTCCATTGAGAAGAGTCTATCACTGGACTTAGAGTCAGCCTGGTTGTCAAAAAACCCAGTGTTCTTCCTGCCTTAACCCCTAGTGGTGCTTGGATTCTAGGCAAGCTTGTGGGATGAGGACTTAAACTCAGGCCAGCATGCTTTCACAGCAAGTGCTTTTATGCCTGGAATCACCTTCTAGCCCTTCCTGAATTATTTCTCAGTATTTATTTCCAACTATTTTTATCAGATAATGATGACATTTAATCATTGACATATAAGCAAAAACCATAAGCTAGCCATTATATTCATTATCATCTTATACATCTGATGAGATTTTAATTTATCTCTATTTGGAATCTGTCACAATGGAGTAGTTATTCATCAACTTCAACTCAGGAAATTCTGCTTACTGAATGTGATTTGTATTGCATTATTTGCCTTCACAGTATCAATAACTAACTAATTAGCTAGTTCAGAGTAGATGGTCATTAAACATTTTAGATATATTTACAATTATTTTGATGAATGTTTGGATTTAATAATCTAAAGTGTTTTTTTAATATTCATAACTTATTTTCCCTCTTTTTCTGGTTTCCCAACAGTTGCTTTTATATGCATATATTATAATGAGTGTCAAATTACCCCTGCTTTCTAACGAAGTCACACATTCTCGTGTCCAATTTTCAATATTATCACACTTCATACAGGAATAAAAACCCATAATGTTTTTATTGTTGTTTATTTATGAAATATTGTTGCAGGTTTTTTAAAAATAAAACCCTGAATTTTTATTCTAAACTGCTGGTAGGTGTTGGTCCTGTTTATGCTGTCCCTTTCTCATGGAAAGTTGTCCTAGGACTCACTTAATTCTCTTTGTCTTTACATATGGATACAGATGAGACAGGTAGGTAAATGATAAATAGATACATATAAGATTGATAGGCGATTGATAAATAGATAATTGATAATATAGAGATAGACAGATTGACACATGTACGTACATGCACATACTGGTAGAAAGACTGACTATGGAAGTTGCTTTGTTAGTCTCAGTATCTTGGAGCTACTTGTCAATTGTTTATATGATATCTACCATTGTCCAGAGGCTAAATATTCTAATAAAACTTGATGATTAAAACCTTGCATTTAAATGAAGAGAGATATTGGAAAATAAGTACTAGTATACAAGAACAAATAGATAGGTGTTCTTAATTTCTCCAAGGCTCAACTATTGATCATTTGGCCAAGAAGAAATTTCCAGGTGTCTTTTACTCTAAACTTGAAAATGTTTCTCCAAGTTCATAATTTGAAAATTTGCACTAATGTAGCTGCCATGTAGGCCCCCAGTGTAAGAGGAAGCTCTTAGCTCTCATATGACTTCTGAACTGAAGGGAGCTGTTACATAGGGCACCCCACACTGGAGGAGTAAGATAGGTGGGAGAAAGGGGAGAGGGTGAGAAGGTGGGACCAGGGGGGTAGAGGAAGGGGACTGTGATGGATATATAACTTGAAGTAATAAATAAACATTTTTAAAAAGAGAGAATTTCATCTCCAATGTAATAGTATTTGTTACAGAAATCTTTATGAGGCGGTTAAGGCACTAGGTTTATGGCTAATCTCTATGGTTGGATTGATGCCATAATGGAGGAAAATTTTCACTTTTATAGGAGTGGGTGTCAGGTGAGTTAACCATTTGCCATCCCATGCTTATTTCTCACATGTATCAACTGCCCTCTAATTTTCCAACTTTTTTTTTTCCTCAAGCTTTCAGTTGTAATGTTAAGTTGCTAATATGCACTGTCTCCAATTTCTTTTTGAAGGCCCTTAGTGCTATGAACATTCCTTTTAGCACTGCTTTTATTGTGTCCCATAAGTTTGGGTATGTTGTGCCTTTGCCTTTGTTGAATTTTAAGAAGTCTTTGATTTCCTTCTTTATTTGTTCTCTGACCCAGTGGTCATTGAGTCGAGAGTGGTTCAATTTCCATGAATGTGTAGGCTTTTTGCTATTTCTGTTGTTGTTGAAGTCCAGCTGTAATCCATGGTGATCTGATAAGATACAAGGGGTTATTAGAATTTTCTTGTATTCGTTGATGCTTCCTTTGTGACCAACTGTATGGTCAATTTTGGAGTAAGTTCTGTGAGGTGCTGAGAAGAAGGTATATTCTTTTGTGTTTGGGTGAAACATTCTGTAGATATCTGTTAGGTCGATTTGATTCATGATAGCTATTAATTTCATTATTTCTCTTTTTTTTGTTTCTGTCTCATTGACCTGTCTTTTAGTGTGAATGGGATGTTGAAGTCTCTCATTACTAATGTGTGAAGATCAATGTGTGGTTTAAGCAGTAGTAATATTTCTTTGACAAATGTGGGTGTTCTTTTATTTAGGGCATAGATGTTCAGGATTGAGATGTCATCTTGTTGAATTTTTCCTTTGAAGAGTATGTAGTGTCTTTCCCTATCTTTTTTGATTAATCTTTGGTTGAAAGTCTATTTTATTTGATACTAGAGTAATTTCTTCATCTTGCTTCTTGGTACCATTTGCTTGGAAGGCTATATTCTAGCCCTTTACTCTGAGGTAAATTTATCTTTATTAGAGAGGTGTTTCTTGTCTACAGTAGAATGATGGATCTTGTTTCCTAATCCATTCTGTAAGCCTGTGTCTTTTTATTGGGGAGTTGAGCCCATTGATATTGAGAGGTATTAATGACCATTAATTGATAATTCCTGTTATTTTGGTGTAGGTATTAGCAGTGTGTTTGTGTGTTTACTTAGTTTTACTGTAGTGGGGTTATTTGTTTACTGTGTTTACTTGGATGAAGTTATCTATTCTGGGTTGGGCTGTTCCTTCTAGTATCTTCTGGAGGGTTGGATTTGTGGATAGATATTTTTTTAAATTTGAGTTTGTCATGGAATATCTTGCTTTCTCCATCTGTAGTGATTAAAAATTTTGCTGGGTATAATAGTCTAGGCTGGCATGTGTGGTCCCTTAAGGATTGTAAGACATCTACTCAGGATATTCTAGCTTTTAAAGTTTCTGAGAAGTTGGATGTGATTGATGTGTCTGCCATTATATGTTACTTGGCCTTTTACTCTTACAGCTTTTAATATTCTTTCTTTGTTCTGTACATTTGAAGTTTCAATTATGTGTCAGGAGGAATTTGGTTCTAATCAATTTGGTGTTCTGTATGCCTCTTGGACATCTCTTTCTTTAGGTTTGGAAATTTTTCTTCTATGATTTTGATAAAAGTGTTTTCTGAACCTTCAAGTCAGGAGTCTTCTCTTTCATCTATTCCTATAATTCTTAGGTTCTGTCTTTTTATTGAGTCCTTGATTACTTGGATTTATAGGTGAGGAATTTTTCAGATTTCTCATTTTCTTTGGTTGTACTGATTTCTTCAATTGAGTCTTCCGCACTTGAGATTCTGTCTTTCATCCCTTGTATCCTATTGGTGACACTAGTGTCTATAGTTTTGTTCTCTTTCTTAGGTTTTCCACCTCCAGAATTGTCACTGCTTGTGTTTTCTATATTGCTTCCATTTCCAATTTCTGGTCTTGAACCATTTTTAGAATATAATATTTCACCTTCATTGCCAAAGTCTCATGGCTATGTCATAATGCAAAATGTGCTTAATATATCTACAAGGTTCTTAAAAATGTTACCTGTTTTAACATTGTTCAAGATTTCAATGTCTCTTCTGATACTCCAGACATCTTAACTGTGAACCATGTTTTTTTAAAGTGACAGAATAAGTTTTGAATCCCCAATATTTATTTGATCTGAGTAAATATTCCATCAAAAAAGCAAAACAAAACAAAACAAAACAAAAAAGAAAACAATGTGACAATTACAAGGAGAGAACAAACCAAAGCAAGGAAAAATAATAAAACACAGGACAGGACAAACTCTAAATTTTAAAACCATCTCTGGCATCTGTGCCTATGATGTCATATAGATTTAAATAGGCTTGAGTAGCGGTACTCAAATATCTTGGTTCAGAACTGTGACCACTATCATGGATCAGGTATACTCTGTGCCTTCAGTTTTCCTTGGTAAACATGCCAAATTTCTGACATTTCCACTATTTTGCAGTCTCCATTGCAACTTAGACTTTTCTTTCCATATTGACACACAACCCATTCAAAAGCTTTATGTACAAAATCTGCCCCATCACATGTTGCTTCATTTTAATGGCTTTATGAAAAGTTGAAGAAAGACTCTTTGTCCATTTCATTCTTAACATTTTGTATATCAGCATTGTATGGATGATGTATAATTCTGCTGCCAAGTGGAGGTGTAGCCTGGCCCCATTGGACAACATTTGCAATGTCCTATGTGTGCTTTCGCTATGGAGGCAGGAGTTAAACATGTCCCTAGGCAGCTCTTTCCAGGAGAGTACCCTCTAAGCTTTTTCTTTTAAGTATTCTCCTTTCAAAGGACTGTTTATCAAATGGATTGTCATATATACAGGAATGGCCCTCAAACCACCTGTCCTATAACCCCAGTGCTGACTAAGAGACATCTTGTTTAATTTTACTATCACATTAGCAACTGAAGCTGCTTTGTTGGCTCTACACTGCCTGCAACTTTCATCTTGGCCTCTTTCCTTTCCTTAATACCCTGTACATTTCCTACACTCTCTGCTTGACTTGCTGGTCTCTGTTGCTGTAAAGATGGATTAAAGAAGTAAGCAGAAACCATATCATATCCTGGATGTTTTCCTTTCTTGAACTTTCTTGCAAACTGAACACTACCCACATTATTAATTAAGTCCTGCTCTCTGGACACAAGCAGAACACATGCAGCATCTTTGCCAGATTGTAATATGTCTGGCATTTAACCCACTGAACAATTGATTCCTTGTCTGCCTCTTAAATGCTTATGAGTAGAGTTTTCTGGCCTGTATCTACTGAAATTTTGGTCTTCTGTACTCATAAGATGATGATCCATTAAGCTTTATTTACAGTGTTCTATGGAATTTACAGTATGAAACCTTACATTCTTCCATATTCCTTCACAAACAAGTTTACAAAGCCTAAGAAGGATGTGATTAGTTTCATCATAATAATGACTCTATTTCTTCTGTTAATTTTCTGTGTTATGTTTCTTGTTGTTGTAACCAAATACTAGACAAGAAGCACTTTAAGGAAGACAACAGATTATTTTGTCTCAATGTTTGAAGGGATGAAGCCCATCACAATGGCAGAAACATGAAGATATTGGTCATATTAGATGCATTGTCAGGAAACAGACAGATTAATGCCTGTGTTTAGCATTTTCCTTGTTTTTCAACCCAGGATCCTAGACAGATGGAATGAAACTTCCTAGATTCAAAGCAGGTCTTCTTCCCTTCGTTCATTCTCTCTTGGAAGAGCCTCACAGACAGAGAAAATGAAGGTCCTTTGTAATGCGATAGGTGTCTTTTAATCCAATCAAGTTGATGATGAATTATCACAATTAATTATCATAAAGTGAATAGGTCAAGGAGTATTTCTAGGGTAGGTAAATGGGGATAATGGATCATGGCGATCTTAGAGAGACTAGAAAAAAGCCTTCTGATGAACTGAGTGTGATGTGACTCATTCTGAAATACTGCACTTGATTCTCTGTGCTGCCACTGCTCTCTTTCTCCGTGTGCCTGCTGATCTTAATTAATCTAAATCAGAGACCCTAAGTTACATTTTGAAAGCCCTCAACATGTAAACTAATATTTAAACATTATTTCAATAAATAACATCAATTTCCCTGTGAATAAGCTTGCAATACACCTTGTTATATAGCACCAGGAAGTCTCAGCTAAAATTATGTGGTCAGAAATTTTCCACACGTACTTGAGTATGGGTTACATTCCAATTAAAAATGGAGGAAAGAACTAAACAGAGAATTCACAAAGAAGGAATTCCTAAAGGCCGAAAGACACTTGAAGAAATGCTCAGCATCCTTCATCATTAGAGAAATGTGACTCAAGACTACTCTAAGATTCCATCTCACACCTGTCAGAATTGCTAAGATCAAAAGCTCAAATGACAGCACATGCTGGCAAGGGTGTGGAGAAAGGGGAACCCTCCTCCATTGCTGGTGGGAGTGCAGGCTTGTGCAACCATTGTGGAGGTCAGTCTGGCGATATCTTAGAAAACTTGGAATAGTTCTGCCTCGGTACCCAGCCATATCACTTCTGGGTATACATCCAAATGACTCCTCACCGAATCACAAGAAAGTTGCCTCATCTATGTTTATAGCAGCCTTATTTGTAATAGCTAGAAACTGGAAACAACCCATATGTCCCTCAACTGAAGAATGGATTAAAAAACTATGGTACATCTACACAATGGAATACTACTCAGCTATCAGAAACAAGGAAATTATGCAATTTTCTGCCAAATGAATGGAACTAGGAAAGCTCATTCTGAGTGAACTAACCAAGACTCAGAAGGATGCACATGGCATCTATTCACTTCTAATCAGATTTTAGCTATATAGTACAGGATATCTACACTACAACCAACACACCAAAGGGAACATGAACATAGACTTTTTTTTTTTTTCCTGTCAATGAGACACTTTGCCCTAATGGCACTTCCTTGTAGGCCCCCAGTGTATGAGGAGGCTCTTGGCACTCATATGACTGCTGAACTGGGGCAGGGGACTGTTATGTAGGGATACTCTACTCCAGAGGAGGAGTCCAGTGGAAGGGTTAGGGGGTAGAGGGTGGGAGGGAGGGATTGGGAAGGATTGAAAGAGGACACTGTGATGGAGATGTAACCTGAAGCAATAAATAAATTTAAAAAAAAAGAATTAAATCAAAATGGAAATAATTTATGGACAAAATTCCTCAATGTCCTCTTTGAAAATTTTGCTAAAGAAATTAAAAACAAATGAAGATCTTAGCCCTCATGTGACTTGAACCAAGGTGGGTTTTTATGGGGGAGGGACTCCCCTCATCCAAGGAGAAGGAGAGGGGAGAGGCAGAAGAGTTTTGGAAGGTAAGACAGAATATGGAGGAGGGAGGGAGCTGTGACCAGGATGTAACTTGAATAAATAAATAAAATTATTTAAAAATAGAGAAAAGAAGACTTCAGATAACACATGATGATTTTTTCCAAAACAAATGAACCAAAAAAAGATATGATATAACCTAAAATATGTGATTTTTTGAACTCTTAAAATAGAATGGCAAGTCTCCTAAGTGTCTAAAGGTCTATGCCATTGTTAGAGTACTACCATAGTCTGTAAAGTTTTTAAGTATATATTTTACCCAATTCTCAGCTTCTGACATATAATCTATCTAAAGGTTCAAAATTTCTATCGCTAAGTTCACTTGTTAGTAAAATATATCAAAAATGGGATGATTTATGTAAAACATGTGAACTTACTTGTTAATGGAAGAAATTCACAAAAGTTGGCCAAAAACATCTTTACCTAATCAAAGATAAAAAGATGTTAAAAATGTACTGGATATATAACACAGAAATTAAACACAGTTTTGCAAGTTATTTCAATTAGTATAATTATTCATGTAGCTCAGCTTCAAAGTAACTTCATTATCTGAGATATAAATCTTAGACCTCCATTGTCCTGTTGGAATACCATCCCTATCTCCAATCCAGGTTGCATGCACTAAGCGTGTGATAAGCAAGCAGCTTAAGGGTTATATTTTGTTTTCTTGACACAAACGTATTACAGGAATTGAAGTATAACACTGTCATTCATAGTGTGTAACTCATATTAACAGTATAATCCATATGTTAGTAAAATTAAACAGACCCACTAAAAGCTATAACCCAGCCCTACAGGTAGATGTAACACTTTCAAAATGATTGGAGGTATTCTTTAATTACTACTTATTTTGTATTTTGTAAAAATTTGAAGTGTTATTATTATATTTGTGTATCTACTCATGTGTGTGTGAGCACGTGTGTGGGTGTGCATGCCTGTGTGCACATGGCTTACCTCATGCAAAACCCACCAAAACTGATATAGTTTTCATTTTGTACCCTAGCCCTTTGTAGCCATTGGAAATCCAAGCACTTTTTTCCTTTATTTGTATTTCTGAAAACTGGATTTTTCAAAATTTAAGAATTTTGATTTTGTTGATTCATTTGTTTATTTGTTTTTTCTTTTTGTTTTGTTTTTTTTAACATTTACTTATTTCTTCAAGTTACATCTCAATCATAGTCCCCTTCCTCCTCCCCTCTTGGTTCCACCTCCCACCCTCTTCCCCCTCTCCCTCCTATCCCTCTTTTTTTTTTGTTTGTAAATATGTATCTTTTTTTCCACAACATCCACCCCTTTTAGTCCAATAAAAGGCTATTTTTCTTATAACAATAAATACAGTACAAAACAATAAGAACAATTAAGCCACAATTATGAAAATTATAAGGTATAACATACATTCCCAATATCCAGTCCATGTTAATTTATCAACTCTTTAAACTGCATAAAATATTTTAGCTCCATTCAGTATGTAGGCTTTTCATTTTCCTTTAAGGTCAGAAAATAAACCATTTTCTTAATATTTCATAAATATCTGTAGCTAGTTAGCCATGCTGAGATTTCAGTAAACTACTCTTTGCTTCTTGACGTGGCCTTTAGTTTATGCTTTACCACAGAAGATATCATATTTTTAGATCATATATTTCATTGTAAACACTAAGTTGTATTTTTTTTTTTTTTTTTTTTATTTATTTTTGGTTTTTCGAGACAGGGTTTCTCTGTGTAGCCCTGGCTGTCCTGGACTCACTTTGTAGACCAGGCTGGCCTCGAACTCACAAAGATCCACCTGCCTCTGCCTCCCAAGTGCTGGGATTAAAGGCGTGCGCCACCACCGCCCGGCGTGTTTTTTTTTTTAAAAAACTAGTGTTATGCATGATGTCTTAACAGTCTCTATGAGAAAATTTGGAACTTTCAGAAAGTTGAATCTTAAAACTCATAAAATTCTTACTTGATAACTAGATACTAAAGCTTGGGAAAAAGATGATAAATTAAACTACTTAATTTTCATTTGGATTGTTTTTTCCTTATGGAAGACTGATATGTTTGTTTTATTACCAAAAAGGCAGCTAAGAAAAACAATACAATTTATTGCATTTTTATTGTGACATGATTTTGCTTGTAGCTCTGATTGGCTTGGAACTCTCTATGTAGACCATACTGGTCTACAATTCAGTGTTCTTCCTGCCCCTCTCTCTCTCCTGGGTGCTGTGATTAAAGGCATGTGTTCCTATGCCTGGTCTTTTTCTTTTTAACTTGTATGATTTGAATGATGTTTTCCATTCCTTTGACTTTTGATTTGGTTATTATTGCATATCTTATTGTTTTTCTAAGAGTTCCATCTTTTCTCATCTTGACATACCACAAATCTTGCCAGAGTTCAAGATATTCTTCTTTCTTATATCTGTCCTCTTGTCCACCTTTACCATGCTTTCTTCTCTCTCTCTCTCTCTCTCTCTCTCTCTCTCTCTCTCTCTCCCTTTTTTCCTAAGACAGTATCAGTCTATTGAGCTCAGACATCCCTTTAACTCCCAGTCTTCCTGGATCCATCTCTACAGTCTTTGAGATCTGGGGTTACAAACTTGTAATCTCGTAGTAGGCTGTTGATTGCCTTTCTTTATGCTTTAATTTTGATTGAGAGGTTATATGCCCACATGTATATGATGGAGTAAGCTAGAAAAGTAGTTCCTACTTTCTGGTATGTTACTTCTGCAGTAAGATATGTTCTCTCAGACACCTACATGCCTTCAAAAACTGCCATATCTTAAACTTCCCAAAAAAATCCTATTTTCTTCACTGAATCCTGTTCAGAAATAATGACTGGAAAATATAATTCTCTTATAAAAATTATCACAAGATTTCTAGTAATCAGCTAACAAACTTTAGATTAATGTGTTAATTCCAAAATATAGAAGTATATTCAATGAGGGAAGATATTGTTTTATTACACAGAAGCTGACTAGAAGGACTATCAAAGGAGAAAGACATGATGGAATCTGGAAGCAACATTAGTGTAACCCATTACATGGAGAGACTGCACATTAATCTTTAAATCTTTTCTAAATTAACCTATTGCTCCAGAGCACTTGCAGTGTTCCTGGTATTCCACAAGTTGCCAAGAAATACTTTCTTCTTCATTAATACTGTTTCCATCATATTAGATGGTTGTCATTTCTCTATCATCAGAAAAATTGGACTCACTTAAGTGCTATTTGGGTATTTGTGTGCTATCCCTAATGTTAAAAGTTGGCCAGAGTGTAGTTATGGATTCTCAGTGTAGAGATCATTAAACATATTTTGCTATGCAAGGTGTGAATTGTCAGTATGAATCAAGTACACGTGTAAAATTATCTAAGAACAAATTTAATTATTAAAAACATTTTAAATTTCTGCCATCAGCATCATTTCTTAATTTTAAACTTCAGACACAAGATGGCACTATTAGTAGTGATATTAATTTAATCCATAGATACAATCAGAGAATTTCAAGATTTGTGTGTGTGCAAAGAAAATATCTAAATATATAAAGACAGCAAATGACACATAGGTGTATATACACACAGCAATGGTTGATTAATATTAACATCTGGATGAATACTCAAAAATTCACTCAACCAACTGTTTGTTTGACATCAACATGACAGACTGAGATTTTTAAAAATCATTTTAATGAAAAAAATTTCCATGTGAGACTCACTGCCAATATATATTTTCAAAAATGTATGGATGAAAAAGATTGAAAACAGTATGATTTCAGCATAAATAGCACACCCTAAACAAGATATTATCAACTTTATGGGAAGGGAAGAAAAGTATTCAAATGCAGAAGACACATAAAGACATTTGCCATTAAATTACAAGGAATGCATCTGGCACAAAAGAAAATTTCAAACAGCAGAGACACCAGTTTTAGAAAAATTGACTCTATAGGGGTCATGCAAACTACACAAAGCCTGATCTATGAAACATTTATACTGAAACCCTCCAACCTCTTCTGGCATTTCTGGTAACATTGCACATAAATTGAGTGTGAATCCAATGTATTTGATGACTAAACCAATAATGGAATTTTATATTGGTAGTAATCTCTCTCTCTCTCTCTCTCTCTCTCTCTCTCTTCCTTTTTGTTATGAAAGTTGACTTTTTCCACCTTGTTTCTTTCATGGTTCCCAAATTAAAAAATTACAGTCAATGAACTCCATCCTTGCCAGTGTGTCTTTCTTCTTGATGGAGAAAGATTTGTGTCTGTTAAACCATCTATAAAGTTCTTGGCTAATACTAAACTTCTTCTTAATAGCCCTTCAGACTATTTATTCAAGTTAGATGATGAGAAGCCTAGATTCCAGGAGTAAATCAGAAAGCAAGACACCTCACCTCTCCTCTGGAATTAAGGCAGCCTTATGACGCCTCACCTCTCCTCTGGAATGAAGACAACATTATGAAGCCTCACCTCTCCTCTGGAATGAAGACAGCATTATGAAGCCTCACCTCTCCTCTGGAATGAAGA
>CAJQZJ010001826.1:27673842-27728004 GCA_907164525.1 Lophiomys imhausi | reverse complement strand
CTCTCCTCTGGAATGAAGACAGCATTATGAAGCCTCACCTCTCCTCTGGAGTGAAGGTAGCACAGATATAGCATTCTTCCTCTAATGAGCTTTGTGTAACTCCAATAATAGTTATTTCTCCCTGGACTTCATGCACCGCATATTTTTCTAAGCTGTGAGCACTCTCCCTCGAGCACAGAATTTTGTAAGATGGAAACTGATGTCTCAAGGCTGGTATTTGAATAATGATTACATCCAATAAACAATTTAATAAGATTAATACTCCTACATTTGTGCATGTCCATTGCTTCACTTTAGGTAATTGCATATTGTAACTTTTTTTCTGCACCTCAGAAAACACATGTGTGGTCAGAAGTGAGATTATTTTTTGAAAGGTTTCACTGTAACCTGCTGTGAAACGGGTAGTAATTACAACTTTCTTATTGCTTGGTGGTTGTCACTCACCTGACCCCAATTTAAATCATTGTGATTAACAAATGATGGAGCTGTGTCTTGCACAGTCCCTGTTTCCGTAGATGCAGGCTAAGCACATACGATTTCCTGAAGATGAATCTGGATTTATTTGCTATTTAGATAAGGTTGAAACCCTCTCTTTCTATTGAAGGGAAACATAGGATATGTCAGAATAAAACAATAACAAAACTATGGTCATCTTTTTTCTTCTCTAACAGGATAGTGTCAAAACAAAAGAAATATAATACAATGAATGACATCATTGGAGCTGATTAACAATCAATAACATATAAATTGTGATTACTGACATAAATATTGTTCTTACTGTAGTGTCTAAAATTCACCTAAATATCTGTGGTGGATCCTGTAAGCAGTTTTATGGATGCTTGTGTATAGTTTCCTCATGCTTTCCTGTGCTCCACTTTTTGGTTATCCTCTACTTCTCATTATAACCTCCTCTTGTCCTCTGCTACCAATATACAGTTTATATAAGAAATATCCACTTTCAGGACACAGTTTGCACTCTGGATGGTCCCTCACTACCACTTCATGATAGATCACATTGCTTAGCAGAAAGCATGTGCCTGGACATCTTTAAAAATGGATGTAAAATAGAACACCAAAGCCATTTCTAGAATCCTCAGTAAGATACAGCCACTTAGTGTGCAGCATGAGAGAAAGAAAGATGGTCCTCTTCTCCTTCTCTTCCCTCCTTTTTTTCTCAACTTCAAATCTAGACTGCCTGTACTTCCGTGTTTAGGAGTGATTCCATTAGAGTGCAGCACCTTCAGTATCGCCAGACAGGTTCTTCAGATGTGAGGGTAAATATGGCATTCCATGTTGTATGTGAAAGGTTAAGTTCTAAGGAAACACTACTGTTCATCTCTATTAGCATTTATTCGTCAGCTGCAATTACTACACCAAAGCTAGCTTTGTGGATTCCTTAAGTGTGTGATGGGAAGGTGGATTAAATAAGATGATGTTCATGGTTTAGTAGATACATCTAGAAAAATGTAACTATTCACTTTGACTAAAGTATTACCTCACAAAGTATGGACCATTTATAAATTAACTGAAAACATGGTTCATAAATATACTGGTAACTGTATTTAGTGTAAAATTGTTTTATTTGTTGTGAGAACTATTAAATTAAGTAATATAAAAATCAGTTCATAAGTAAAAAGGTAAAGCAAACCTATAAGGTAAGGGTTAATAAAGTTTAAAAATCAATATAGCCTACAAATAAATTTGAACAAATAAAGTGAAATATGTTTCTCTTAAAAATAATAATGATAAGGCACCTAACAAATCTAACAGGATTTTAAAAACAAAAATATACACATAGTAAATATATATCATGAGCTATAACTATAGCTACAAATGAGATTAATGAACCTATAAGACATTTTATTTGTATAAATATGAAAATAAATGTGAAATATGTGATAGGTAATTTTCTAGCACATGCATTATTTAAATACCTGTTACACAAAGGTATTGAGTATTATATTAAAAGCACAACACCATAAAAGTTTATTTTAAGCTAGAGGGCTATTTTATAACTTATACATTTTTAATTTAAGTATTTTTACTCTAATTCATACCTGTAATTTTTTTGATCAAAATCCTACTCCTATTATCTTTTATCATCCCTTTCTTTTACACACACACACACAGAGAGATAGAGAGAGAGAGAGAGAGAGAGGGTGAGAGAGAGGGAAAGAGAATAGACAATGATAGCCTAAGAGGAGAAGGATGTAAAACAGCTTTATTGTAAAGAGTAGTTTTCCACTTTTTAAAAATAAAAATGTAAGCAGCCATGTAGAAAATGGAATAGTAGGGCTGGAGAGATGGCTCAGCCATTAAAGGCTAGGCTCACAACCAAAAATATAAGAAAATGGAATAGTGTGTACAAGCTAATGAGACAAGAAAATGAGACCTACATCATGAAAATTTGTGGCAAATAAAGGAAAATATATACTTAAATAATAGTGAGGGCAATGTATGAATGATATTATCTGCAGGTAAAATAGTAAATGAATTATCTTGTAGACGTTGTGAATAGAAAGGTGGCCATCAGAGGCAGGAGAGAAAAGTTGACTTGGATGGATAAGGAAGACGTGGCCAAGGAGTACTAAGATAAATTCAAGAGCTAGAAGTTCAGTGTCCTGTGCCATAGTAGAGTGGTTATACACAGCAGGATACTATGCATATCAGCAAAGAAGCAGAAAGTCTCTTAAATGTTTTAGTCATAAAAGCATGGTAGATGCTTATGGAGATGCCTTATTTACTTTTCTATTGTGTTGATGATAAGACACCACTGTCAAAGCAAAATATAGAAGAAAGGGTTCATTTGGGGCCTTAGAGTTTCAGAGGGTTAGTGTCCAGGACCATCAGGGCAGGGAGCATGCCAACCGGCAAGCAGGCAAGCAGGTATGACCCTAGACTAGAGTATCTGAGACTTTACATGTTGAGACACAATCTTGAGCACACACACACACACACACACACACACAAACACACACACAAAGTAAATACAATTATCATGATAGCTAAATAAAACTGAAATGTTTTATTTTTTAAATAATTCCCACTCATTTATAGACTATTTCTAGAACAATTAGTCTATTCGGTTTTTGACAAGATTTCACATTGCCTTTGTTTGCTTCATACCCATTATGTAGTTAAGAATGATCGTCCTACATCCAAATTCTGATTTCTAGGATGACAGCCACATCATTATATCTGTCAATCCAGTTCCCATGTTAGTGAACCCCTTTAGAAAAAGTATGTGTTTACATGAAACATCATAAGCATTATCTCATGTAGTATCCTAAAACTGAGATGTGACATGTTCCTGCGTTGTACAATAAGCTTAGGGTGTCTGGCTAGTGTATTTAGATAATAAATTAGGCTAGCATATAATACATTGTATCATGTGTAATAAACTGTTGTTTAACTAAATTAGATTTATGCACATTTATGCTAAATGTAGATATAAAATATGTTTTTTTGTGATTTAAGGACAGTATATTTGACATTGATCTCAACTTAGATTTATGATAACAATCATGTCACCTTGTACACCTGTATTTATGATGCAACTTCTAAATTTGATTGCATGGAATTCAGGACAATATTTCTTTTTAGCAAATAGGACTTCTTATTGATTGGGTTTCTATAATTACAGCCAAAGATTTTTAGATATTGATGGCTTTTCCCCATTCTGTAATGTCTACTTTAGAATTGCACATATTATTTCCAAATGTTTAGATGCTACACCTTTCAAAGTAATGCTCCAGTGATGTGTTTATCCTCAAAACCATGAGATAAGTATTTTACACATTATGAAAGGTTGCAAAAGTTCAAGAGACTTCCAAATATGGTATCAAGCTTCTAAGATATTTCTCCTGCAGTTGTAAGTGCAGGTGTGTCCCTGATGTCCCAGAAGCACCTGGACACCCTTATTTTCCTGGGAGCTCAGTCAGTTGAAAGCTTTGTAATAAGCTGTTGTGAGCCACAACTCTAATTATAACCTTGGAAGAACTAACTGACATGTGAGAGCAGTAAGCGGTCTTTGACTAGGTTATAAGAAGATAATAACTCCTAGCTATACACTGGCCAACTTTCTTTTCAGAGAGGAGAGTTCGATCAAAGCATCTCAATACTAGTGTTTTATTTTCAAGATAAAGATGAACTGTAACAACAGTAATGATAATAATAGTTCTAAGAAACAAACAACATCCACAACCACACACACACACACACACACACAAAAAAAAAAAAAAACAAAAAAAAAAAAAAAACAGGAATATCCCAGAGACTTGGTACTGTGGATGATATTCTGACAAACAGGGAATGTGTACCATTTGTTGACTTGCATTCCTCTGGGTATATACATAGAGTGAGAAAACATGGCCAAAAATACTCAGGATTCTTAGCCATCAGGTAAAAGCAAACCAAAATTACATTCAGGTTCCATCTTATCCCTGTTGGAAGGGTAATGATTAGGAGAAAGGGTCAATACTGGTAAGAAGACAGAAAGGAAAACAGCTTCCTTTAATGAGAACATAAATTACTTGTGCAGCCAGTCACTGTACATATTGGTATAGAAGTTATGTAAAAATATAAACGTAGAAGCACATCAAGCCTACTTATAAAGCAAACAAACAAATGTAGCATTGGCCAAGTTACTAGGGCTCCACAAAAAAAAAAAAAAGATAAATGCAGCGTTTCAAAGCATCCTAACAAAAGGCAAGAGAGTTAGTTCACTAATTTCAAATATTTGGGGTGTTGTGAGCAGGTGAACAGCGACACCAAGCAAATATATAAACCTGAATTCCTAGAAGCACGTGAACTTCCTCCTCCTCTCCCTCTGTCTTCCTTCCTTGCTTTCCTCACTTCTGTCTCTTCCCTCTCTCCTGTCTGTCTTCCTTTGCCTTCTATCCCAGTTGTGACTACTTATGATATGGCAAATAGTGAGAGGGCTAACAATTACTGGTGCTTATTCAGACATTTTGAGAATTATAAAATCATCAAAATCCTATATAATTTTTATTCTTCAGTGGAAAATTGTCTCAGAAGAAATTGCATCTTCAACTTAACCTTCTACAAAGTTTACTAACTAACTAGGACTTTTATTACTGTATAGACTTTAAAATATTGTCAGTCCAGAGCCTAATGACATATTATCTTTGGCCATCTCTAGCCCCTTAAATAACCATTTCCTCTCATCTATGACTGTGATTAACACATACAACCTGGTGGACTTTATTAACTTTAAAACAAAACCCAAATTTCTACTGACCTAACATATACGAGTGTCATCAGGTAGCCTCTGACCCTTGTTGCTCAGATTTCTCTGCTTTGCTGTCTCTGACTACTTAATATTCCCACCAATCTCTCTATAAAATATTTTGTTATATAACTTTTTACCATTGCTAAAAAGAATTCATCAATCTGTTACTATGTTGTATGAAGAATCTATTCCACATGAACCCATATCCTCTGCTCCTGGATCCTAGGCCAACCACTATGCAGTGGTATCTCTTCTAGGATCACAGCTAAATCTAACAATGACATATCTCCCATGGCTCCGTGATACACACAGAAGTCAGACACCTCTATCTAAACACTGAGCTACCACAGGCTTGTTTGCTTTCTTTGTATTTTATAGATGTCCGCACAGGATAGGGACCAGACTTCTACAATACTTTTCAATGATTAGATATACAATACTTCTTATTCATTGATAGAACCATGGATAATGGTTTTATATACTGAAAGAATGGTGTCTATCAAATTCTCAAGTGTCTGCTTCCCAATTCCACAATTAAGTTCCACAAAACTGACTTGGTAAGACAGATGATTCAGTTTCTTTAGTTATTGTTCTTTTTAGTCATAAATTGAGACAGTGCACCTCTATGAATTAAAACAAATAAGGGTAGAGGTTGAACTATTTATATACTGAGGCATAGCCCCCAAAAGTTAGGAAAAGGCCCACCCTTCTCTATACAGAATCAGAGACAGCCATGCTGACTGGATAACTGATTGTGTTTCAAATGATTTCAAGGCAGATTATTCTTGAGAGTGGAAGAGATGAAGCAGAGTCCTCATGTTCTTGTCTTTTCCCTTTCACCTTTTAATTTAAATTTTTAAACTAAAACGTCAATGTGGAAAGGAGAAAAGTTTTCCTCTCATTGAAATAAATAACAAATCTGAGGTTTTAGCCACCTGATGTTCTTTGAAATGTCAATTTCAAGGGAGAAAATTAGTGTTGGAGAGTCTGGAACTAAATTTCAACTGTGTGGCTCTAAATTGTGCATGCAGATGGGCAATTAGACCTGAGATGGGTAATTGCAGCCTAAGTGAACCCTTCCAAGAGTAGCCTCCAAGCTGATTTTGAAGGTTGAATTTGTAGAAACCCTTATACATTTCATCTGCTCTTGAAAGGTTCTGAATGTCCACCCTTAACACCAAAAATAGAACTCATCTGTGAGCCACATTTCAGCAAAATAAACATCCTTGAAGATGTTAGAGAGGACCATGAGAAGAATAAAAATAGATAAAATGTATGTTTTTCATGGAGTGCAATAAACATTCGATTGTTTTGGAAAACAATAAATCTGTAAACTTAAGTAAACAGAGAACAGACCATTACTACATCATTTATTCACCCAGAAACACCATTGCTAATGTTTCCTTTTCCTTTAGATTTTATTAGTAGATTCAAGAACAACTATTTCATATTGAAGTGTTTAATGTGTGTGTATATTCATGTATGGATGTGAATGTATGTTAATATTTGCATGTAGAGGTGAACTTCCCTGATTATTGTCCCTTTCTACTGCACTGCAGCATCCACCTCACTGTATTATTCACTTGTAGGTTGTGTGATTCCCCAGGAAAGCTATAGCATCTCTTGTATTTAACTTTGCTTTCATTAGTATCTACTATGATTGAAGGAATCCATGAATATTTGATGGATATGAAAGGGCAGAGAATAAGGCAATGATACAAAAAGAGACAAACATATTTCAGGTGTGGTTTTAGTAAAAAAAAAAAATGTACTCTTGTTCAGTCTTGCCATCTGTGGTAGCTACATTCTGTATAGTTGCTGCAATACTAAATCAGAAAACACTGAACAATTATTCCTAGGAGAAATATAAGTTGGTGATCCTGTGAGAATCCACAGGATCATCACATCATCGTGGAGATTTGTAATGTCTGCAATTCTGTTGAATGGTACTTTATTAGTATGTGTGATTCATTCATTAACACTGACTCTCTGTTACAGCATTGCAAACTTAACACATGTGCTTGTACACAAGATATATCACAGTCCTCTTGTGTGTTTATTATATCAGATATTACATAAACTGTGCTTGGAGGCAACTCAGTTGTATCATGTATATGAAAGGCTATTTACTTGTGTAGGAGCATGTGTGTGTGTGTGTGTGTGTGTGTGCATGTCGGGTGTTATAAGCTGTCTATCTCTTTAGAGATAAGGTCTCTCACTGGTACGTGGAACTTGCTTAGGAGGTAAACTAGCTCTCTAGTAAGTCCCAAGAATTGTCCTGTATTGATCTCATCAGTGCTAAGATTATAAGCAAGAGACATCATGATCAGGTCTCTATGTGATGGTGGGGATTGAAGTCAGGTCCTCTTGCTTATGTAGCACTTTACTAACTGACCATCTCCCGAGTGCCCCTGTGACCATTTTAAACAGTGCAATCTCAGATAAAAGAAACAAAATTAAAAAAAAATCATTCCATCAAAGAGACCCAAGCCAGCAACTTTCTTTTAGTCCAAGTGCTGAAATAGGAAGAAGATTGTTGTCATCTTCACCTGTGAACATATGTAAAGGCTTTTTGTTCAGTTAGGTTTTTTGTTTGGTTGGGTTTTGGTTTGGGTGTGTTTTGTTTATTTGTTTGTTTGTTTTGCTTGCTTATGCCACTGTGCACATGTGCACATTTAGAATAACAGTCTAAGTGCCATAAGCGTGGATTGCAAAGTGTGTATACATTTTAACAACTGGCAAACTTGAAAAAATGTAAACTGAATTTAATGAGGATTCAATGTATTTGTTGTTACTGAAGAAGACATGGCCACTGTTATAAACAACTGTAAACAAGCTACAATCAACATAAGGATGCACAGAGGAAGTGCTAAAAGGGTTTGGAAAAAAATTGATCACAACTCTAATACAACTTAGCTTCATAAGGAAGATGCCCCAGGATTGATTGATTTATTATTTATTTGTTTGTTTGTTTATTTGTCTCAGGTAACGTAGATTGGCTTTAAACTCTATTAACTTAGGAAGACTTTACATTTCTGATCTTCATGCCTCCGTCTCTCAAGTGGTGATATTAAAAATAGGCACCATCATGCCTACTTTATCTTGGCACTAACAACCAAATTCAGGTCGTTGTCCATAGGCGCAAACATCTACAAATTGTGTTCCAACTCTAGACTAATAAATAAGTCAGATTTTTCATACTAGATTTAGGAATAAAGAATAAAGACAGATATAGCCTAGGTAAATAAATGAATGTGTCACAATACCTCTTACTGTGTGCTGATTATTCTCTCAAAATAGAAATGTTCAAATCCTAACTACCAATATTATGGTGTAGGGGGAAGGGACCTTCAGAGAATGAGTAGTCAAAAAGACTTATTTGCCAAAAAGAGACCCTAAAAATGTCAACAGGGTGGTTCACTGGGTAGCAGTACATGCTACGGAACCCTACCAATCTGAGTTTGACCCAAGAGCACACATAAAGATGGAAGACGGGAGCTGAATCCACAGACTGTCCTCTGACTTCGCCAAGTGAACTGTGTTATCTATCCTAAGTCCTCTATCCCAAACACATTGTGCACACAACAATTCTAAACATAAACAGATAGATAGATAGATAGATAGATAGATAGATAGATAGATAGATAAACAGATAAATAAATAAAAAGTCAAGCATAGTGGCAAACACCTTTAACCCCAGCACTACTCATGAGGCAGAGGCAGGAAGATCTCTGTGAGTTTGAGGCCAGCCTGTACTACAACGCAAGTCCTAGACAGCCAGGGCTCTGTTATGCAGAGAAAACCTGTCTTGAAAAACCACTTAAAAAAAAAAAAACAAAAGTAGAGCAAAACCAAAACTAAACAAATAAATAGACTCTAGAGGAATTTTTTCCTCTTCTTTCATGTAGAAAAAAAATGACAAAACCCCTTGAACTAGAAGCAAGTCTTCCCCAAACATCAGATCTGCTGTCATCTTGATCTTGGACCCTGAAGCCCCCACCAGTAAGAAATGGATTTCTGTTCTTCATGAAGTTTCTAGTTAATACTAAAGCAGGCTAAATGGACCAAAAACATTTGGCATACTCAGTTAGAACATAGTTGCAAAGCCCATCCATAGAAAAAAGCTACACCAACATTATTCATTGGAAAAAAAAAAACAATGCCCAAGATAAAATCACTTTATTTAATACAAGGTGGAGTGATAACAGAGACTGCAACAATAACCACAAAGCAATACTGATGAGATAGAGGCAGAAATGATGTCCATATTTTGTAATAGTTTTATGATGCTGTATAACAGGTTACCATGAATTCAGCAACTTTAAGCAACAGGTGTTAGAATTATAGTCCAGCAAACCCTGAAGCCAAGTTTTGTACCAAGGTGTCTCTAGGCTTCAGGCAAGGTGTTGACTGGGTTATTTTCCTTTCCTGAACCCAATACTGACTCCCATGATTGTGAGGTGAGGACGGAATGTATTTCCTTTAATTTGTAAAATAGAGGAACCATTTTTCTTATTCACTGTCAGCTTGGGCTAGTTTGAATTCTAAATTCTGTCCACATGTCCCTCTCAGGGACAACATTCTAATTTTATAAACACCAAAAGAAAAGTATCTTCAAATTTCCCCTTCATGTAAAATCTGTCCTTTACAGGGTTCATAGGATTATTTCAGGATTGTCCTCATTTTAATTAATTCTATTTTTAACAAGGTTTTGTTATTCTTGAGGAAATTCTTCCTATTATTTGAGGAAAACAAAACAAAACAAAAAACGTCTCCTTTTGTCAGTGAATGCACATTTATCATGAGCATAGCTTCCCTGATGCTCATACATTCCATCTACTTTAAAGGAAAGTGAACTATACGAGAAACAGAATAGTCAGAGCTCTGGCAAAACACTGCCTGCCAAAGGATCCATGAATGTAGCTTCCCTTAATCCTTACAATTTGATTACTAGCCGCTTAAAAGTTCTTCAGCATCACCAGTTGTTTTTGTTTTGTTTTGGTTTGGTTTGGTGTTTTGTTTTGTACTTCCTAATGTGGAAGAGGAATACAAAAAAGAACTTGTATGTCAATAGGTGGTGAGTGGGGTCAGTATAAACCATTATTTGCATTGAAAGATAGACAGTGTAGGTGAGCCAGAGCAAAAGAACATGTACATGGTACATGAGGGTGTGAGGACGGGCAAGCAGAGAGGGAGGGGATAGAGGATGCAGTGGTGTGGGGTCAGGAGCTTGGCATTAGGAGGTTGAAGGAGGGTTTTGAGGGAATCTTGCTTGAAACAAAAGGAACAACTCACTCCTCTGTATAGATTTTATTTTTGGGAAATTTGATGTATTTCTCGTTGTTTTAGAATTAGATTTGTAGGAAAGTATGTTGGTTTGCTTTTTGTCATAAAGAAGAAAGTAATGTGAGCAGAGTTTAGCAGTAGTAATCTTAGCATCTTTAAGAAACTAGGGGAGTCAGTGTAAGAAAAGCAGAAGGAAGCAAAAGGAGGGTGGGTGTTGATAAAACCAGATAGGAAGGTATGTGGTATGTGTCATAATGTGGCAGTCTCAGATCTGAGGAAAGGTGTTTAGAAGGTATGACCAGTGCAGCAGTTGAAGGTATTAGCTAGAGAAAGCCTTTTAGTCTAACTTAAGTACTTATTCTGAATGGAGAGAAACCCCAGCGCAGAGAATAACTTAAGTAGGTATTCTGAATGGAGTGAAGCCACAGAGCAGAAAGAAAGGAGATGACAGACAGATACATAGACACTAAATTGGTAAGAGAATTGTGATGATGGATTGATAATATCATGTTGGGTAGATAGATGATAACTGGAAAGATTATCAATGTGCAGCTAAGAGATAACACTAGAAAGATAGCAGGTAATTAATGATACAGATACCTATAATCAAAAAGACAGAAATATAGGTGATATAAAGATAGATAATAGATACACAGAGTGCTATGTAATAAAATCTGACGGAACTATATGTAAGTGAAAGATAGATGATAGACAGAAAAATGACAAACATATGGATAAGGAGAGAGATAGAAAGGTGGCAGGTAAATGGACAGACTGAAACATGAAAGGTATGTAGAAAAAAAAAACAGACCCAAAGAAAGCAGGAACAAAAATACAGATGTGCACAAGCAAGCGAGAAATAAATACAGTATCCAACAGTGTCTAACATCACTGTGGTCTATCCTATTATACATGAAGCCAAGATTGAATACAATCTCAATAAAATAGAGCAGAATGGTAGTTATAAGCCTTCTGTCTCACTTTGAGTTCCTATTACTATGATAAAACACTGAGTATAAGCAACTTCAGGAGGAGAGGGTTTATTTCTCTTTATGCTTTCAGATAAAAATCCATCATCCAGCAATGTCAAGGCAAGAACTCAAGGCATGAATTTGAAGAACTCAAGGCATGAACTGAAGTAGAAGCCATGGAGAAGTGCTGTCTACTGATTTACTCTTCATGGCTTGCTTAGCTTGCTTTCTAACATAACCAAGATCACCTGCACATAATAACATCACCCAGAATGAGCTAGGCTCTCCAACATTAATCATTAATCAAGACAATAACCCACAGACCTTCCTATAGGCCAATCTTACGGCAGTATTTTTTCAATTAAGATTCTTTTTTCTAGATATATTTAACTTGTACCTCCCCACTCATAATAAGTATATAAATTTGATTAAGCTGCTTCCTTGAGCTAATACATTGAACTACTGCAGTGATCATACATTCTAAATACCTTACCTTGGATTTGAGGCTGATCCACTATAATACACACTACAGGCCTCTGGTTTTATCAGAGACCACCTTCTCTCTGGATTCCTCTGCTTTACTTACACCAACTCCCTTAGTTTCTTAAAGATGCTATATTGATCCACAATATTCTTCTTTATGGATAGTTTCTTCATTTATTTCAGATCACAGCAAACGTGCTAGATGTACAGAAGAGGCATTGAAGTTACTCATGAATAAGTGAACTATAAGAGGTTAGGATGTATTTGGAAGCTTATCTGTTAGTGCTTAGCATAGCATGTCAGATAAGTAGACCAAAAAGATTGGGAGCCATGTGACAAATAGAACAGAGAAGCAAGTAGGTGAAAAACAAACAAACAAACAAAACCAAATGAACAGCAAAAAACAAAACAAAAAAAAAAACTCAAAACACCACTTTTAACCAAACACCACTTTTAACCAAACACCACTTTTAAATTACTTACAGGGATATGACCTCATCTTTTTTTTTTAATGTTTATTACTTCAGGTTACATCTCCATCACAGTGCCCTCTTTCCACCCCTCCCAGTCCCGCCCTACCACCCTCTACCCCCCACATCCCTTTCATCCCACTCCTGTGGAGTGGAGTGTCCCTACATTACAGTCCCCTGCCCCAGTTCAGCAGTCATATGAGGACCAAGACTATTCTCATACACTGGGGGCCTATAAGGCAGCACCACTAGGGCAAAGTGTCTCATGGACAGGAAAAAAAGTCTATTATCCTGTTCCCTTTGGTGCATTGGCTATAGCATAGTTATCCTGTACTATGTGGCTAAAATCCAATTATAAGTGAATAGATGCCATGTGCATCCTTCTGAGTCTGGGTTAGCGCACTCAGGATGAGCTTCTCTAGTTCCATCCATTTGGCTGCAAATTGCATAATTTCATTGTTTCTACATAATAGTCCATTGTGTAGATGTACCACAGTTTTTTAATCCATTCCTCAGTTGAGGGACATCTAGGTTGTTTCCAGTTTCTAGCTATTGCACATAAGGCTGCTATGAACATAGATGAGGAAACTTCCTTGTGGTTTGGTGTGGAATCATTTGGATGTATACCCAGAAAGGTATGGCTGGGTCTTTAGGTAGAGCTATTTCAAGTTTTCTACGATATTGCCAGACTGAGTTACATAGTTGTTGCACAAGCCTGCACTCCCACCAACAATGGAGGAGTGTTCCCCTTTCTCCACAACCTCCCCAGCATGTGCTGTCATTTGAGTTTTTGATCTTAGCCATTCTGACAGGTGTGAGATGGAATCTCAGAGTCAACTTGAGTTGCATTTCTCTGGTGATTAAGGATGCTGAGCATTTCTTCAGGTGTCTCTCAACCATTAGGGATTCCTCCTCTGTGAATTCTCTGTTTAGCTCTGTTCCCCATTTTTTGATTTGATTATTTGGTTTCTTGGCATTTAGTTTCTTGAGTTCACTGTAGATTCTGGACACCAGCCTTCAGTCTGATGTGGGCTGGTGGAGATTTTCCACCAGTCTGTAGCTGCCGCTTTGTTCCAATGGCAGTGTGACCTCATCTTTCTTACCTGCTGCTTACCTTGGCCAAAGGCAAGGGGTGTCTTCCAGGATTTGTGCAACCAACTGTCGAATTTGATGAGTAAGAACTACTGTATATTATTATTTTTTGCAGAGGGGGAAACTGAGGCTTAGTGCAATTTAGTAATGCCCGGCTTGTTCCTACAGAGATGGTATTTTAAGTCACTTGCGCTTGTTTAGCTCTGACACTCGGCAGGTTAAGCCTGACACTCGGTTCTGAACCCTTCTGTGTGCTAGATCTTCGTGTTTCATAATCTAGAATTTTTAGCACCCTTTCCAATTCAGAGGACAGGAAAGCTAAGAGTGCATATTAAGTAGAGTTTCTGATTATAAACATTTGCTTGGTAATAGTGCAGCTTTATTTTTGTTCTTACTTTTTTTTTCTCCTTAAGAAATGAAACGATCAGAAAGACTTTCAAGCAGAGATAATGGCTATAGACTAGTCTTTTCCATTTTCCCTGAGAATTTATTCAATTCAAAATCAGCTTTGTTTTCTTTCATTGGAACATCATCTTTTCTTTTTTTTTCAATCTTTTTCTGTTTCATGTGCTAAATGCTTTCTAAATGATTTGTAAGGCTGATATTTAAACAACACGTACAGTGCTTAATCACACAGTTAGCTCATTTGAAACATCAGCTTCCCCCCCCCCATTTCAATATCTTTATTTGGATGTCAAATTATGCTACTATCACCGAGGTTAATTCAACATCAAACAGTGATTATGTCGTGTACACTATTGTATTCTGACTCAGTGAAAATCTGTTTTTCTCACATATTTCGTGTGTGTGTGTGTGTGTGTGTGTGTGTGTGTGTATGTGTGTGTGTGTGTTTACCCTTCATTTGTTCTTTTATGTTCTAGGCATGAGCTTCATTTCCAAAACAAAGCCATATCTAAGACTCATAGAAGTCACTGTGACATTAACAAAAAGTGATTAGGGCTGTGCATGAGTAATTGCTTAGAAATTATAAGGTTATTGTATTCTTTTAAAACAAACATTCCCGTGAGAAACATGTAAGTTTATGTATGATCATATACTTCATGTGCTTCAGGTACACATGTGCACATGCATATATGTATATGTGTGTGTGTATATATATATATATATATATATATATATATATATATATATGTTTTTGAGTCAGGGCCTTTTACTTGCCTGGAATGTACGACATAGGCTGGACTATACTTAGCAGTGAGCCCCATGATTCTCACCTCCTTTCCAGTGCTAGGCTTGTAAGCATGTAACATCACGTTTATCTTTTTCCCCACATTGGGGGTTCAGACTCACATGCTCATGCTAGCTGTTGTTTCACAAACATTTTGTGTGTGAGTGTAGGAATGTGTGGAACATACATATGAGTGTGTGATTTTGAGCTCATGTGGACATGCGTAATAAGGCTGGAGTAGCACAGCCGGTGTCTTCCTTTGTTGTTCTCTGCATGGCTTCGTGCCTTCAGACAGGTCTCTTCTCATACTCAACTGTTCACTGTTTCAGCTAAGCTAAATGGCCAGCAAGCTCTTCCAATGTGCATATTCCTGCCTGACAGTGCAGGGGCTATAAACACATAAAACTGCATCCAGCTTTTTACATAAATGTTGGTCCTTAAGTTTATGTCATCTGTCTAACTCCTCTTCCCAAAAGACTGAAATGTGTCCTTGCCTTCTTGAAGCTTCATAAGCACACATTTCCTTCCAAATGGTAGCAAAAGTGCTTCCACAATGGGAATAGCTGATTCTAGATAGTATTCTTGTCCTAGTTACAGGTGATAAATTCAGAGAGGTGAGGTGACCTCAGTTGGTAAGGTGCATTCAGGGTTCTAAAAACAAAATTTGAACTTCTGACTAACTGCATTTCAGTGGGGTTCTGCCTTGACCTTACTACAGTGTATTTTGTTTCCTAGCCCTGGTCTTCCCAATAGTTTTTTTCTTTTATTTAAGAACTGGGTGAAGCCGACCTAAGTTAGGTTTCTGTCTAAGAATATAACAGAGGAAATCTCACAGAATCAACTAACCTGGGCTCATAGGAGCTCACAGAGACTGAACCAAGAATCAGACAGCCTGTGGTGGTGTGACCTAGGCCCTATTCATATTTGTTATGGCTGTGTAGCTTGGTTTCTTGTGGGACTCCTAACAATGGGAGCAGGGGAGAAGGGTGCTGTCTCTGACTCTTTTCCCTGCTTTTGGGACCATTTTCCTCCTCCTGGGTTGCCTCTTATCACTTTAATGTGAGGGCATGTACCTAGTCTTGTTGAAACTTGATATTCCATGTTTGGTTGATATCCCTGTGAGGCCTACCCTTTTATGAAGGGAAACCGAGGAAAAGTGGATAGGGAACAAGGGAGATGTGGGTTGGGGGAGAGTGGGGGGTGTACGGGGAAGAGAAGAAGGAAGGGAAACTGTGGTCAGAATGTAATAATGAGAGAAAAATAAATAAAAATAAATCACAGAAAAAAGAAAACAACAAAACCAAAAGAGAGAAAGAAAGGAAGAAAGAAAGATTAAATATATATATACCAAAGCAGGAGCAGTAGAACAACACAAAGGTTTTCTAATTTGATTCAAGTTTATCAGTGTATTGGAGGAACAGGTAGAAACCCATGGCAATCAAGTGCTAGACTAAAATGATGTCATTTCAGTTTGGCAGTTTTGGAGATTTACCTTGGTGCCTATCCATATTCTAGATCACGTATTAAGCATTTGTCAACTAGTCAAAAAGGATAATAACTCTGTACTAACTTTGCACAAAGAACTGTGCTAAATTCTTGCATTAAGAACCTTATCACAGGACTAACAACTGGGATGCTTTAATAGTAGCTCAGGTGGTGGGTGTTCTTGAATAAGTATCTGCTCTCCAAGCATTGACCAGTGACCTAGGAGTTTAAGTCAATGGGCATCTGTCCTCTGAAATTTGTGATTCCTAAACTTCAACATAGGCTTCTCGTTTTCAGACAACAAAATAGAATGGCAGGCAGGGTTCCAGAGGACAAGTACTTTTCATGGAGCAGGCTGAGGAAGAGTCTTTTACTAAAACATGTTATTACAAGAGAAACTGGAGAACATATCCTGAAAAAGATTCCAATTAAATAAACAGAAAACAATCCTATCAGAAGTATGAATACCACAATGCTACGACCTATTTAATATCATTAAAATTACACTTTCCAGAGCAGATCTTAAAAAATAAGCATGTTCATTTTGTGAATGATTTCCTTAAACATTTTGCAAATGACTATACTCTAGGCTTCTTTTCTAGAGTTGCTGAGCAAAACCAGAGAGGATTTTGCAAAGTATTTTAAAGCTAACAATCAAGTATTCCCATAAAACCTTCAGTTAAATATCTAGTGTTTTCACTTATAACTGGGTTTTAGCCATATAGTGCAGGATAACTATCCTACAACCCACATACCGAAAGGAACAGGAGGATAGACTTTGTTATCTGTTAGTAGAAAACTTTGCCCTAGTGGAGTGGCCATGTAGGCCCCCAGTGCATGAGGAAGCTCTTAGACCTCATATAACTGCTGAACTTAGGGGTGTTGATATGTACTTCACCCCACACTGGAATAGTAGGATAGGTGAGAGAAGAGGGGGAGGGTGGGAAAAGGAAGGGTGGAGGGAAGGGACTATGATGGAGATGTAACTTGAAGTAATAAACACTAAAAAATAACAATAAATAAATTAATAAAAAGAAAGTTAAGAACAATGATTAAAAAGACAAAAATCTAATGTTTGTATACATGTATAAATGTATATGTATATTGGAGTTAATTGCTGAGATAAAGAAATAAACTTTTATGAGCAATGGATGAGCTGACTGTAAGTGTATAAACTGAGGATATGACTACTCCAGGGCATAGTTGAGGGGGAGGCTCCTATTGTAGATATGAAGAAGAATACGGCCAGGGTCATCTAGAAGAGTACAAAGCAGAGAAAAAGTACAAAATTAAAAATGTCCCACACACTGGACCCAGCCATGCGGTGAGAAAGACATGGAGAAAGAGAGAGGAAGAGAAAAAGAGTGCAGGAAACGTAGACCAAGAGAAAGGGTCAAAAAGAGAGGAACTGAGAGAGGGGACCAAGAGCTTGCAGAGGCAAAATGGCAAAGTCATATGGGAAATGCGAAGCTGATGGAAGGAAAGCCTATGGGCTGAAGAAGTTTAGCATAAGAGGCAGAGATGAGAAGAGCTGAGAAGAGCTAGAAATAGTGGTGATACGCAGGGAGCCTGGAGGCAAGCATGCCCTTTGGTTTGCTAACTCCACAGATATCTAATTGAGTTTGTTGCTGATTATTGTTGTTGTTTTGTTTTGTTTTAATTTCCCAATGAGGGTTAAAGTAAAGAGAAAATACCATTTTCTCTCTTTACTGATGAGACTGCAATTGTGACTGTGTAAGCCAAGCAAGTTGTTTGGTGTCACAGAGGAGAGTCTAATGGAGAGTGCTTTCTTCAGTGTTATGTCTTCTCTATTCTACCAAACATATTCTTTTTTTTAACAGATGAAAATATGTCTTTATTTGTCTTGCTTAGATTTTTTTTGTCTACAAACAATGATAAAGTAAAAATATATAATTCTCATATAGTAATTTTTACATATATGTAAAAATGCACCTATAGAAATGAGATTTCTGTGTCTGAGTACCCAGGTAATTTATAATGCTAAATAAGACTATAAAGGATTAAAGAACTTATGAATTTTAAGTGTTCTCCCAGTTGTTGGCTGTTGTTTTTTTTTTTTATTAAATACTTTATTTTTTTTTCTTCAACTTACATCTCAGTCACAAACCCCTCCCTGTTCCCCCTTCCTATCCCGCCCTTCCATCCTCTTCCCCCCAGAAGTTTCCCCTTTCAGTCCAACAGATGGTTCCTTCTCTTATAACAGTAAGTATTACACAAAACAACAGATATAAATATGCCACATTTATGAGAGAAGTCAGGGGCCAAATATGTATAAACTGGACATTGGGAAGGTATACCAAACATATTCTATAGGAGGCCCTAAAAGGGGAAATGAATTTGTAAAACAATCAGTGCATGTGTGCCTTGTTATTTAAAAGGGAAATTATTGATTTCCTATTACCTCATCAACTCTCCTACCTTGCATAAAATGGCCAAACAATTGTCAGCAGAATTTTTATTTGTGAAAGTATATGAGAATTATCCTCAAATATTCAGCTTAAAATGAAAGCCCTACATTGTCGAAGTTTGAGACCAAGAAACATCATACCATAGTCAATCCCCTCATCTCTACTGTTAGACTGGCTGTTTCTTTATCTCAAAATTTGGAAAATTAAGTCATACATGAGACCATTTTTTTAAAATAGCATTTATAAATGGATACATAATATTACCCTAAAATTTCAGAGTTATCTATAATTGCCATAAGCTTTTTGTTTACTAAATATCTGTAGACCATAAGAGACAGAATTAGGGATGGTGGTTAGAACCAATTCTGAATAATGCCACCTTAAAAATGTAGCATTCAGAAAAGCATATTCTGGGTCTTGAGGTAGAACTATTCCAAGATTTCTAACATGTCATCAGACTTATTTCCATAGTGGTTGTACATGTTTGCAGTCCCACCAGCAATGGAGGAGTTTTCCCCTTTCTCCACAACCTTGCCAGCATGTGCTGTCATTTGCATTTTTGATCTTATCCATTCTAACAGGTGTAAGATGGAATCTCAGAGTCATATTGAGTTGCGTTTCTCTGATGATTAAAGATACTGAACATTTCTTCAAGTGTCTCTTGGCCATTAGAGATTCCTCTTTTGTGAATTCTCAGTTTAGATCTGTTCCTCATTTTTTTGATTGGATTATTTGGTTTCTTTGTGTTTAATTTCTTGAGTTCTTTATAAATTGCAGATATTATCTGTCTGTCAGATGTGGAGTGGATAAAGATCTTTTCTCAGTCTGTAGGTTGCCATTTTGTTCTAATGACAGTTTCCTTTGCCTTTTAGAAGCAGTTTCATGAGGTCTCATTTATTGATCGTCTTAGAGCCTGAGCTATTGGTGTTCTGTTCAAGAAGTTGTCACCTGAGCCAATGAGTTCAAGGGTTTTCCCCACTTTCTCTTCTATTAGATTTAGTGTGCCACCTTTATGTTAAGGTCTTTGATCCATTTGGACTTAAGTTTTGTGCAAGTTGTTATCCAGTTAGACCAACACCATTTGTTGAAGATGTTGTCCTTTTTCCATTGTATGATTTTGGCTTCTTTCTCAAAAATTAAGTGGCCATAGATGTGTGTGGCTTTATTTTTTGGTCTTTAATTCGATTCCATTGACCAACTAGTTTGATTCTATACCAGTACCATGCTGTTTTTATTACTATTGCCCTGTAGTATAACTTGAAATCTGGAATTTCAAGAGGATTTTTATTATACAGGATTGATTCAGCTGTTTTCAGTTTTTTTTGTTATTCCATATGAAGTTGAGAATTGTTCTTTCAAGGTCTGTAAAAATTGTGTTGGTATTTTGATAGGAATTGTATTGAATCTGTATATTGCTTTTGGTAGGATGGCCATTTTTATTATGTTGATCCTACCTGTCCATGAGCATGTGAGATCTTTCCATCTTCTGACTTCAGTTTCTTTCTACCACAGGACCCAGCCATACCATTCTTGGGTATACATCCAAATGATTCCTCACCAGTCCACAAGGACATCTCCTCAACTATGTTCACAGCAGCTTTATTTGTAATAGTTATGTAACCGAACTTTTTAATTGTTATTTAATTCTTATTTATTAAGTAACAATATTCATCTACAACAAATACAGTTTCTTAACTATTAACTCTACAAATTCCTACAATCCATTTAACCTAATCACTAAACCTATTGATAACTATTTTCCTAACCTTTTAGAAGGATACAGTCTCTGGGGCAGGTCCTCAGTTGTCAGGAACACAATCTTTGTGGTAGATTCTTTAACGCACTTAGCAGTCCTTTTTCTGAAATATCTCAGATGCAGGTTTGTCAGGGTAAGTTGGCTATCACAGTCTCACCATAAATAAGGCTTGAGACTTTCTTCTCTCTGGGAGACCCTGGCCCCTTCGCATCAGCAACTCTGCCCCTCTGCCTCAGAGTACTTAAAGCCAGCCACAGTTCCAGTTCGGACAGATCAAACCCCTCTAGGCAAAAGCTGAGCCACAGGGTTTAGTCCTTGGCCTTCTGCTGTCTTGCTGAGGCTTTCTTTGCTCACCAGCTTCTTTCTGCCTCAGGGAGATCTGGCCATCAACTGAAGGGCAGCACTTTTTTCAGCAGGACTCTCTAGCATCAGGGGCCTCTTTTTCATGGGGCTCCATGCACTGTCCTTAAATAGGAGGAACTCTGTTTAAGCTTAATTTGGGCTCTGCCCACTTAGCAGCTGAAAACAATGCCAGGCCAGATACTTTGTTTCTTAGTCCATTAAGTCTTTCCTGTTTTTCCTGACTTCAACCTTGTTTTTCCACAAGCTGATAAGCTAATTGGTCACAGCCAAGTTGATCTTCATGCCCCTAATTAAAAGACTGAATCAGAAACCCCTATATATTTTCTAAGTCTAATTTATCTAACTCCCTACATAGCTAGAAACTAGAAACAACTCAGATGTCCCTCAACTAACAAATGGATAAAAAAAAGCTGTGGTACATTTATAGAATGGAATACAACTCAGTCATCAGAAACAAGGAAACCACGTAGTTTGCTGCCAAATGTTTGGAACTAGAAAAGCTCATCATGAGTGATCTAACCCAGACCCAGAAAGATGCACATGCCATCAATTCACTTATAACTGGATTTTAGCCATATAGTACAGGATAACTATCCTGTAACCAACAGACTGAAAGGAACAGGAACATAGACTTTGTTACCTGTTAGTGGGACACTTTGCCCTAGTGGAGCTGCCATGTAGGCACCCAGTGCAAGAAGAAGCTCTTAGCCCTCATATGCCTGCAGAACTGGGGGGTGGGGAAGCTGATATGTAGGGGCACCCCCAGTTCTGCAGGGTAGACCCGGGAGGGGTGGAGGGAGGGGACTGTGATGGAGATGTAAATTGAAGTAATAAATAAACAGTTAAAAACAACAACAACAACAAACAAACAAATAGAAAAGCATATGCAAAATTGTGTAGCCTCTGGTATACTCCCAAAGCAGGATATTAAACTTTTGTTTGGATTGTCTGTTTGTTAGTAGTCAGGGCATAATACACTATTTGGTTTGTCAAGGCTCGTTAAGCATGTTTGCAACTTTCCAAAGGACTTCCTGGGCTGAGAAGTAACTGTCATGTTGACATGCATGCACCATATTCTAGTTTGCTTTTGGCTTCCATGGTAAATACTGTAACCAAAAGTGACTTGGGGAAGAAAGGGTTTAATTGGCTTACTCTCTCAGTACCAGCCCATCCCTGAGGAGAAATGTCAGGAGCTGAAGAAAAAAACATGTAGCAAAACTATTTACTGGCTCTTTTTTCCTGTCCATGCTCAGTCAGCTTTCTTATACAACCCAAGACCATCTGACCAAGTGTGGCCACAGTGGAGCAGGCTCTCACATGGAGCAACAATCAAGATAACCTTCACCCCCTCCACACATGGCCACAGGCTGATAATCAGGCCAATCCTTCCATACAGGCTGAATTTTTCAGGTTGATTCTTTGTGTGTCAAGCTGGCAATACAAACCCTCCAGGACATACTCCTAGCTGAATTTCCTAGATGGAGTAAGTCCCACAGCGGCCACAATTCTTAGAACACATTTCCTCCCACTTATATTGCTACTTCCTGGATTTGAAGTGGGGAAGGGAGTTTACAAAACTAACTAACTCTTGTTAGACTTTCTATACCCATAGCAGTCATATGTCCACCTGTGTGTTTCTTTCAAGGATCTCTGTATGAGAAATAAAACTCTTAGGAAGGAATGGTGTTTCCTCAACTTACTCAAAGCTACCTCTTCTAACTTTCTTTTTTTTTTTTGAATAACCATATTTTTTCTTTATTACAGATAGATCATTTGAAGGGTATCCATAAAACAAGAATGAGAAATTGAAACAATTATGCATAACAACATTTTGACAATATTAATACAATCATATTTTTGATCATCATAGAAAGCTATATTTAAATCTAATTATTAAAGGTCAAAGAACAGAAAAAAACTCATTACAAGCACTACAGTTATTGTGTCTCCTTAAGTTCAACCACTCTCTCTTTTTTGATATTAAAATAATTCTATTTATTTATTTATTTCTTCAGGTTACATCTCTATCACAGTGCCCTCTTTCCACCCCTCCCAGTCTCACCCTCCCACCTTCTACCCCTTATCCCTTCCATCCCACTCCTCTGGAGTGGAGTGTCCCTACATAACAGTCCCCCTCCCCAGTTCAGCAGTCATAGTTAAATTTTGAGTTGTTTAGGAATCAAGAGGGTGTTATAGATCTAAGAAGATACTCTTAAAAGTGTGTTGCAAGTTAGTACAAATGTTGAGTCAGATATAGACCTTTAAACTCATGGAGATGGTTAGATAGTAGAATGTTAAAGTCAGGGGCCAAATATGTATAAACTGGACATTGGGAAGGTATACTGGGCCATTTAACTCTCATAAATGTGGCATATTTATATCTGTTGTTTTGTATAGTATTTACTGTTATAAGAGAAGGAACCATCTGTTGGACTGAAAGGGGAAACTCCTGGGGGGAAGAGGGTGGAAGGGCGGGATAGGAAGGGGGAATAGGGAAGGGTTTGTGACTGAGATGTAACTTGAAGAAAAAAAAATAAAGTATTTATAAAACAAAAAACTGTGGTACATCTACACAATGGAATACTATTCAGCTATCAGAAAAAATAAAATCATGCAATTTGCAGCCAAATGGATGGAATTAGAGAAGCTCATACTGCGTAAGCTAACCCAGACTCAGAAGGATGCACATGGCATCTATTCACTTATAGTTGGATTTTCGCCATATAGTACAAGATAACTATACTACAATGAGTGCACCAATGGGAACATAAACACAGACTTTTTTTCCTGTCAGTGAGACACTTTGCCCTAGTGGTGCTGCCTTGCAGGCCTCCAGCATATGAGGAGGCTCTTGGCCCTCATATGACTGCTAACTTTCTATAAGGTCTTCACTCCTACTTTTTAATCCATTATTTTTGAGATGATCATTTGAAATGGGTCATTGCTTTCTTGCTTGTTTTATTAAAGACAAATCCATCACACTTCACATATCAAGTAAAAGAGTGGAAGACACAAATGTCTATCCAATTCCAGTTCCATGAGGTCATTTTGATAGGTTATCATGTATATTTCTCAACCTAAATCACTGTAGCTTGGGAACTCATGGCAATTCTTCTATATTTTATTTGCTTTAGTTCCTCCTGATTTGTAAACTTACTTTTCTGTAAAATTATAGCCATTAGACCATTTGTTGGTGAGGATGGTGTAAGAGTTCTCCTCAGATCACATTTAAAGTTGTTGTCTTAGTGATTGCTACATGATTGATTGAATGAATGAATAGATACATAAAATAGGAAGGGTCGTCACAAATGTTAGGTGAGGATACTTCATTTGGTGAGGGCACTGTGAAGAGGACCAATTCTATGTGCAATCAGTGAGAAAATTATTGTAATTTTCCAATAGGCAGAGAAAGACTGGATTAGTCCTGAGCAGAATTTTAATAGAAATTCCAACATCTTTCAAAACAAAAGACACCACCACAGTTCTCTTTGTAAACACATTGTTTATCTCAAAATCCTCCTGTTGATAGCTTGGCATGGAAATAATCATTGCATAACAATGCTCGCAAACTGCTTGAAAATCAGTATGAAAAGTGAATGTTTCACACATAATACATAAATCCAGGCTGCACTTAACATTTTAATTAAAATACTTTCCCTTTGAATTCAAGCCTCTAAAAGATTGTGCAGAGATACTCTTATCAGTAGAAATGCAAGACAAAACATAAAATACAATCATCAAGTAACACTGTTATTTTAGGAAAAGATGAAAAAGAACAAATGTAAGGAAAGAATTTTAGCTAGCTGTGCAAGGAATGGGACCATTTAAAAAAGCTAATAGGATTCAAAGGGTGTTCAAAGTAATTAAATGTAGCCTAATGATGTCTATGATGAGCCTTTGTCTCATCATTTTGTGTGAAGAAAAAATATAAGGAGTTTTAAAGAGAGAGCAAAACAGCCAAAGCCTTGTCTATGTATGTCACTAATGTGTGAGGAGAAGTGGAAGACAATGGATGAGTTGCTGCAGTTTGGATGGGCCTTTATAACACATGTCTGTCTGAATTAAAAATATGAGACATGACAAAGAGGAGTGGAGAAAAAGGGAAGAGATCAGCTGGATAAGTGAAGAGTCATATAGTAAATGCTTTGTGATATGGCGTGTGTAGGAGGAGAATAGAATAGCCTCAGTTTTGTTATAAATTATCAGGCAGTTGGTATCTGGCAGGAGGACAGTAGAATTTGAACATTGTTTGGCTTTCAATACAGAATTCTGGAGAATAGCTCTGAAAGGAAATAGCTGATTTTTTTTAACATTTATTTATTACTTGAAGCTACATCTCCATTACCAACACCTCCCTCCACCCCCTCCTGGTCCCACCCTGCCACCCTCTACCCCCTATTCCACCCATTCCACCCCTCCAGTGTTGGATGATTCCATGTTGAGCCCCCCTCAGTTCATTAGTCACATGAGGTCTAAGAGCTTCCTCTTGCACAGGGGGCATGCACGGCAGTTCTATCATAGGTCCTCAGTGTATGTTGAACACGCACCCTTCCTTCTCTTTCCCCCATATACTCTTCCACTCTTCTTTACCACTATTCCTTTTTGTTCTCCTATATAATTCTACTTCTACTTTCATTGTGTGTGTGTGTGTTTGTGTGTGTGTGTGTGTGTGTGTGTGTGTGTGTGTGTGTGAGTGTGTGTAATTTTATGTGACTGTAAAATCTAGGAGCCACTGATAAGAGAAAAGATGCTATTTTATGTTTCTCAGCCTGGCTTTATTCACTTACTGTGATTATTTCCATTTGTATCTACTTTCTCTCAACAACATGACTTCATTATTTTGGGCTGAAAAACATTTGAGTTTGTATATACATAAATTTCCATAGAAATTTCTCTGTTATTGGACACCTAGATTGCCACTATAAGTAAACTTATTATGTTTAATGCTATAATAAACACTGATGAACAGTTACTTCTGTGCTTCGTTGGCTTGGTATCTTTTGTGTAAATAGCCAGGAATGTTATAATCTAAGTCATCTTAAATATCTATTAATTTCCCCCCACCATGGGAACCCTCCATACTGATTTCTGTAGAGGCAATGCTACTTTACATTCTCACTACCCACCTGTAAAGTTTCATAGTTGTCTACATCTGAGCCAGCATTTCCTGCTGTGATTTATTAAGCAAAATTACACCACAACATACCACAGGCATAGGGATTTCTCTTTGCTAGACTGACTAGATGAATGACTGAGGGAAAACAGTCAAATTAGACCGTCTCCACTTTCTTTCAGTCTGACAGATTTCAAAACTTCGCTGAGTTCTTTTTATTCAATCTACCCAAGTGGCTATACACAACCCAATTCTTGTATTGTTTGTTTTCAAAAACACCAACCTAAGTTGGGACACTAGCTCTTTGTGGTCTTCAGTCACTTTACATATCGGGTCTTAGTTTCTTTAATTGCTCACTTAATATGACCATGCCTGTGGCATGAGAGTGTCTAAAAAGGCATGCAACACATATATAATTGCAAACTAGTATGTGATTATATGAATAGAATTAGAAAATAATGTTGAATTGGTATGGTAATTAGTATGGAATAAAATTTGGTGTTATAGAATTAAAAAGGAAGATTCTTGGTTTGGGGAAAAGTAACAAAGAATTTAAAAACTTTCAGTACTGCTAAGCATGGTTGGAAAGTAACAGATTTTAGTGATGGGATTTTGAGATTCTTGCTTGAACAAGGAAAGCTGGGTGAAGTTTGATTTTCATAATCCATAATATGTTTTCTAAGGTACTCAAGGACCACAAATCAATGGACATTAACAATTTATTGACTCACATTATGAGAACTAAATGTCCAAAATGAAGGTATTAACAAGACTACATTTTTCTTAAAATTGAAAATAGATTCTTTCTCATGCCATACATCCCAACCACAGTTTCTCATTTTTCTACTTCTCCCAGCTGTCCCACCCTAAACCTTGCCTATTCCAAAATCCACTCCCCATCTGTTTTCTCTTCAAAAAGAGTAGACCTCCAAAAGATGTCAGCTGAACAGATACAACAAGATACAATAAGGTAAGGCAGAAGCCCTCATATTGAGACTGGACAAGGTAACCCAACAGGAGGAAAAGAGTCCCAAGAGAAGGCAAAAGAGTAACAGATACACCTGATCCACTGTCAAGAGTCCCAGAAAAACACCAAGATATCAGTCATAACACATACACAGAGGACCTGGTTTAATCCCACTCAGGCTTCATGCTTGCTTGATACTTACAAAAATATCAGCCTAAGTTGGGACACTAGTTCTTCGTGTTCTTCCATCACTTAAGTCTTAGTCTTTGTGAGTCCATGAGAGTGCTGCCTAGTAATTCACTTTCTCTAAAGGTGTGAGGAAAGGTGGGGGAAGAATCAATCCATGTTAACTCTCCTTCAGAGTTTCTAGATGTTCTTTGAATTGTGGCAACAGAATTCTATATTTTGCATGGTATTATGCATAAGCATGTATGCTTGTATGTCTCCAAATTGTCTCTTATAAATTTGAGAAACTTGTCTTTCTGTCTAGTCAGGGTCCCATGTTTTCTAATATTATATGATTCTAATTGGTTTTATCTGCAATGGCTCTTTCAAATAAGGAAACAAGTCACAATAATCTCAGTCACAAATGAGATCTTTTGATGGGCTGGCAGTGGCAGTAAACATTTTTGGAAGCTACTTTATGCCAGGATATGACTACTGAAATTCAACAGAGCCTGAAACTTTTAGGATCTCACAGGGTGATCAAGAAGCTATGCTGATGCCTTACAAGCTATAGGTCAAAATAAGTCATCTCATAGCAGAATCATTTTCTTGATCTGTAATGTTATTTTTATTATGTCTTAGTACATTATGAAGGGGCAGTTTATTGTCATAGTCACCACATGTTGAGAATAAATGGAAATAATCTTTTCAGTACAAATCTAGGAATTGACCAGTATACAATAAATGTGTTTATATATCTGACTGTGTTTTTAGGATTAAGTTATTTTACATTGTACATCATTATCAGATTCTACCACACACCTACCTACAAGACTATGGATTCTGAAGTTTTAATGAGGTTTCTTATTGGTAATTCAAAGTTAATTCAAATGTTGATGTAAGAATAGCATCAAAGCATGTGCCAGTAACATTATCATTTATAATAAGTTTGATATAATTGCTTAAATCTTTATATGTATAATTTTAATTAGAGTTTGTTCCTTATGTTAACTAAATACAAAATGCCTGTTAAGTTCCTGCAGAACATAAAATTATTTTTTTCTTTTTTTTATAATTTATTTTTTATTTATTCAAGTTACATCTCAATCACAATCCCCTTCCTACTCCCCCCTTCAGTCCCACCCTCCCACCGTCTTCCCAATCAACCCCCAATCCTCTTCCTTTTTTTTAAGTTTAAGGTATATCTTCCCCCCCCCAACAGCTCCCCATTTCATTCCAACAAAAGGTTCTTTCTCTTAAAACAATAAATACAATACAAAACAACAGAAATATATAAAATTATTAACTAAGGTTCTTCTGGAAAAGAAAGAAACAAATGTTTATTTTCATACATTTACACTCCATTTGAACTCTATAGCTTCTTCAGGTTGAAATCATATGAGGACATGTAGTTTATGGCACTCCTGCTAATGTTTCTATCCCTGTTTCTTCCTTGAACTAATGGAAAAACATCACACACATCATATATCTATTGTGGAAGTTAAGATTTGTTATTTAACTTCCCAGGATCAAAAGATTAAGTGAAAAGTCTGTCCATGTTTCTCATAACACAAACTCTATAATGAGTTCTTTGCTACTCTCTTCAAACCCCACCTGAATTACAGTTCTCCTTCAATATACATACCACCTGCCCTAGCATACACTTACAAATTTCTTTCCTTAGCAGCTAAGAAGTTTTGGCAATTATTCTGTGCTCAACTGAAACATTTTAATCCACCATTAAAATATTTTGGAAACAAGATGTAATTACCCAGGGCACCCTGTGGGCTAGTGAAGCTGAAAGGCTAATGCTGAGCCACCATATGGGCTGTGCATGGTGGGGCCTATTGGAACTGAGCATTTAAATCCATTTTTTTCCGGAGAACAATTAGATGAAACCATCCAATTCTTCCAGGAGCTTTGAAAATGATCACCTGTTGGACCAGACTCTGGGTAAATTGCTTTCATTTGAATATAATTTGGAATTTGTTCAACTAATCACAGTCTGTTAATTGCATTTTGGAGGAAGAAAGAAATTGAATGAAGCAACTGGTTCTTGTTAGGTCCAAGCCAGCCAGGGATTCAGTGTGTGGCTGCAGCATGCTACCTTGTTAATCTCAATAAAAGGCAGACTTTGCAAACTGTAATAATTGAGTCACCCTTTGTGAAACAAAAATAGTTTAACCTGAGAATATGTAATACTAGACTTATAAAATTATATATGTATGTATGTATATATATATATATACATATTACCTATACAAATGTATGTTAACTCAAAAGGCAAATACCCAAAATATCAATAACCAAATATATTCTAATTGTGTAATACCAACTATTCTTGACATTTTAATTTTTTCCATGCTTTAATTCTTCTTAAAATATTTTTAGGTTTACAGAAAAAAATTAAGCAGGAGCACAACTAATTTCCTGCCTCCTCATGACAAGGATCTTGATATGTAACAGCACTGTATTTAATGTGCAACTGTTTGGGGTTTGTTTGTTTTGTTTTCTCTCATGTGGAACAGAAAAAAAAAGAATACAATCTTCTAATATGTCAAGTAGAATACGAGTGTTGATATCAGTGACTGATCTTAGTTAAAGATATACTTCCATAAGATTCATCGTGAAAGAATCAGTCCTTTTTTAAGGGTAAAACTAAACAATGTCATGCCAGTTTGAGTATTCATCCAACAGTGAGACACCAGAGATCTGGGTCCCTAAACAGAGGCATGGTTAGCAGCAGAGTGTAATTATACCACATAATGAGAATAATGGAGATCAATCCCAATGTTCAGTTCCTCTTTGCTTGTCTTTGATTTATTTAATTAGCCAATTGTTGATCTGACTTAAAACTTAGTAAACAGTGATTGATTACGTACTATTGATTTATATGTAAACACTAAGAGCAATGAATATTCACAAGTAGAGTGAAATACACTTTAGATGATAGGAATAATGCATGGTGGTTCCAGCAGAATAGAGTGAGTCATATTTCTTGACAATATTAAAGCATTTATAGAATTAAAACTGGTTAATTAAAATATCATATCAAGAACAACAGAAATTACCTCTGATTTCAGATTATAAAGTATCATTTTTTTATCCTTGACTTTAGCAAGTACCCCAAAGTTAAATACCACATATTATAAGAACCTACATAGTCTAGAATAGGATTTGCATTTACTGTCACATATGAAAATGATGATTAATAAATCCATCATCTTATGAGTAGTGTTTACTATATCGCCACAATCTTGCTGAGAGGTGACCAAACTCATTGTGAACTACAATGGGCTAACAAATATGCTGATTCAGATTCATTATTTATTTTAAACTATGTAATTGACCTCTTTGGTAGGTAACTTAGACCTTAAAAATTAAAAACTGAGATGTTAGTAAGTTTTGTCATTTATACAATGACAAATCTGAAAAATAGAAATTGCCACTAAGTTCTCATTAGGTAAAGTTCAGCAACCTTTCAGTGCTCTCAAATAGTAGTGCATGAATTTAAAACAACTTAGCTATAATATATTAATTAAATGATGAACTGTTCTTAACTAATGTGTAGGTGGTACTTTTATAGTTCTTTAGAGATGAAAATTCTGCATCATGGAGATTAGAGTCTTTCCCAAAATAAGGCAACACTGGATCTCAGGTGGTTCAACTAAAGAGACGTCTAGATACACCTAAACTCTGTGGAAGCACAATAAGAAAAAAATTGAGACTAATTCTTTAAATTACACTAAGTCAGCATTCATCATCTGTGTGCATTATATTCTTTATGAAATTCAGAAAACATATCAATATGTCTCTTAACAGTTCAAGCTGCTCTCAAAGAGAAAAAGGTCCATCGTATATAGTTTATCTTTTCATTTATTATGAATTCAGTTGATCCACACCCTAAATATTTCATTTGTAGTTTTTTTTTAATCAAACAAGCACACTGAACTGTACTTGTCTATTTGGAAACAAAACAGGAGCATTAACACAGTGATTTCCTCTTTTTATAATATTTTAAACATGAGAGTGAAAGCAGATTATTATTTTGAAACACAAACATGTAGGATATGTAAAGGATAAAATATATCATGCCAAAACTTGCCAAAAGTCATTCTTTGTTCTACATCTCACTTAAATTTGGTGAAAATGTATTTATTTACTGAACAAAGCAGTACTTTACAATTTATTTAATACATGTCCCTAGGAAATATACTAAGCTTTATTAAGGAGAAAATATTGTTTCCCCAGACACTTTCATATTGCCTGTCACAGACTCAATACATTTCTACAAAATGCAGAACACTTATACTTGCTTCAGTAAATATGGGGGATGTTGAATCCAGGAATAACAGAGATTATGAAATTCATGATATTATTTTTCTACCATTTTCCTTGGAAACAGTAAAAAGATAGATGATTATAGATAGATTGATAGAAGATAGATCAGTAGATAGATTGATAGATGATAGATTGAAGAATAAACTATATTGTAGAGATATCCATGATTAATTAAAGAATATTCTGCACCTGTTATAAAAATAGAAGTCTACACCTAAGAAATGTATCACCATTGATGTTATCTCCCCAAGAAGTTCCATTTGTCATGTAGTCTTCCTTTTCAACAATCTAAATGTTATTAAAAATTTTGTAATGACTTCAAAGGAATGAGATGATTAGCATTTGGGCCTGAGTCTTACTGCCTTACATTACTCATCATGATTAAGCAGTCTCAGTCTTCCAACTTCTGCAGACAGAAACTCTGATTTAGGCACCTCAATAATATTGCAGTGTCATTTTATTTCTTAGCAGCATGACTCTGAGCTGAGTGAGTAAAGGAAATCCAAAAGGGCAAGGGGAGAGTCAGTGGTCCTGGAAACCACCTTCATGGATACCATATCAAAGGATGAGAGGGAGAAGAATAAATGCGTTTGTTTCATTTTACCAAGTGCTGACTATGTATGGATCAATTTTTTTGTTTATGTTCTGTGGAATACATCATCATCATCATCATCATCTTCATCATCATCATCATCATTTGGAGCAACAACTCTCAAATGATTATGTAATTTTTTAGATAAAATTTAGGAAATTGAAAACAATGTTTCTATAACTATCATTCCTTCCTCAATTACATGTACTTATCTCCTTACAGGGCACAAGTATCACTCTTGATACTTAGAGGACTTAGAGAAGAATGTGTTGAAAGTAAATATTTTTTCTTTGAGGATTAAGACGTCTCTATTATACAGATGCAATTCTAGACACACAAATATAGTCAACATGAAAGCTATGGTTATTTCCAAATAAAAGTTTATAATAACAACAATTTCGTTACCAGTTCTTGTCTTAGAAAGTGAAGATATACTAAAGTAAACTTAAATCTTCTTTTCAAAAGATTAAATTCATCATGAGGAGGCAGGAAGCAAATGCATGAATACTATGTTGGGTGAAGCTAAACACATAAAAACAGTGTACAGCAGAGAAAGAAAATCATGTGTGCTTTCTTTCATGAAACAACTGTATTTTACTCATACAAAACACTGCTTAGAGCATGTATACTGGAGTTCCCTTTATTGTTATCACTCAGCTACTCTGACATAATGCCCCAAACTTCAAATTCCTAGACCCCTGATAGATAAGAATATATACTTCATCTATACAATGCATATATGTTTCATGGCTACTTAAAAATAGAGTTGTCTGACCAAGGCTGGGCAACTATGATGATGTTTTCAAAGAGCATGTATGTGTATAGTGTAGTATGTGAGTAATTAATTCAAGGTGACACAAAACTTTATCTTTTCCTGTTAACTTCCAACTATGATCCCTTTTAACTTTCCTGAGTCTTGAGATAAGGTCAAGGTGTAAAATAAACATTCACTAAACAGAAACACTTTGAGGGAACATGCCTGATTTTTTCTCCATAAACTTATCTGCTTATCAAATTCTGACAGATCAAGGATCATTAAATTAATGAATCACATCAGTCTTGTATTCAACTTGGTCATTGAAGCATTTGTGATCTAGGATGATTTAACTAAGTGCTTGAGGTTTTGTGAAAACAATAATGTTTACCATGGATAACTATTTTAAGAGGCTAAATGTTTAAGAGGTTATTTTCCTGGACTGGGAGTTTATGGAGAACACATTTAATAGAATACAGCATTCGAAACAGATCCTGCTGTCTGAACCAAGTGTTTGTGGGTTCTTGATTCTTGTTTAAGGAATTGGAAAAGATACACATTCAAGAGGTAAATCAAGGAGAAGTTGAATATGAATGTGCAACTTTGGAATACAGTGACAGAGAGTCAGTGACACCTGAGGAAAGAACACTTGAGGGCTTTTTGTTTGGAGCTCTATCTATGGTGTTCAAGAGAAGGGAGAGATGGTTACTAAAATTGTAGCATGGACATTTTTCTGTTTTGATTGGATTATGCATGCTTTTCTCTACTACCTGTGAAACATCTGATTTAAATCATATGCAAAACCAGTATGCATAGGCATAATGTGCTGAACAGAGGATTGACTTTCCATGAAGGATCATAGAACAGAATTTTTTGCCGTATCAAGCCCTTCTCTCTCAACTCCAGATATTCAGTAAACATGTTTGAATAGAAATAAGTTTTTCTCCATGCTGCATGGACCTTGTTGATGTCTATGTTCTGTACTGTCACTAGAAACCATATGGAAGTACATGCTGTGTTCCTGTTGACTGTAAAGGGCAAGGAAGCAACTTTTGCATTGACATCAATTAATGCAGCCCCACTGTTAAGAAAGAGGGACATAGAAGGTATCTGTGACAAACCCTAATCTCTCCATTCCCCCAAAAGTAACTTCCTAGACAAAGCCATTGAAGAGAACTCTTCAGAACTGTGCTAAGGATGCTGAAGTATAGCACTCCCTAAATGATGGTTTCTGGCAGTTGTGGGTGAGGAAGAACTCAATTTTCTTTAAGGGACTGGCCACTGGGAATATGGCTATACTCCAGTGAGTATATAGGCAACACAATTTGGACTTGTTTGTTTGTTTTCTTCTCTTCTTTTTTTTTTTCTCCCCCATGGCAGTCACATTGGTGGTGGAGGTGAACCTAGTAGGACTGGGAAGTGAATGTGATAAGATGCATGAAATTCAAAATTCAAAAATTAGCAAAAATATTGTGCTTGAAAAACAAAGAAAACTTGCTAATGGGAGTAAATTATTCCAATTGTCTGAGGTAGAGCATGCCTGTGGCTCCACACAGGTGGGATCCAGATCAGCATCAGGCAGTTAAGTGCATTGTTAAGAAAAGAGACAGTTGTTGTCCAAATCAAATGGAGTCTCAGATTACTAACCTACTCATGTGTTTGTCAGCCTCATTATCCCTATTGATGTTACATTTAACTGGTAAAATTTATTCTCCTGTTCTTAGCAGGACATGGAATGCTGCTGTATTTTGTAATTTTTACTTATATAGAGACAATTTTGGTATTTCTTGTTGTCTCCCAAAGCATAAGTGTAACCAAACTTTTTAATTATTAAGTATTTATTTATTAACAATATTCACTTATAACAAATACCATCAATTTCTTAACTATTAACCCTATAAATTCCTACAACCCCTTTAACCTAACCACTAAACCTATTGGTAATTATTACAACTATTTTCCTAACCTTGTAGAAGGATACAGTCTCTGGGGCAGGTCCTCAGTCATCAGGAGCACAGTCTCTGTGGTAGACCCTTTAATGCACTTAGCAGTCTTTTTTCTGAAATATCTCAGATGCAGATTCATCAGGGTAAATTGACAGTCTCACCTTAAATAAGGCTTGAGGCTTTCTTCTCTTTGGGAGACCCCAGCAGTCTGTAGGCCAACTTATTTCCTTCACATCAGCAACTCTGCCTCAGTCCTTATAGCCAGCCACAGTTTCTTTTAGGCAACTGTTCGGACAGGTCAAACCCCTCTAGGCAAAAGTTGAGTCACAGGGTTTAGTCCTTGGCCATTTGCTGTCTTGCTGAGGCTTTCTCTGCTCACCAGCTTCTTTCTGCCTCAGGGAGATCTGGTCATCATTTCACCAGCACTTTCTCCAGCAGGAATCTTGGAGCTCTCTAGCATGAGGGGCCTCTGGGATGGGGCTCCATCCACTGTCCTTAAATGGGATCTCCCTCTTGTTCCACCTATTTTAGCTTAATTTGGGCTCTGCCCACTTAGCAGCTGAAAACAATGCCAGCCCAAATAATTTGTTTCTAGTCCATTAATTCTTTCCTGTTTTTCCTGGCTTCAACCTTGTTTTTCAGTCCATTAAGTCTCCTGTTTGTTTCCTGTTTTCACCTGACTTCATCCTTGTTTTTCCACAAGCTGATAAGCTAATCACTCACAGCCAAGTTGATCTTCATGCCCCGAATTAAAAAAAAAAAAAAGAAAAAGAAACTGTATCAGAAACCCCTAGATATTTTCTAAATATAATTTAATTAATCTAACTCCCTACATATAAGGCCGATGTACTTATTTGTTTTTATAAAGAACTGATTAAACTGAAAGACCCCCAAGAAGGAAGTCCCTCACCAAGACTCGGGATAACACGGCTACCCAATAACTCGCAAGAGACCGATCTTGATGCAATCCTCAAGAGGTTTATTTCGGGATCAGTGCACTGAAGTCGAGACCCATATCTCACGCAGGGGTAGAGGAGTCCAACCCCAAGCTGGGGGAAAGTGAAGTATTTAAAGGAAAAAAAAAAAAACACAAACCAAGGGCGTGAGGGGAAATATAAGTGGAAAGTACCAGCCTATTATTTAGTTAGTCATGTGGGAAACACCCTATGCTTGTTTTTATGAATTTAATCTTACTTCACCATCTGCTTTGTGTTTAGCTAGTTCCTGGAGCCTGCGGATCATGACCTGACTGACCTTCATTCTTGGTTCCACCTTACTATGGTCAGCTAAATTCCTGGAACATAGCTGGCCTGGCTCCACTCTGTCTGCCAGGGGGGGTCTTTAAAAATTTCCATTCCTTTCAAAACCAAGATTCTATGGAAACAGTAAAGAGGAAGTTAGAATTATGTAAGTAAAATCTGTACCGTGTAAAGATAGGAATACCTGGATTGGCTCTTTTACAGTGTTGTGGCTAAGCCTTCCCCTTTAGCCATTGCAGCATGGATAAAAATGTCACTGAGGGAGAGGAAAAGGTTTACCTCCTGAGTCCCCATCTTCTCTGTCCTAGCCAGTCTCTCCTTTATCTGACCAGGAAGGAACGTTATCCTTTCCTTTACTCTCTCTAGCTAATGCTGCTTATTTATTATTTTAATTGGTAGTGAATTGCAGGGGGACAAAGTATACCTCAGGCAGACATTATGGTTCACAGCACTCTTAAGGCACAGGATACTGTGCCAAATGGTGAGGCAGTTTCATTCATAACAATCAAAGCTGCTCCTGTAGTCTTTATACCTAAGCATTTCCCCAGCTATTTTGCAAACATTGTATTAAAAAGCCTCTGCTCAAGCAGTGTGGGCAAACAAACAATCCATAAGCATGGTAAAGAAGCACTTTAGGGAGATGCCTAAGATGTCTTTATTTTTATTTTCACCAACCATTGGTATCTCCCAGAGGAAAGTGGAAAAACTCTCCAGCTGTTGCTACAATGTTAGAATCTATCACTGTGTCCTGGACAGCAGAAGTGACTGGAAGGCTTGGCTAAATCTGGAAATTTTTGTTTGTTTGTTTAGTTTTTTGTTTGTTCATTTGTTTTGCTTTTTAAGAAAAACAAAAATGAACAACCCAGAGGAAGGAGGGATTAATTAAACCAAAAGCAAAGAGAATTCATTTTCCTACAGCTAGACAACTTGAGGGCATACCTTTCTGCTATATTTTTGGAGCAAGTGCAGAATAAACCATCATGTGTGGGAATGAGGAGCAAGGGCCTGGGAGAGAAATGCACCAATTCGAAATGGCTGCTGTCAGTGCATGCATTATCCTCACACTGGAACATGCTGAGTTCTGGGGACCAGAGGCAGAGAGCTTGAATGTTAAATGTTGATGATAGGGCATGGGAGAATATAAAGGAGAATTTGTCAGAAAACTTTACAACATGTTTTGCCACACATTCTCACAGTGTATGTAAGAACTTAGTCTCTGCGTAAACCTTGAGTCAGATCGCTCTGTAATGCTTTCTGCACATGAAGGAAGTAAGACTCAGGGCAGTTTGACTAACTACCCTAAAACCACTTACAAAATTTAAGCACAGGCTGCCTATTTACAAAACATGAGTCCTTATCAACCCTACAGAAAAATTTTATTCAGAGATAAATAACTGTAAACTTACTTTATAACTTGGCTACTTCTTGTGGTGGTGTAGTTGTCTTGGCTTCTGTTCCAAGATTTTTGGCTTGTTTTTTGCTTTGTTTTGAGGAACTTCAAGCAATCTCTGCTTCAATTGTTGCTATGTTGTTGTAGAATGTCTTTACAACCTTGTATATGATGGATTTATGATCTTTACCAGAAGAATATTTTCCCAAGAATTTTTTTAATTTTTACAAGTTTTTAAGTTTATTTTTATTTTCCTTAATGTTTATGTATTACTTCAAGTTACATCTCTATCACAGTACCCTCTTTTCACCCCTCCCAGTCCCACCTTCTCATCCTCTGCCCCCTCTCCCACTTATCCTACTCCTCCTCCAGAGTAAGGTGTTACTACATATTAGCCCCTGCTCAGTACAGTGGTAATATGAGGGCTAAGAGCTTCCTCTTGCACTGTGGGCATATATAGCATCACCACTCGGGCAAAGTGTCCCACTAACAGGTAACAAAATCTATCTTCCTGTTCCTTTTGGTTTGTTGGTTGTAGGATAGTTATCCTGTACTATATGGCTAAAATCCAATTATAAGTGAATAGATGTCTCGTGCATCTGTGTGAGTCTGGTTAGCTCACTCAGGATGAGATTTTCTAGTTCTATTTGGTTGCAAATTGCATAATTTCCTTGTTTCTGATAGCTGAGTAGTATTTCATTGTGTAAATGTACCACAGTTTTTTTTTTTTGTTTTTGTTTTTGTTTTTTAATCCATTCATCGATTGAGGGACATCTGGGTTGTTTCCAGTTTCTAGCATTTACAAATAAGGCTGCTATGAACATAGATGAGGAGGTGCTCTTGTGATTTGGTGAGAAATCATTTGGATGTATAACCAGAAGTGGTATGGCTGGTTCTTGAGGCAGAACTATTCCAAGTTTTCTAAGATATCACCAGACTGATTTCCATGGTGGTTGTACAAGCTTGCACTCCCACCAGCAATGAGCGAGTGTTTCACTTTCTTCACACTCTCCCCAGCATGTGTTGCTCTTGAGTTTTTGATCTTAGCCATTCTGACAAGAGTGAGATGGAATCTCAGAATCATCTTGAGTTGCATTTCTCTGATGATTAAGGATGCTGAGCTTTTCTTCAAGTGTCTCTCGGCAATTAGAGATTCTTCCTTTGTGAATTCTCGAATTAGCTCTGTTCCCCATTTTTTGATTGGATTATTTGGTTTCTTTGCATTTAATTTCTTAATTTGTTTGTAAATTATGGATATTAGCCCTGTGTCAGATGTGGAGTTGGTGAGGATGTTTTTCCAGGTCTGTAAGTTACCGTTTTTGTTCAAATGACAGTGTCCTTTGCCTTACAGAAGCTTTCAGTTTCTGGACCCACAGCCAATAAACACATGTACAGCATTGGCAGTCTGCGCTCTGCCTGGAGGCTGGAGAGCATTCAACTATAACTGGGTAAAACAAACTTTTACTTAGAACTAACTTTTACTTAGCTTCCCCAGAAATCTCTCCTAAATATGAGTTAGGGGTACCAAGAAGCATGATTCATAGGAAACCAAATCCCAACTCATGACTTAAATGGGCTATTTCCAAATGCTTTAATGTAAGACCCTGACAAAGGTGAGTTGGCACATGCCACTTAAGATCTGACTTAGATCTCTTTTCCTTTCCTAAAGACACAGACAGGTCTTATTGACTCTGATTTTACAGTTGGCGTAAAGCAGCAGCCAGCATGCTTAGAAGCAGTTTGAGAGAGAAGACCTGAATCAACTAATCAATGAAAGCTCTTAACCAATACAGGGAGTGAGAGACAGAGAGCTCAAGACAACTCCAGTGGTGAACAGCTGACCTTTAAGTCACCAAGACACTTAAATTACATCTGACGTTTAGGATGCTGTGGTGTCCAATATTCTGTGCTCTTAAGGGTCATGTTAGTAGATTATCCTCCCTTCCTACATGCCGAAGGGACAGAACTCAACACATGCCATATGAATAAAGTCTGCTGCCTTTATTGTTCACTCTCTGTGCTTAATCAGTAAACCTAGTGCAGCTTAGCATCCATCCCACATCAATCATTCAGAGAGATAGAAGAGATGTTTTGTTCAGAGCATGTGCGATTGGAGCTCTAGGGAAGCCATGCCTCTCTCCCTACATGGCTTCAATTAAACTCTTGTCAATGCACTGTATCTTCCTTTTGCCAGTGTGATGGAGAGTTTAAGCAAAGATCTGAAAAGTCCCTTAAATAAGTCAGGGTAAGAAGTTCAAAGCCACATTGTACAATAAATCAAACTGCAACCCAGAGGGAAATGAAAACATTTTAAAGGGACTCTTGATGCCTCCATTCAGAGTTTTGAAACAATGGACCTCAAGAAACCATAATTTCCCTATGGCTCTCATGCCAGAAAAAGAAAAAAAAAAAAGGAATACTAAAGCCTAGTGCCAACTGGAGGAGTAACTTATATCCTTAAAAAAAAGATTTCACAGAGTTTTGATTTATCAGACCATGTGTGAGAGAGACTGGAACAAAAGAGGAAACCATGGTAGTTCAGTACTGAACAAAACGACTTCTTGACCTGTACCACTTAATCATACACACTGCTGAACTTTATTGAAACTCGAACCTCAGAATGCCACTAACAGATTTGAGGGGTCACAGGACCTCCTTGTTCTTAGTTGTGGCTACATTTAATAAATCTCCAATTTTTTTCTTTTGTACAATTTTTTTCCTTTTAATTTGCCTATTGAGGATGAGTAGACCAGACTAGCTTATTAGATGTGAAAGTACAATGGTTCTGATCATATCACCTTCAGTAACAAAACGTCATGCTCCTAACTCTAAACCTACCCAAAGTTTCTCTCCATGTGTTCTCTATTTTAGTTTACCTCAACAGTCCATTGATGATCAGTGTAAGTACCCTCTGCCTGTTACCAAAGTCCTCAAAGAGGTCCCAAGGTCATAAGGATGCCCCAAGTTCTCTCAACTTCTTTTTAGAGACAATGAACTGAGGCTTGATTTTAAGCAGCTGCATCAGAGTTACTCTCCTATCAGCTTGTCTGTATTCTCCTCCCTCTTAGGCTGAGTTATCAGGCCCTCTAGTTTCTCATGACCTCATTCTTTCCATATTTCAGTAACACAGCAATCAGTGAACCCATGTCAGTATGTCAGTACTTCATTACTGCAGCAATGGACATCCCCATGAAAGGTGGCTCTCTCTTCCTGGTTTTATCAAAATATATTGTTAGTCTAGGACACTCAAAATAAAAATGTAAGAGATCTAGTTTTTATTTTTATTTTTTTTCATGTTACATTTAGCCATGATCTCGTAAAATTTTGTGTGGTGTTACCTTTAAACACATGATGCAATGGCATGGATTTCCAACTGGTGAGTGGTTCCAGAGCAGCCTTAGGTTTCGAGTATTTCTGCAAGCATCCCCATGCTCAAGTATTCAGAGGTTCGCTAATAAACATTTAATTTGTTAGATATTCCTCCTTATATTCCTATTGCTTAAGATGCTTGCTGAATTTTTCCATACTTCACTAAATATCACAATTAAAGTATCATAAAAATTCTAACATTTCTTTTTAATCCTGGACCCTTTTGAGTTTAGTGTTACAGTTTGGATATGGCTGGTCTCACCAAGGCCTGTGGTCAGAGTGCTTGGTAACCAATATGAACAAGTTCAAGCTTTACATTAATGCATTTAGATGAGGCTCTAAGACATATTTGAGAATCAAGATAAAAAATAGATTAAGTGAGAAAGATCTAGAAAACAAAGTAAAACACATAACTGAAAAAAAGGTGAGTTCTGTATTTGTGGAATCTCCCCTTATGAAAAATAAACAGTGGCTCACAAGTCTCCAGAAAAGGTGGTTTACTGCTTTTCAGGGTCTATATGCCTACTTACATGGATTAGAGACTGGAGAGAGAGTAGCACCATACTGGGACAATAAAGCTCATTTAAGGCAGTTTTTGAAAGTCTTAATACTAGACTTCTATGTGAAGCATACATTTACCACCTACCAACCACTTTGCAAGAGGACCCTTTTCCAAAGGCTTTAAGAGACTCTTAGCTTCTTCTTGTCTTGTTCTTCTACCAATGCTATTTTTACTAATTGTAGTGATCTACTGTCTCTTTGCCATGGAAGCTCTGATTTTGAATCTACACATATATTTTAGAAATTTATTTTCTAGTTTTGCTTGCTTCATTCTCCCCCTCATTAAGACTCATTCATGGTGTAACTACCATTTAATTAAATAGTCAAAGTGATGAATGCTGAAAGTATGTTTGACTTAAACATTCGGGAACCAGCTGAATAGCTTAAGAAAAGGCTACTTAGCAGTAAACGAAAGATGCACTGATAAAATGACCTCTATACCCTGAGGCCAAAAGCTGCTTTTGTATTTGTAGACTTATGAATGTATATTGGAAGAAATGGGGACTAGAAAAACACATGATAGTGTACAGTAAATTCTGGGGTTAATGTGATCCAGTGATTAGATGGAGATAGAAAGAAAAAGAAGAGGTATTGTTTATGAGCACTTTATCACATCTATACTGATGGCCACACAACAAAGTTCCAGGCTCTAAAATTCCAGTAAGGAATCTTCTGTTCTTTTGTAAAAGAAAAGAGTAAAGGTAGGGAAGTTATCAGAAACACTGAGGGTTTTGCTACTGAGGAAGAAAATATGGCCTAAATTCCTGAGCTTTATTGAAAGGAACTTCATGAGTAACAGAAAGACAATAGCTGAAAGTGAACCACTCAATAACCCATAGCAGTCCTTGGATAGAACACAAATTTGTTATGGTAATTTTTAAGGAAATTCATCCTTTAGTGGAAGTTACAAATATATCCGAACTTAATTATAGAAGTCTATTGGTCATTTGTTTATTGGTGGAATCTTGGACTTGTGCCAGATACTACAAGTATTCTACTTAATTAATATCTTTGGATACACTATCTAATTAGTTATCCTGGTCACAGTAATTCTAGGCATTATATCCATTTTATAGAAAAATTCAGTAGAGATTGAAGGTGGTAAAAAAAAAAAATCTTGCCCATTAACTTCAAGTTAGACAAAAACAATGCAGTATGCCTTCATGCCCATTCCTATCCGACTGACCACAAAGCGCAACTGAGGTTTGCGCTTTTAGATTTAAGGGCTTTTAAGATGAGGTAGAAATTAAGATTTGGGTTTTATGCTTCTTAAATGTTGGCAACATTTTATCCCAAGTACAAAGAGTGCCAAAACCAGAAAAAGCAATATTGTGCATAACATTCAGCCTGCGGGGCTGGCTGTTTACAAATTCTGCTGAGCCTAATAGCTTACAGTTTACTGTAGGAGCCTAAGCATCAAAGTTCAGTAAGCAGGTTGAGAATATAGAAATAGAGCCTCATTTCATGTTTTATGTAGTCCCATATGGCATTCTCTTATAACCCATTATAAATATTCATCACATGCATTTTATGTGACTGACACTAAGCTAGATACTGAGGAATCAATGATAAATAAGAGATAAAGCCTCTATCCTTGTGGGAAAGTGCCAGGATGAAAGGCAAATAAAATAGACTAGTGTGCATTCTACAAAATAGAGGGAGAGAATAGGTCTAAATGAGGGCAAAAAGGAAACCAAGTTGTGGAGCTTCATTATGATTGGTATGTTACATATCTAATTTGTAATATAAGTGAGTTAAGCTTACATTAATGTGACAAATATGGAATATCCTTATATCTAGGAAAGAGAAATTTTGAATGATATGGTTCAATAGAATGAAGGTAAAATGGCAGGTTACATGGCTTAAGAGCCAGAAAGACATGAAGTTAGGAAAGGCGTTGATAACATGGAGTTCATATGAACATGAAGTTAGGAAAGACGTTGATAACATGGAGTTCATATGAACATGAAGTTGGAAAGGCATTGATAACATGGAGTTCATATGAACCAGGGACTCTAACACCAGTTAGTAGCTTCTAAAGAGATTAGGGGAAATGGCAGATACATTCACATGTTACAATCACTTGTCTCACAAAATTGTGAAGTGGATTATCTAGATTGATACCTAATCTACAGAGAACAAATTGAAGGCTATAAAATTGGAGAGAAGCCACCTTTACAGTAGTTAAGGTAAGTGGCCAGCAAAAAGAAATATCAAAAATCTGCAAGACCAATAGGGAAAAAGGTACCCCAATGCATCTTGGGCTTCAAAGGTCACAATGAATATAAACTCCAGGGAAGTAGGAGCACTCTGTCTTTAATTTTTTTCCCTATCCACCGCAAGTAGCCCAGAAAAAAAGGGGAAACAAAAAAGATAAACTTATGATTTTCCCCTCCACTCGAGTGATAGAAATGACAACTGTATGACAGAGATAGAAGAAAAACCAGAGAAAAGATCACGAACTTCAAAAAAAAAAAAAAAAAAAAACACAGGGACTTCCAGAATTTGGAGTTCAGACTTCCCATTTCTGGCTTATCTATTGGTGCCTGGAACTCGAGAGTCATTATTCTCATCAGTCACATTGGAAGAAAGATGAACAAATTGTACTTGAACAACTCTCCTTATGTCCATAAAGGAACTGGCATTGCAGGGTAGACTATTGCTCTACAACTAAAGAAACAGGCAAGAGAGAGACAGAGAGAGAGATAGAGACAGAGAGACAGAGAGAGAGAGACAGAGAGATTTCTCAGAACCAACGGGGGGGGAGCTGTGATCAGAAACCTCCAAGAATGCAGTGTCATTTTAATAAGCAAGTGCATAAGGGTTGAGAAGATATTACTTGAACACCCATACTCAGTGAGGTGTGCTTCTGGGAGCACCACCAAGTGCTCTTGGTAAAGTCTCCTTCAGTTTTAGCAAAGAGGGGATAAGGAGGGTTGGAGTTACTTAGAAAATTATGCCTAGTATACACTGTTCTTATCTTCAAGGAAAACTGCTTAATAAGAGTAGAGCCCACTGGGGTTTACCACAGTCCCAAGCCTCTAAGAAAAGAGAAATACTAAGTGATTTTTGAGAATACAGAAACACAGTGAACCTTAATCACCAGACTACTAACTGGACATGAAAATAGGTGTAAAATATCATGAGAAAAAAAATTTAGTTTTATTTTTTGGTAAGGCCATTTTCAGAAAGAAAGAAATTTGTATTACTGATTTAGAGGCAGGGCAAAGTGTGGTGTCATCCAATCCATAACAAATCTGTCAAAAAAGGATATAAAAATAGACCACGTGGAAAAGGAAGGAAAGAGTTAACCTGTAAAGTGTGAATAAGAGTTGGTTATGGCATCACACTTGTACTATCAGCACTGGGAGTCCTGAGGGAGGAGAGTGACAAGTTTGAAGCTAGACTGGGCTACATAGCAAGACCCTACTCAAAACCCAGGAAGATGGGTCAGAGGGGAAAACATTAGTCAAAGAATCTTGGCAATCTGACTTAGATCCTTAGAACTTGTGTAAATACCTAATGGCCAAGATAGCACACATCTGTAATCCCAGCACTCCTACACTGAAATGGGAAACAGACAGGAAAACCACTTGGAAGCTCCCAGACCAGCAATTTGAACACACAGTACAAAATCAGAAGTAGGAGAGACCTTGTCTCAGTAAAATTAAGGCAAAACACATTATCAAATTTATCTTTTCAGCCCAGCATGGTGGTGCACACCTTTAATCCCAGCACTCAGGAGGCAGAGGCAGGCAGATCTCTGGGAGTTCCTGGCCACCCTGGACTATACAGTGAGTTCAGGGCAGCCATGAAGACACAGGAAAATCCTGTCTCGAAAACACAAAAACATGTTGTCTTCTTAGCTCAACATATGTGGCACACACGTGCTCATACTCTCTCACACACATACAATTGCTTAATTTTTATGTGAGCTAATAGTTAAATTGCTCAAAGATGAAGAAAATGGAGGAAGTGAAAGGTAGTTAAGCCAATAAGTAGTTTTCACATTTCTATAGAATACACATGTACATCCAAATTAAATGATTAATATCTGAAAGTACAGTACAAAGTAGTTAGGTAGTTCAACTCACTGGTGAGTAATCAAATTAAATACACAAGTAATTATGTAATTAAAGATAGCACTGCACAACAAGGGATATTAACACACATCTATTATTGTGCCTGTGAAAGACAGGTTTTCCACATAGTTACTATATTCATAAAGGTCGTACCTTGCCTTCAAACATTATCATTACAAAATCAGAGATATAGTGCTTTATAGCTTGTATAGTTTATAGAAGGCTTCTGAGATTTTATTTTCCTTGGGGAGCAGACTTAATTAACTTGATGATACTGGTTTTTGTCTATCTCAAGGTTCTATATAAGATGAGCACTTGACGAATATTTGCTTTTATAATACTGAAAGTCATATATGTTACAAAATAGAATATGTTTCACATATACTTGTCTAAGATACTATTTATAATAATGAAGATATGTGGTATAATGAACCCTGAACTCAATTTAAATTTGTTATTGAATCAATACTCAAATGGTATAAATAGTAATTCAAGTTTCAATATCACATTATGTAATAATTCTATATATGGAGAAAGTATAGTCATTGAAAGAAAGAAAAACAATGTAAGTTAAGGATACAAAATAAGTGGCTATTTTTAATCTTGTTCTGTGAAAGCTGGAAGTGAAACACAGAGGATGGATAATAGAGACAGCTGGATATAAACCAGTGCAGAGAAAGCAGGACGCAGGTGAGGAGTTTCCCTTCCGGGTTATTAATGTAGTAAGGGATAAGTGTGAACATAGAAGGAAGACTTCTCAGGGAGACTCACAAAGAAAAATAAAATCAGGAGCTCAAAAAGGCAAACCAGAACTGGGAAGACCAGGAAGAAAGAATAGTCAGGAAAATAAAAACAACATAAAAAATGATGCAAGAATGGGCAGGAGATACTAGTTTAATCATAGTTCAAGCATTTTTGTAATGATCAGATGTGTAACAAATATATTTATTTGATCATGAATGAAGAGAAAGAGAATTTATATGCCAGCAAAGTGCATCCACTGCTTGGTTTTTCCAGGCCACCATCAAATTTCTTTTTCCTTTGACTGTATCATGTCCCTGTTAATATAAATGGCACATATATAAATAAAAATATTATATGTTAATATAAATAAATACAATATAAATATATATATATATGAGAGGTTTATTGGAATGACTTACAGGTTGCAGTCTAGCTAATCCATCAATGGCTGGCTGTGAAGAGAAAGTCCAAAAATCTAGTAGTTGCTAGTTGTTCTGTCCAGAAAGCTGGATGTCTCAACTGGTCTTCACTATATACTCAAATCTCAAAGATATAGGCTCTAATGACAGTGAAGGAATGAATGTGCTACCAAAGTGAGGGGTTGGGGGCAAAGGGCAAAAGCTCCCTTCTTCTGTGTCTTTATATGGACTTCCGGCAGAAGATATGGCCTAGATTAAGGTATGTCTTCCTACTTCAAGATCCAGATCAAAGATGTGTGACTTCATACCTCAAAGGTCCAGACTAGAAATATATTCACTACTTGAAACCAATCAAAACGTCTTTCACAGGTGTGCCCTCTTTTTCTCTATTGTAGTTCATTCTAGATCTAGTCAAGTTGATAACCAATAAAAGCCATCAAAATATACATTTCTTTGGAAGAAACCCATCTGTTCTAAAATTACCCTTCTTAGAGACTAGTGCTTTTCCCATTTCCAACTTCTTTAAAATGGATTTTCCTTTCTATAATCTGGCTTCTTGCTTTATTCAACACTACAGCTTGCTTTGGGTTACAAATATTTGATTTATGCTTGCATCAAATTATATCAAGAATATACCATGAACTTGGCATTTTGTCTTATTTTGAGAATGATAATCCCCTCAAAATTTTATAAACCAATAGAAATATATATATTTAATAATATATATTTAACAACATATGTGTTATGAAAATATGATGTAAATGAGCCATGGTTAGGGAAATTCAACTTGCAATTTATCAATGAAAAGCATCAAAAGAAAATGTGACTCCCTTTGCTCGTGACAGAGATTGAACTGGTAGGGTAAATAAAGTACAGAACTACATCAAAACAGACATCATGAGTCATAGTTTGGAAGTTTCCTGGGTGTTTGTATATTTTTGTAAGATATAATTTGTAAATTTTATGCACACATGCACACCTACAAACACATACACACATGCACACACACACACACACACACACACACACACACACTCTCTCTCTCTCTCTCTCTTATAACTTCTTGCAAGTAACTCTCTTACCAGCTGGTACTTCAGTGTCTTATACATAAGTTTCTCATATTTGATATTGGAAGAATATACATATGATAAGGAACTTCTCTCAGAAGCTACAGATTATATTATAAAAATAAGAAATTGGCTTTTTTCTTAGGGAATAGAAACTGTCTGACTCTCTCTTCTGTGTGGTTCTCACTTTATAATGATGACTGGCATTTCCTGCCAGGACCAGAAAGAGTATCCTCTAAGTCAGCTCCCAAAGATGAACTCTCACACACCTTCCTGGCTTCTGGCTCCTATTCCAGGATTTCTAGACTCTGGCTACAAATAGATCATTTATATTTGAACATTTTTTGTAGCTTTCTTTATTAAAACTAGATTAATAATATCATTTTGTATGGACTAAGGTTTTGTAAGCAAGGCTGTTTGGAAGATGAGCTGTTCCAAGCTATAATGAAAATTGCTTAGTGTGAGGGGAAAATACTGCTTCTCTTACTGTGGATGTTTTATTATCATTTTAAGGCTCTTGTAAAACTATATTAACCATCATTCTCTTATTTTAGTAATTTTCTCATCTTTGAACTTGAGTAATACAAAATATAAGTACTCATTTTGTATTACCAATATTCATAGCAACCTTTGTGAAAAAAATACAATAAAAGTGTGTTGCAAGGAGAGCAGAAAAGGAAAACAAGCAATAGTGGGAGGAAAAAAAGATTAAGAAGCAAGGAGAAGTGGAGCAGAGGAAAACACAGAATCCCATACCTCTACTAAGCAAACTGTTTCATTCATTGACATTTTTTTTAATGCTTCCAATATACTCAATGGTAAAGAACCACCAGGGAATAATTTTATGTGACCATAATAGCCACTTTTCTCTTCTCTATAATAAAACTGCTTTCATGGTGACAATAGCTCAGATTGTTCCCAAGATTCTTTCATGCTTTTCTCACCTCTCAGCTCACAGGCTGCTTCTCTGCAAAGTCCAAAGGTTAAAAACGTGGAGGAGGACCACAGTATGTAGCAATCTGAGACACACCTGAATAGCACGTTACTTTCAGAGGGCAACTGCATAGTATGAACAAAATATATTTAACACAAAGAAAGAAGGGTTCATATTGTTTTAGTTGATTTTACATTATTGTTATGACACATCATGGGCAATGCTAATTATAATAGGAACATTGTTGGGTTTGCAGTTCCAGAGGCTTTGATTGCATAATGGTGGAGACACCAGGCAGCAGGCAACAGATATGGTGGCTGGAGTTGGATGCTGAGAGCTGCCAGGTTACAACTGGAGCTACATGCAGGAATCAGAGATAGGAATGGGAGTGGTGTGTGGGTTTGAAACCCTAAGACTGACTTGAGTGATGCCTTTCAACTAGCCAACCACACCTACACAAGCAATGGCACCAGAATGAACCAAGTATTCAAATGTTTGAATCTATGAGAAACATTTCTTATTCTAACCCATAGAATAGTTCAAGAATAGAATAGAATAATTCAAGAGAATATTTGAGAAGCAAGCCAATGGTGGGATCTGTGGAGATCAGCTCTGGGTGAGGTCCAGGACCTGAAGAAAGATGGATGCAAGAGCAACGAGGGAGGAATAAGACACAGACTGCTTTTAGTTTCCTTTCATGAGAGAAGGGTCAGAGAGGAAGCACATCTCAGTATGACTTGACCCACTCTGACAAACTGAGTTTCTTACAGGCTTTATTTACACGGAATTTATTAAGCAGGAATAGATTCATGTTGTTCCAAAAGATAGATAATATATCAATTTTGTCCCTGGACATATGTCTTAACTTCCACTTGATTCATCATTGATAAACTGTGACAGAAGAGAGTTCTCTTTTACAATCATTTTCTCTCATCAACCCCAGAACCCAAATTTCAACAATCTAAATATAAGAGATAGATAGGGCGTCTTCAAACCTCAAGAGATCTGCAGAATATAGCATTCAAGGATGTTTTCTTAACTTAAGATTTTTTTGATATCGAGACATGTCAGCTCCTGACAGGACCCCCTATTCTACTCCAAATAGAAGATTAACATCAAAGAATCTCCAGTGGGAGATGGTTGAATTAGTGATAAGCCTATATCTTGGCAAGAAAAACCCCTTGCTTCAACTGTAGACAGAATTCTGTCCAAAAAGGACAAAACCTGGAAGCAGGTAAGTCTACAGCCTAGCTCTGCCAAGACAGAGTAATTAAGTCCTTCATAATTCCTGCTCTACAGTCAATGTCTGTCAGAGAAACGGGGCCAAACTGCTAAAGATTGATGCTGTAATGTATGGAGAGAAAATGGGAACTGTCCAGGCAGCCACTGGTATGTCATTTCTTAGTTTTGGAAGCTGCGTGCCCTGCACTTCCTATATAATCAGATATATTTATCCCTCTCAGGTCTCTGAGGTGGTTGAAGAATAGATAGCTAGAGTCTCATAGTTAAATATTGAGCTGTTTAGGAATCAAGAGGGTGCTCTGGATCTAAGAAGATGTCTTTAAAATTGTGATGCAAGTTATATGAAAGCTGAGTTAGATAGAGAACTTTAAACTCATGGAGATGGTTAGATAGTAGATTGTTAAAGTCAGGGCCAAATACATATGGACTGGACATTGGTAATGTATGCTAACCCATATAACTCTCATAATTGTGGCCTATTTATTTCTGTTGTTTTGTATTGTATTTATAGTTATAAGAGAAAGAACCATTTGTTGGAATGAAAGGGAGAGCTGTTGGGGGGGGGGAAGAAATGCCTTAAACTAAAAAAAAAAAGGAAGAGTATGGGGGGTTGAGGGGGAGGAGGGTGGAAGGGTGGGACTGGAGGAGGGAGTAGGGAGGGAATTGCGATTGAGATATAACTGGAAGAAATAAAAAATAAATTATTAAAAAAATAAAGCAAATCTCAAACACTTGGCAATTAAAAAAAAGAGAAAGAACCATTTGTTGGACTGAAGGGGTAGCTGTTTGGGGGGGGGAGATATACCTTAAACTTTAAAAAAAGGGAAGAGGATGGGGGGTCGAGGGGGAAGAGGGTGGGAGGGTGGGACTGGAGGGGGTAGTAGGGAGGGGATTGTGATTGAGATGTAACTTGAAGAAATAAAAAATAAAAATTAAAAAAAAATCAATCTAGTGGGTAATTTTACCAAAGCCTGACAGTCAGTTCTCAGACTTGTAGTTCTTGTGGTTTCAAGGGCATTAGACAGAAAGGAATCTCCAAGCCAGCCTGGGCAGATTGTTATGACCCAAGCAGTGTATTATCAACTTTTGTCTTTAGGCCCAGGTAAAGTCTTCAAGCTAAAGCTTCTCCAGTTATTATTAAATTTCTGACATAATATAATGTTCATATTTATAGAGCTTACTTGTATGTGTAATCTTGGTATTCTTTTGTTCCTCAGTCATATGACACCACAGTGGCCCTGTATGAATTAACTTTCTCTAAGAAAGGCAAGTCTTAATACTTTATTCTTTTATCATTTATCCATGTCATTCTTTGTCTATCAGTAGTAGGAAGAAGCTTTTAATTTGATCTGCTGTCAACTTCTCTACTCCATTGAATCTTGCTTACCTTTTCAAGTTTACTTTGTTCTGATTATCTTGTTCCTGAGTAAGTGCAGGGGCAGATGTTCCAAAAGTATCTTTGAGTCAAAGCCTCATAAGGGGGACTCTGGCATTTTTGTTTGAGTCACAACCTCCAGGGCTTAAGGAAGACCTTCAAGTAGGGGCAGATAAAGATATCTCCCTGAAAGTGGGAGGGGAATTATGGTCAGGACATTCCTGGGGAAGCCTAGAAGTCATGTTCCTGGGAGAAGGCACTATCTCCAAATTGTACAAATAATAAAAGCACTCCAACCATGCAACATATGGAGATCAAGACCAAACAGTGGAAGACTGCAGTTCAGTGATGGCATCACAAGGCTGTTTTGCTGGATCTTTGTCAAGCAGCTATGCTGGCTTTATGACTTTCACTGTTCCCAGTAGATAGGGCTGTGTCAGAGGTTCTTAGCTGGGTGGAGTTCAATCTAAACACCTGTCTGATGTGAGGTGTAGGCAACTCTAACCTTGCCTAGTTTAGTTTTATTGAATCTGTGAAATAAAGAATGAAGGAGTAGAAAATTTAACATGTACAAAATGTTTAGCATAGCACTAAGCATGTAATGCACAATAAATTCTCAGATTTCCTCTTTTAAAATCAAAGCATGTCCTTCCTCCCCTACTTTCCATCAAATGTGTTTTCTTATGCATAAAAAGAAATATCATCCACGCTGAGAACATTACATGAGCATTGAAAATATGGAAGTGGGGAGATTGGCCATTTAATAGACAGGTAAGAATAGATTCCATCTACTTTGCTGTCTGACTCCATATAGCTATAAATAATCTCAGATATTTTGAGCTATGCTGTAGTTAGGTTGATCTTATTTCACACACATATCTCAAATTGTTATGAAATTCTCTTTCCATATTGCTAGGAAAATAAACAAGATTTTGCAGAGTCCTACCCCTTTATCTTGCTAGCTGAGTGAGTAAAAATTGCTTTCCCCTCTCTGAACTTCAAAAAACAATGTCTTAATGAACAATAAAACAAATTTCAATAGTTAATAATATTAGGAAATCTCTCAAATTTCTGGAGGAGGCTCTATACACCCTTATGCATGAATCCATTAAAATAATTACAGAAATATGAAACAAGTCCAAAGAAACAAAGTTGAGGCAAATACCATTGTTAATGTGTTTCTTGGTCTTTAATTGTGTAAAAATCATACCAGTAAAGCAATTTTAAAAGTCAGTAGATTATGTGTTGCAGGCAACATGGTTCCATGAGAAAGTCTCTGATGCCAACCTGACAAGATTTCACTTCCACCACCCACATGGTGGAAGGAGAGAACTTGTTCCATGAAGTTGTAAGTTCTCTTATGATCTCCACAGGTTTCTCCTGGAAAACTCATTTGCGAGCGCACGCACACACACACACACACACACACACACACACAGAGAGAGAGAGAGAGAGAGAGAGAGAGAGAGAGAGAGAGAGAGAGATGCTCAAGCTTGCAATTGTCAGATTTCAAGAATTAGTAATAATTTTTGATCCTGGAGTTTTCTTACTTGTGTTATGATTTCTTTCAGCAATACTTTCTTTAATCTTTTCTTCATAATGAGCACTATACCAGACTCTAGTGTAGAAAAATGGCTAACCAAATTATTTACTAGTATTTATATTTAATTGGTCAGCAGTGTTAGTCTTTAACCTGTCATTATAAATAAACACACACAGAAACATGATGGATTTTAACAAGCCTTGGCCTGAATTGTGCAATCTTAGCCCATCTAAGCTAGCTCTTAATTCTATTCACAAAATATGACCCCATATATACATATGTCCCCTTGGACTGTTATTCCCCACACTATGTCAATGTTTCAGGCCACGTGGAATGATCTTCTTTCATTTACCCCATCATATGTCTTCTTCCTCCTCTTTGTTTCTCCTCCTTCTTCTACCCATGATGCTCTCTGCTTCAAAAGCCGAAGCCTTAGTCTCGCCTACCTCTGTCTCTGCCCAATCTCAGGCCTCAGCATTTATTCAACCAATCAGAGACAATGATTAGAAAAAAAAGTAATAGAGAGCAAACAGGACCAGTTAATTAACATTTAGAATGCATAACATCACTCTAGGAATGCTGAAAGCCAGAGCCCTTGTCTCCTAAGGAGCCCAACATGTGTATATATTCAGTAGGTAATAGTTGTTAAGGAGAAGGTAAGGTGGGAAGAATAAGTTTTAAAATCAGATAGGATTTCCACTTACACTATAATAAATCGTTTGTCTGTACTTGGTGGTTCAAAAAATAAAATATAGAAATAATGTAGGTTAGATGAGGATATTAAAGGTATTAACAAAGGTGTATCTCTAGAAAAGTTGAAATTGGGGTGAGAGGACAAGAGTTGGATCCCATAAACTACCTGAAGAATTGCACAGACATTTAGGGATATTCTTCATGTGTTGTAAAAATGGACAGGTCAATGTTTAATTTACACCTAAAATTAGTAAATTAGTATTTTGGAATAAAAAGAAGAAATCAAACAATTTTTTTGAGCAGAGAGAACCTAGCTTAGTGCATAAGGATGAACAGGAAGCTGAGAAATTACTTTGGTGATGAATGCTCACTATACAGGTATAAATGTGCCCTTACATCTCAAAATTGAAGTACAATTACACACAAGGATGAAAAGAATCAAGCCCATGCATCTGAACAATAACGAATGATTTAATTCAAAAAACAGGGTAAGCTTCAAGGGTAGTTCTCAAAAGGAGTCAGAAAGGATTCCATAGGCAAAGATATTTGGGAATCATGTAGTGTCTCCTTTGTTATCTTCCATAAGTTTTACTGCAATGTTACTATTCTGGTTATTCAAATTAGAAGTCTTTCTTAAATTCATTTTTCACAGCTCAGTGAGGGATGAATAAGGAAAAAAATATAGAAATCCACAACAGGATATTATGGGATGATATATGTATATGTTGTAAAATGGTAACTAAAATGAGGTTCATGAACATATTATCATCTCATCTATTAGTCGTGTGTGTGTGTGTGTGTGTGTGTGTGTGTGTGTGTGTGTGTGTGTGT